>VXBB01015258.1:647122-790541 GCA_013399915.1 Illadopsis cleaveri
TGGATGACAAACCACCTTGGTACATGGTATTGCTTTTATTTTCTTATTGGAGAACAGAAAACAAGTCTTGCAGGAACCAATAATAAGAGTTCTAACTTTTTTTTTTGTTAACAAAAACAATTTGATTAACACAAACAATTATGATCACATTTTATGGAATAGGAATTAAAACATTTCAAAGCATCCTTCAAGTGCATCTGTTATATCCATCATCCCATCCCACTTATTTCTTAGCCATTCCTATACACTCTATGCACACAGCCAAAATTAAAACATTTTCCTATCATGGTGCATGACTAATGAATTTTTCTATTTTAAAAATAAAAAACTACAAACACAGATTAAGTATCAATTATCAAAATTATTTTATGCAAAATTCTGCCAGTATTTCTATATTTTATATTGTTAGACGTAGAAATATACCAGGGCTTAAATCTGTATTTACCATAAAAATACCTGGTTCCTCTCTGGTTTTATGGACACTTCTACCTGTGAAGTCAGTAGTATATGACTTAAATCTGGAGCAGCAAACATAAAGATCTAAAAATCTGTGGTTTGTAGTTATAGTTATAAGTGTGCACATGTATATAAATACACAGAACCATTTAATTTATTTAAATTTATTAAACATTTTTTAGTCCAGAAACTTTATAGCTGGTCTACTGTCAGCCTCAAAACTCAGAATTTCTTGGTCAGAACCTAAGAGAGTTAAGTTTAACTTAAAAACCAAATTTGAAAGTATTTGGCCTTTACCTTTGCTTTAAGTCTTTTGGGCTCCAACTTGCAAAATTTTCTCTGCAACTACAAGATCTGCAGGCATTTCTTTTCAATGAAAGCTGAGAGTCACAGGTAATGAGATGTCTCCAGGAGTTGGCACTTTGTGGAAAAACACTAAACGTCATGAGACTTGTAATAAAATGATGAAATTGGAAGCACTGTTGTAGTCTTGCTTTCAGAATACGATTCTTGTAAAACATGAAATAGCTCACGGTAAACCAATTTTTTCGTATTAATACCTCTACATTTGGTACTTACACTGGTAGCCTGAGAGTTATCTGGTTGTTTTTTTCATAACAGAGCAATTTACATAGCCATGACAGCAAACTTCAGTGGCTAAAAACTGATTATATATCAAATACTGAGGAAGGGAAATTGACTATTTTTCTGAAATATGATTCTTGTTCCATCTTGCTATGGCTTTGATCTGACTTTTTATCCTGAGGTCTTACCTTACATGACCCTTCTATGGTAGAAGCACAGCATTTCTTCTGAAAGGAGAAAAGTTCTTTGTGGGTGGCAATATTTTCCCAGAAAGGGAAAATGTTGCAAGTGTCAAGCCAGGAAGGAATACACATCACGTATTTGGAGCTCTACAGGCAATACATTTATTGTCAATAGTCAGGCTCAAATACCATCATCTAGGGAAAAGTTCCCAATAGAACCACAGTGTGGATAAGAAAATAATTTTGGTCACTCGTGTTCTGATATTTTTATGAATTTAATTTAAGGTGACAAGAAGAGACCTAGAAAAAATGGCTGAATGCCTACCAAAGTGAAAAAACAAATAATCTAAAAGAAAATGAAACACTTTTCAGAAGGAAGTCTTTCATGGCTGTTGGTGTGTTTCTGTGTTCCAAGCTAAAAGTATTCATACCAACATTTCAGTAGTGGGACAGAAGGTTTAACCAGCCACAGAAAAATTTTGAATAGTCTGATCTGAACTATTTTTAGATTAAGAGTGACATTGAAATCTGAACTGAAAACAGAGCAAGGTAATTGGGGCTCTCAATTTGATAAATTTCTTTTGTGATTTTGGGCAAGTCAAATGATTTAGTATTTACTATATTTTTGAGCCCAAATTTGCAAACGAGATAACATACTTCTACATAGGAAGAAATCTGATGCCTTCAGGGCATCCAGCCTTCTTTACTACCATTGCCTTTGTGTCCTTAAAGGAAGCTGCACTTTGAAAAAAATTATTTCCCTGTCCTTCCTTTTTCTCCCCTCTCCCATTGATGCATATTTAATGGGATTTTCCAGGAAGGAAGAGATCCTAAGTGGTGTATTTGAGATAAGGAGCACTCTTTGGGCAAGGAATGATAACCTCATGCTGGGCTGTGTTAGTGAGTGCAGTGTGCAACTCAATGGGTGTGATTATTCTTCTCCCTTAGGAACAAGGGTGATCAAACAGAGGCTGCTGTGTCCAGTTTGATGCCCATCAGTACAGGAAAGAATTGGAACAACTCCAATGGAGGGCCAACAATATTATTATGGAAATGATGCACATGATGTACAAGGAGAGAAATGGATTTATTTAACCTAGAGAAAAGAAGGCTTATAGGAATTCTGTTTTCTTTAGCTTCATAGTTATAAAGGAAATGGAGAAAGACCCTTCTCCCAGGTGCACAGAAGAGGCCAAGACGCAGAAGAGAAGTTGCAACAAGAGAAATTTTAGTTAGATACAAGAAAAAAATTCCTCACAAAACTGTTGCCCAGAGAGATTGAGGCATCTGCATACCTGGAGAACTTGATAAAAACCTACGCAACAAAATTAGCCCTACTTTGAGTGAGCATCTAGATCAGATGTGATTATGATTAATAAAATCTCTTTTTCGTCCTCAAAATAGATGGTTTTTGTTTGTTGAAGTTTTTGTTTTTAATTCTATACCATCATAACAAATTAATTTCCACATTTTTTTCTCTCTTGGAAGCATGATGATGGTATTTGCTTTAAGTGTTACTACTGAATTTATTGTGCAACCTTCACTGCAGTCCAGGGTGTGTTTAAGGTTTTTACAGATATACATAAGCAAGTTTCAAACTACTGTGCTCAAGATCTACTAGCTGATTAGTTCCATCAACACAGAGCTAGTAAACTTATTCTTCAAATATTTGGAGTAATTCATGATGCTAGGTTTTGCAAACGGATTGTTTTGCATGTTATCTAAGATATCTGGTTTTAATCACACCTTTGACTGACAGGTGTTAACAAAATTCTTCTGGCACTACCCTCAATAAAGATGTCCCATGAAGAGTACCTAGAAAATGGGCTCCTGTCTATTTGTGCTGAACCAAGCCCTTAGGTACCAGGAACAAATAGATAAGTGGTCTTGTTACAAAGCACTGGCAGTGCTGCATCTTTGTGTGGAGTCTTTAGTTTTGCTTCCTAATTCCAGAGGCAACGCATGCTGGGTACTAACTCAACAGTCCAGTTGCCATCATGACACTCTGCTGTTCTGCCTTCTCTGAGGTATCAAAAGGTATCAGAGGTGTCTTCTCAGGAGACTGGGAAAGCTGTGAGGGAAGGAGCAATATCTACTGAGCAACAAAGGATCTGACATTCCCCAAGTAAATTCTTGACATATCCTTCAGGAGTAATGTCCTTAAAATTTTGAGAAAAGTTTACAAAGAAAAATGAATGAAAGCATCTGAAGAACTTGTGATGCACTCGCTAAGAAGCAGAGATTATTCCAGGGACATGGTGGGGATTGCTCTGGACTACCCAGCCTACTAATTTGGTATTTTTCTTGCTGAAGTTATATACAACCTCTAGATATGCCAGTCCTTTGTTTTCCACTGGATGAGGCACTGGATTTGTATCTTTACAGCTTCAGTGGGTGAGATCTGAGTTGCTTTTGAGCTCCTAGGTAAGCAATCAAATGCATCACTCTTGTAGTAGGACACTGACATGTGCCTTTTGCAGTGACTGCTCTTGAAGGAGGCCCACACCCAACCAGAGGCCAGCACTGCTCCCAGTGATATCAGATGATCTGCAGCTCCATCTGCAACCAGAGCTCTTGTCTAACAGCTGACAAGTCCCTGTGGCCTGCTGTGGGTCAGTCACTCAGACCTGAATTCATTGCTGTATGTAACTGCACACAGGATTCCCCCATACTGATTTAGTCTGAGCAACAAGCCATTAGAAATCTCAAACCATGACAGAAATGGGTTCAAAAACTGTCAGATGAACCAAATGAAATTATCTGGTGGACAGGAATTATTGGCATCATGAGAAGATGTTAAAGCCTCATGTGAGCACATGCTGATCTAGGAGGAAAATCTGGCTCTGTGGAAGACCACAGATTGGCTAGCACCATTTCACACCCATCTTATCAAAAGTGACTGTGAATTCTTGATTTAGTTTGGGCCAATTTTAGGGCAAGGACTTGCAATGTATTGCAATTGTATGAGCCACTCTGAACTCTGGTCAAGGCATCAGGTTTCTGAGAGTTGTAGACAAAACCTGAGTTACTGTTGATCAGACTGGATTTTCTCTTTTTTTCTGATTAGCTGTCCAGAATTTTCTGAGTGAATGAATAGCCAGCCATTTTCTCAAGTGAATAAGTCAAAGTAGATTCTAAGATGCTCCACTTTAGAAATTACTATCATCACTGGATATAAAAACTCTTTTCTTGGAAAATAGTAGCTTTTCTTAGAGGCATAATTCTGAATATCATTTTACTCTTGGTGATGATTAAATTTTCAGATTTCGACACCTTAACAATTGACCTTGATAAAGGTTCTGAATTGCCCATCATGTGAAAAGAGCTTTAGACACCAAGCAATTATTTAGTGATAGCCATCAGGATAAATATTCACTGAAAGGAAAAATAGAATGAGTGCACATCTCAAATAGTAAGTGCAAAAAATATAATCAAAGTCAAAACTTAATTTGCATGTGTCCACAACTCTGCACTATAACTTTTCCCACCACAATTTCCCTGTATTGGAACATAGCAAAGGTAAAATTTAAAACTTCAAAACAAAATTACATCTTTTCAATAGCTATCATAAAAAGATGAGGAGCTGAAATCTAATGTAAAATCAAATTAAAGCATTTTATGGTTCAAATTCCATTTGCATTTTGCGCATTTTAATACCTTGACTATTTACAAGCTAAAGAGACAACATTCCACTTAGATACAGCTACTTCTGAAATATGAGAAAAAGCAAAATGCACTTGCTTCTTTTCACAAGCAACTGTGGCGTATCCAGCTAGAGCCAGGATACCTGTTTAATTTGTTACACTGGAAGAAAGCTGATTACAGATTTCGTGTCCCTTTCTTTGTTAAAGAAAGATTTATGAGGTCTCAAATTGAACCTCTTCAAGGTGAAACAGAAACTCTGAAACCACTTAGAAGAATTCATACAAAGAAAAGTCTTGTCCATGTGTCCAAGAGGCTTTTAAATATTTAGCCTAACAGCAGGAAAAGAAGAAAATATCACTCATTGGACATTACAGATCATCACAAGATCTGAGCGCTATCACATTACACTATCATCACCACTGAGCTCCCTGCCATGCTGAGGACAGCTTTCTCTACCTATCCTAGAAAGATGAGGACAAACATTTCAGCAGGGCCTGTAGGGATTGGACAAGGGGTAATGTTTTAGACTCAGATAGTGATTTAGATTAGATATAAGGAAAAAGGTTTTTTTACAAGAAGTGTGATGAAACACTGGAACAGGTTACCCAGAAAGGTGATAGTTGCTCTGTCTCTGGGAACATTCAAAGTCAGGCTGGATGGGGCTCTGAGCAACCTCATTTTGTTGAAGATGCTCATTGCAGAAGGGTTGGATTTGGTGTTTTTAAAGGTCCCTTCCAACCAACTCTATTCCGTGATTATATGATTAGGTGAAGAGCAGGCTATCTCTGAAGCTCCATGCCTGTTGAGGTCTTTGGTACCTCCCCTTAGGCTGCACAGGAACATCTGTTTGGTGCTGAGCTTCCTGTGGACATGCAGCACTCATTCTCTGAAAACAACATCATTTCTAAAATGCTTCATTTCCTTTCATCCCCCATCAAAGATTGAAATGCTTGTGTAGAATCAGGCCTACCTACTTCTTTTGGGAGGCCATGTTGCATATTCTCACCCTAAAATGCATCAGCAGCGCCACGAAAGTCCATCATTTTAGGTCTCATTTTCTAGATGAGCTCCTCGTATTTTGCAATGGCAAAAACAAGTGATTACCACTACCCAAATGGAGGTTGTAGCAAGATGGGGGTTGGTCTCTTCTCCCAGGTAGCAAGTCATAGGACAAGAGGAAATTGCCTCATGTTATGCCAGAAGATGTTTGGGTTGTATATTAGGGAAAATTTTGTCAAGGAGAGGGTGGTCAAGCATGGAATGGGCTGCCCAGGGAAGTGTCAGTATCACCAGCCCTGAAAGCGTCCCAAAAATGTGTGGATGTGGTGCTTAGGAACATGGTTTAGTGGTGGACCTGGCAGTGCTTGGTTAATGGTTGTACTAGATGGCCTTAGAGGTCTTTTTCAGTGTTAATGATTCTATAATTCTATATCTGTTGACACCAGTAAATAATGTTTTCTCTGAGGCTCATCTTCAGTTCAGCTTTTTACTTTAATCCCTTTTCCTTTAGCAATGATTTCAGTTAATCTGAGGTATTTTCACTATGATTCATAGACCAACCATTTGCCCACTACTCTGAAGATGTCTTTTCAGGGGTTTTTTTTTATCATCTCTCTTAGTCTAAAAACCAGCCCCAGATGACTGCATCTCCTCCTGTGAAACTGCAACATCGTAACTGCAGCTGGTCACGCTGGCATTCCTGTGCTCCAAAGGTGAGCTCCTTAGCAAACTTATTTTCAAGAATGCTACATGAGCTACTGCTTTGCTGAGTTATTCTTCCCCTTCACAGCACTAAGGCATTGCTATTTTTCCTTTACTGCAGTAATTCAACCAACACTCAGTGGATACCCTTTCTCCTTGTCACCCAAGGTACTCCCAACAGAGTAACTTCTCCTTCACTTCTCTGGGCAACTCAAATCCTTTCCTTTGAGTTCTTTCTTTTGGCTTGGATTCAAATAATCTGACTAAGAACAAAGACTTTTTTGAAATGAAGAATGAAAACACTTCACATTAATGTATTTTTTTTCTAAAACCTCATCATAATGGGCTACCTAATTAACATAACTCATGGTTTTTAGATCCCACACAAGTTCTCGCTAGCAATGTTTTGCCTGCTGTCAGCTGAGCTTCCCTTTGCAAGAAAACATCTCACTTATCAGACGCAAGCAGTGAATAGAGTTTTAGCAAAGTTTATCTGCAGGACCATGTACAGCCACGCAACACACAAACGAGTATTTATGCTTTGCTTATGTTAAACCTTATCATCCATCTACATTTATTCTCACTTTTCCCCACTGATTTGTTGTGCTAGTAGATTTAATCCACTTAATCTCTGTCTCTGAGTGTGTGTGACTATAAAATAAGACAAGGACACAAGGACAACAATATTACCTGCTGCATGGTCTTTAAGACTCATGGAAAATTCCTGAAAGTGGGAATTTTTCAGCAGAAAAAAATGGCAGAATTTGCTTATGATGTTTAGCTGGATCCTCCACTCTCCTAGCAATGTGCTCAGTTAAATTCTGTAAAGTTGCACCATTACAGGAAACATTCAAGTTCAAGAGTTTGTCCTTCTAAACTGATTTGTTAGAGCTTGTTTTCGTTCATTTTCACCAGTCACAAGAATTGTTTCTAAACATTAAAAAGTGTATAAACTAACTTTTAATTTAAAACACTCCTGCAGAAAAAGTGCCCAAGGAAAATAGCTATTCCATGCACAATAGTGACACAGTGACTTACAATGACTAATTAATGAGAACACCTGGAGTATCTTTCAGAGCTAAACTGGAAACAAAATACTGGAGATTAGGTTTTCAAGCTACTGGTGGTCCCAACTAATCTCTTTCAGGTGTAAACCACAGTGTACGTGGAAAGCAAATTCTGACTCATTCCTGCGAGACAGGAGGTCTTCGGGCTAATAATTGCAGTATGTAGTTTCCATAAAATTTACGAGGTTGGCTTTAAATTTTAGTAGTGGCAGGCCTGCAATAAATGCCAATGAGGTCCATCAAAATGAGTATTTGTGTGTGTCCTCATAAAAATAGATCAACCTTTTTAACAGACTCCATGCAGAGGAATTTGTATAATTACAACACATATCTACAGCTTTAGAGTCCTTTCCACACCAAAACCAACATGCTAAGTCATAAATGCAGAGGAAAAATAAACACAGGAACATAATAAAAGAGATTTGGTTGGGTTAAGTCGCTCTGTCTCAGCTGCCATGTTGTAGCTAACAGAATTTCCACTAGGGGTGGGCAAAGGGATTATTTTCCTTGTTTGTCAGCTCTCCCCTCACCTTTGCCTCTTGCACTCTTGGGGATGGCAAACAAGTCTGTTCACATAAAGGAAAGGAAAGGGACAACCGAAAAGGAGGAAAGGTCCCACCACACATACATACCTAAATTTCCAGACCGTGCATTAACTCTTATTGTGCTGGCCTTGATGGAAATGCTCAACAAGGAATGAGAGATGCTAAGCAACCCAAAAGAAAGGACAAATTAAATTTACATGTTGTGCATTCTGCCTATAATTTGCTAGTTCCATGGTCACAGCTGAATTGTCAACTCCAAGTAATAAAATATGGTTTAGGTCTAAGATTCCCCACCATGCCAAGTTTCCACAGTGTTCAGCTGAAGTGGAAAGGCAGTTATGATTCACTGATTCTCTCCCCAGCCCAGCCACAGCTCTCATCCTCATCAATTATCCACCAGCAGGGAAGAACTGGAGTGTTATATGTCACATACAATCTTCATCCAAGACTACCTCTGCTGCCAGGGACAAGACCCACAGAGTATGGAAGCTGGGGTGTCTGGAGGGATGAGGGGCAGAAGCCAGGGAAAATGCTACTTGGAGGCCTGGATGCATTTTAGGATAGTGCTTTTTCTAATAAGAGTGGGACAGGGGTTTATAAGTGTTTATACATCTAAAAGCACAGATGGGCATTTAGTGAGATTTTCAAAAATTCCTGTGATTTTTATAGGAGTTAGGAGATGTTAAAAAAATCAAGAGACACCTTTAGTTTTCAAGTATTTATAAAGGGTCTGGTCTAAAAGTCAGCCAGTGCTTTCCAAATTGGCCTTGTTTTTGAGCAATTTCCATTGCCATAGCACTGCATTGTTTTAAATGGACTTAATTCCACTTCGGCGTAACAGCCAGAAAAGAGAGACTATGTGTGGGAGTCAGTTTGATTTATTTTAGGCATCTGAAAATGAAGGGTGAGAGTCTCAGTTAGCTGCTGATCTACCTACTGAGAGAGCAGACACATTGGAAAGGGATGAGTCTACCCCTGGAGGTGCCTGTCTCTCTCCCTTGACCACAGAGGCAGCACGAGCTCAGATTAGATATCTAATTTGTAACAGCTGAAGCCAGATGAGATGAATTCCTCCTCCTCCTCCTGCTCCAGCAACTTAGCCAAAGGCACACAGAAAACAATGGGAGAGCAAAACACTGAATTCAGCCTCCCAAACCTCTAGACAGGGTTTAGTCACTGAACTGAGTTTCCCTCTTGAGAGGAGATATTGGAGACTCTTGCCAAAACAAATCCAATTGGTACACGATGAAAAGCAATGAAAGTTGTGCTGACCAATAAATACAGAGCTGGAAGCTGCAGGGAACAAAAGGGTCATATCCAAGCTTAAAGGCTTTCCCCACAAATTAACCAGTTCACAAGAGCTGTGGCACCACAGATATGCAGAGGCTGCATCCACCCAGGGAAGTACAGAGGAACAGGACTGCCTGGGCATAGGGCCTGACGACAGGAATCTAAAAGAAAACTAGTTTTAGCCAATCAGCTGTGCTAGTTTTCTCATGACATATCTATCTCACAACCCTGATCAAGGTCAAAAAGCACACTTTTTCTCTTAAAAATGTAACTTTTAATAATAAGGAAGAATAACTGGCAATACTTCAAAATAGTGAAAGCTGAAGATAGTCTGAAACACAACACAATGCTAAATCACAATGAGGTACATGAAGGAACTGCTTTTAAAAAACAGTGCAGACAAATAGTACTTGTATTAAAACTTTCTGTTTCATTTGAAATTTTCATCTTTTTCATTTCAACTCTATGCTACTCATTCTGATGAGCAAACTGTTCTCCCATTAATGAACTCTGAACTTTATGACAAAAAGGGTTTTAAATACACTTAAGAGATGTTCTTTCTTGAAAGATCTTACATTGCCTCCTAGTTTTTAAATAATAAAAAATAACCAATAGCACAATTTCTCATTATAAAACCAGATGATTCAAAAAGTAATTGCTTCAAAAGTTATAGTACAAAGATGTAAACTACTTCTAGTGGCTACAAAAGGCAAGCAAAGCATTTCAAAAGGTCTCCTAATTATGCACTGTTTCTTGCTCTCCTTGTGCTGTAGATATTGTCATAATCTCTCCCCTCACACCTTTTATATGACATTGGAGAATAAAAAGCAGTTAAGCATCTACAACAGCCACAAACTTTAGCTTTAATGATAAAGTCACTGACAAAGTCCTTGTTGGTGTCAGTCTGGCCAGGCCTTTACTCCAACCATAGCTTGTGAGATTCCAGGCAGAGCAGAGGCACAGACTGCAGACATGTCCCTCAAGCCTAGGGTCTGGCAGCAGCTAGATGACTTTGCCAATAAATTTATTATGGTCCTCTGAACATTTATCATGGTCACAGTGGATCTCAGAGGCTCAGTGGGATGTGGAGTTGCTCTTGTTCCAATCACAAAACCAGCAACCAGCAATTTAATGTTATTTGTGTTTCAGTTTTCCTTGTGCCTCTGTACGGCTTTGATGTTCGGAATGCTGTTGGTCACGGCAGTACCCGGTCAGTGCCTCTTCAAGGTGCAACTGCAAACCCCTGCCTCCACTCCGGCCTTGCAAACAGCTGGAAAATTTACTCATCTTTTAACTTTCTGCAGGACAGTTTGCTACACAAAAGCTTCAGCAGAGTTTGTACTAGCTATTGTCAACACATACAAATGGGCAGTACCCCAGAGGGTTTATGAAAAATTAGACAAAAAGCTGTCAAGTAGACAAAATAGAATTTCACTTTCTGACCCAAATAGCTAAACAAAAGTTATGGTCTTCTGGGTTTTAACATGAGAAGGAGTTGGCAGTCGTTGGGTGTTTCCTTGACCGACCTGAGTAACCTGTAAAGCACCCTGCTTTGGGAGGCCAGCAGTGCAGGACCCAGCTCTCAGAATGCTGTCCAGTTACCACTTTGCTTGTCCATTTTCTCTGCTTCTCACAGACCTGACCCTCACACTCCTTTTGGCTGACAAAGCTCTGAATATTTTTGCCTCTTTTCCTAGGTTATTTTCCCTGCTTCTCCTTCCCAGACACCAACCAGCTGTCAGTAGCACCCTAGGCCAGTTCCAAGTGTTGTTTCAGCAACCTTTGCCCACATTTGTCTATGAGAAGCCCTTAACTTATGCCACTATGGCAGTAGCCACAAAGCAAAGCTCATCACAGAACAGGATTTTAGCCAATGTCTGTCACCAGCAAGACAATGCCCTGGTGCCTTTAACCTAAGCAAACTCGATGGTATGGGAGGGTGAATTCTCACCTATTTCACTCCCTTGTTAACCTACCTTTTCATAATTAATGACAAAAGTAATTCTGGGGCAATGGGGCATGTCCTAAGTGTGTGCCAAGAATTAATCTATTTTAATTGCTCTATATCCGGAACAGATTTGGCTTAATTAAATAACTTTATTGTAACTTTCACAGCTCTGCACCAGTCTAGCCAGTTGCCAGCTGCAGTGATTGCTGTGCATGAAAAACTAGTAAAAATATGCATGAAAAACTCAGTATTATCACTCCTTTGAGGTGAGATTTTCTTTCCAGTATATTCTGGAGCTTTCTGGTGGCTCAATGAAACAGCTCGCTGTGTCTCCAGATCCTAAACTTCTTTTTTCTTTTATGTACTCACACAAGAAACAAGTCTTTTTCTGAATTTTTTGATTCAAATGCCGTATATTTTTCAGGAAATTTGAAATCTTTTGAAAGATATCTGATGATAATTCTGACAAGAGCCAGCATGTTGTGTCTATAGAGCAAGGCAGAGAGGTCAAGGGCTTCCACCATCAGGAGAAACCTTGGTAAGAAGGAGCCAAATACCAAGACTCCACCAGTGGGTTTTCCCCTACAGCTGCCATCATAGTGTCAATTCCTACGGCCCTTTTTAGTCACACAGGCTTTCCACCTGAAATGGTGTAACGGGGGAAGGAGGAGGAGAGGAGACCTGGTGTCTGTCATCTCTAACAGGTTGTACACACAAAGCCATCAGAATTGCTCACTCACAGCCTGGAGTGCATTTTAGCAAGTGAGCTAAGGATGAAAGGTTTTCTGTTCCCACTGGAAACCCTCAGAGCCATCCATTCACCCTATCATGTGTTCACTATCAGAAACTGCTCTTCAAAGCTGAACAAAAACTACTGTGCTGCATATAATTGACAAAGTTAATTGTATGCAGCCTATTTCCTCTGCCATAAATATTCCCAAACACCATTTGTTTCTGGATTTCACTGTTCTCTTAACTAAAGAACAGCTACATTATTGTTTCATCTGTAGCCCAACTGTTTTCTTTACATTTTACCACTAAATTGAATCTATTGCCAGTAATCTAATTTACATTTAAAATGCACAATATGCCAACATGACCAGACTTCAATAAAATTTTTACTAAAACTCATAAATGCCTTGATTCTGGTGTTTATAGAAATTTTAGACTGTTCATTCCCTGAATGTTATGTCGCTAGCATCCTGAAATCATTCCCATATGAAGTAAGAAACATTCTTAGATTCATGCTGTGTCAGGAAATACAAAATATAATGTCACTTGCCATTGCTCTCAAAATCAAAGATTTGTCATCTCCCAGCAAAATGATTTGGATGGCGTGTCCAGCCTGCAGTAGCATGGGATATTAGCTCCACTCACCTGCTTTTGTTATTGATACAGCACATCTCATTCCCTGCATTTCAGATTACAAAAATTTCTTACCATCCTTGCTTCATTTATTTTTTATTCTTGTGCAAACAATTTCTTGGTTTCGAAATACTGCCGAATTCTTCAGGTGTCTTATGAGCACTCACCATCACCACTGAATCTACCCAAAGGCATCTTTCCTGAGTACCTACCTGACAGCACCAGGAAGGTAATTTCCTAGAGGTTTAGATTACATTTCTCAGTTGGATATTGGTTGTCAAATTTGTAATTTTGGCACAACAAAAATTATCAGTGGTTCAGGTAAAACTGGAACAAGATTTCAGGGTGGTCTTCTTTTTTTTGTGTGAGGTTTTTTTGGTTTTTTTTTTGTGTGAGGTTTTTAATGTGAAAATGGATTATGTAGTAGGCACAGCTCATTTGTGTACTTACTAAACATTTTGGTTTCTTCTAAAAAACCAGTATTTTCAGGGGTATTAGGATAAGTAGAATTTTTAAAAGAAAAAACTGAAAGCAAATACATTTGCTTCCTATTAAAGTACTTTTTTCTCTTACTTTGAAACAAAGTGGTGGGATGTGTGTAGACAGGCACATGTTCATACAAAAGGAATTAGAGAGGGTTGAGTTTTTTGAGTCAAACCCTCATTACAGCCCCAAGCCTGTATGAGTTCAAGAAGCATTTGGACAATGCCTTCAGACACATGGTGTGACCCTTGACTCCTGGCCCCTGTGCATGGCCAGAGGCTGGACTCCATAATAGTGATGGGTCCTTTCTAGCTGAGCAAATTCTATTATTCTATGATTTTCCTTTTTTGTTTTTGTTTTGTTTTCATTATTTTACTTCAGCCATCAAGCCAGTTATAAATTACTTCTGAAATTCCACTGATAGCACTTATCTATATCCTTCAGCTAATCTTTGATTGTCCAAATTCTTTCTTGTTTGATTGTGCTTGTCAGAAATTCACAAGCTACAGCAGTACGAGGATCAGTGGCCACCTCTTCAGCACAGTCATAGCTTCAGTCAGTGTCCATAAGCTGTTCTACAGTGTGGATACTCTGATCCAAAGGCATTTACTTATTTAAACTTACTTATTGTAGAATCATAGAATAGGGACCCTAAAGATCACCTACTTCCATCCCTTCTGCCACAGGGCAGGAATGCCTTTGACTAGATCAGGTTAATCAGGGCCCCATCCAGCCTGGCCTTGAACTCTTCCAGGGATGGGACATCCACAGCTTTTTCTGGGTAACTTCTTGCAGTACCCTACCACCCTCACAGTAAAAAATTGCTTACTAATATCTAATCCAAAACTCTAATCTTTTAGCTCAAAGCCGTTCTGCCTTGTCTTATCACTATCTGCCCATGTAAAAAGTCCTCTCACGCTATTTTGTGAGCCTCCTTTAAATACTTAAGTCTCATTTTGCAGTTAGGGCCAAATATGGATTCTTGCCTCCTTACTATGGGCTGAGAAAGTACACTGGGCCATATTTTATTTTACATCTCATCTCATTTTGAAAAATTAATATTTATATGCTGTTATTACCCTGTGGAAGGGGAAAGGATAATCAAAAGTTTGTCTAATTCAGAGTGGCAAAAAACTGAAGAGATGTGAACCAAGACACAAGCTCTCTGTGCTTAGATATTGGGATTATAGTTGCTTTAGGTAGAAGACAAGGTTGCAGCTGCCTCTTTCAAGGATAAATCAGACTCCTCTGGATATATTTGCTATTTCACATCTAAATGCATATAATCAGCTTGCAGAAAACCTATCTGTGCATTATATTGCTTTGAAGTATTGGTTCAATTATGATTGTGCTTTCTTATATTGGAGCTGAGCATTGACTTCTAAGAGGTCAAATTTTGCACTTGGGTGTACAAATCTAAAAGACTCGGCTTGGTTCTGAATAAATAAAAAACTGAGGACAACTAGTTTTATGCACAACATGCCATTGCTCAAGCTGTATCTTCTCTCAGGAAATTTTAATGGGATTTTTGTGTACAATAGGATTGTTGTACTCCAGGGTGCAACTATTTATGTAAATATAATCATGCTATTTATGTAAGAAATTCAAAAGTTTACAGTAAGAATCAAGAACAATTTCATCCTGAAGGAGTAATCATTTAATTGAGAATGCAGAGTTAAGGTTTAATGTTTCCTTTTTTCCTTTTCCAAGTGGTTTTTGCTAGCATTCTTACTACACTCAGAGTTACATAAAGTAAATATACATTCTAGCCAAGTCAAAACTGCAGTGCCAACAGAAAGCAATACCCCACACCTGCTGAGAAAATCTCCCTTCTCAGTGCCTTATTTTTGCAAAAGCCCTTCTTGGGACATGGAAGCCCTTGATTATGCTGCCTGATAAGCAAGCCCCACGGCCTTTCTGAAAACTGAAGCACACTGCACAGCGGTGGGTGAGCAACACTAGGCAGTGAAATTCATGTTTAGAGCTACCCAGGAGATGGCGGTTCAGGGGGTTTTGGCCAATTTTTAAAATTTTAAATTCAAATTTCAAGTGTGTGCTCTTATCCAAATCATCTATGCAACAGCATCATAAACCTGATGCGTGTTTACCCTGAATCACAGTGTGAACATGACACAAATTATGGGGTCTATTTGCTCTAAACCCTTCACTTCTCCATTCACATCCTGGAGACCCAGCTGCCTTGCTGTGGTCCATGTCCCCTCTGCAGGATTTCAATGGTGATGTCCCTGCATCTTAAAATGGTACCTGAACAGAGGATTGACAATGGGAAACAGCTGGCTACGAGATGGAGACCTTCCAGTGTCTGGGGAGCATACCAGGGCAAAAACACCTTGAGGATGTTAAACCAAAAAAAAAAGTTCCTTCCTTTCTAGCCATCTGCAGACTTCAGTCTTGATATAAGTTTTCCAAATGAGACATTGAGGAAATGTGCCATTAAAAGTTTTAAGAAGAGGCGTGATTACCCCACCAAGGGACAGAGCCAGACAATTCTTGAAAACAGAGAATTAAACTTAGAGCAGGACTCTATGGATGTCCAGTTACTAAGTGGTTATTGAGAGTAAATTGAGTGAAATTAATGCATTTAATAGAAAGGCATTTTTAGAGAAAAACTCTCTTTTTCAGAGGATCTAGACTCCCACTTGGGCATGAGTACTAGTAGTAGAAGCAGCTGCTAAAGGTAACTCCATCACTAATAAACTATTGGTTGAAAGACAACATGTGACAGAAATGTACAATAAGATTGGTTTGGAATTTTTTGCACAGACTGTGAACTCTAGCAGAAACATTTCCTAAAAAAACCAATAGCAATAGTCTAAATTTCTGGATAAATTTAGCTAAATGACACGTTTCAGTACAGTCAGCTTGAAAAGTCAGACGTCCAAACTCAAAGTGTATAGGTCTCATTTGTGAGCCTGGGAAATGGTAACTCTGGAGAGATTTGGGGAACTTTGTGGATATTCAGACAAACATCATCTCCACCACAGACTGTAAAGGGCTAGTCCTCCTCTGGAATGGATAGTGGTGGGGCAACTGAATGAGAGATTGTAAAATCCTATGCCTGGGCACCCAGAAAGCACAAAGTTGTCCAAGATACTTCTGTCAAATACCCATCCAGACCACATACATATGATGACAGGCTTTGTCAGTTTTGGAGAGGAAAACTGTACAAGATGAATCCTGACATTTAAATCTCAAAATGAGACTCATTCACCTTGAGGGAGGATGCAAACTCTGCAAGGGAAAATGGATACGGGAATGTCACCATGCTGTGGGAGGCCTTCTGACACTGGAAACTGAAAACCAAGATTAGAAGGTTGGGTTTGGATGTTTTTTCCTAAAATATATGCTGTAGCTCAGCTAGCGTTGTTGCTGGTCTTGGAACAGCAGTCAAGCAGTCACAGCGCATTATCACAGCGGTCTCCTCCGGCTACGGAAATCTCTGAAGACAGGCAAAACACAAACAACATGCCAGAGGCTTATTTTGTTTAAAACCCAACAATTTCAATATATATATCCCACAATTAATTTGACTTCTTGCGCAGTACACCTCCTTGTCCTGCTGTCAGTCTATCCTAGGGCCAGAGACACTGCCACGCCCAGCATCCCATTCCAGCCCAGAACACCTCCCCATCTTGATAGAAGAGCTTCCAGCATCAAAGCCTCAGACTGGGGCCATGTAATCAAGCCAACAGTTTTATATTATTCTGAATTCTGTGACTATTGTTTAACCTGCAGACTGAGAAATTCACCATGAGAGTCAGAACAGGATTCAGACTGATTGTCTGTGAAAAGCTGTTATCCTAAGGAGGTAGAGAGGTCTTTTCAGGTTGTTTGTGTTAAAGGGACTGACATACAACTAAGCACTACTGGCTCTATCCAGCAGAGGGAAGCAGCAAAAAGAGAGCTATACTGGTTGGTTTATCATTTTAACAATCACATAATAGAATAACTGGTTACTGCCTAAAGAAATATATTCATAAAAGGTAGCTACAGCTGAAGTACCGTCAGGCAGATTTGTTTATTTCTATCCAGTGACTAAGATCATGTAAAAGTGGGACATTTCATTAGACAGAGATATTTCCTCTGAACCTGTTGAAGACTTTAATATAACCTCAAATCACTGCAAGGAACAAATAATCCCCGAAGATGATACTAAACCTACACTTTTTACCTGCCCCTGTAAAATTGAATGAAAAAGTAACAGTACCTCTATTGTGATTCACACATAATTGAGTGTGCCAACTAATAATCTTTAATATCCACTGCTGACAGGATGGAATTAACTGCATTTTTCCCTGTCCAACTTTCATTTTTTTCCTTGTGGTGTAAGCCAGTATCTAATCCCATCCTTATATCATTTTGGCTATATTAACTCAATTGAGGAGAAAGTACTTAGCCTAAAGCACGTTAGGGTGAGACCTTGAAATAACAATGTTTACACAAGCTAAAGATGTCTTTTGTTGAAGCACTCCACTGATGTTGCCAACAAAAGCTTTTCATGCGCGAAAGAGTCAATACTGAATTATAGTTAAGCCATGTAATAATTATCCTCATTAGACGTAACCAGAGCATGGATAGGATGAATTCAGTTATAAACTCTGCTAATACTCAGGAAGCATATTCTATATGTAATTTAATAATCTTGGAAATACATACACAAGACTTTCTGTCTTTTAGCACAAGATCTGTTTAAAGCAGAGAGGCAACTCACTTCACAGTGAGAAGACCAAAAAGTTCATTATTTGTTTTTTGCTTAATCTGGGGGAAGGTTTTGAATATGGTATTTAGGAGAGTGTAACAGGGCTTCCTGAGAGTAAGAGAGCTGGGACAGACTGGCCACCACTCCTCAGGTGTATAATCTTCGTGGGAAGATGAGCATGAGTGGGAACATCTATCCTGAACAAGGAGTGCAGATCTGGGTTGGTGTTGTTTGTCTTCTCCTGAAGCACGTGGGAGACTCCCCATGGAAAGATGCCTTGGGTGCGCTGAAGTTTCATCTTTTCTGTCCCTGGCTCATAATTCCCTATTCTTCTTGATTTATCCCTGACAATTTTTGGAGATCCTTTGAGCGCTTTTAGCAGCCAAGGTGGTTTTAGCACAAATTTCTAACTTTTAGGTTCTGGCTAGAGACTGCCAAACCACTTCTCAGGCAATTTCTGTCCATGCTCTTGGCAACACAGTGGTAAGGGACTACTCCTCCCATCCCAGTCCCACACCAGTTGCTCTTCCTTGCTTCCCCCAAGTCTACCATTCACTGTCTGCATGTTTTTCAATTGACACTCTAGGCAGGTGACCTTAAAGACTTCATCTCAGAACATATGGAAGGAAGAGGATGGCAGAGTGTCTTTTTATTTATCTGTTTTACGACAACTCTACAAGGTGAGCAGAAACAGACAGGACAGAAGGATGGTGATTCTCTGGCCTGTTATTGCTCTCAGCATCCTCACATCAGCAAGCATGCAACCAGCTCATTGTGTTACTCACCCTGTGAAACCCCCTGATTCCACTGTGGGAAGCATGTCTGCACTATTCCCTGGGATTTTCCTCCCCCAGGACTGGAAGCCTGGCTTGGCTGCCTGAACAGAGCATCAAACCCAAGGACAGGCTGGAGTCCCAGAATCAACTGGGGCTCTGATTCCCCCTGAACAGTTCTCTTGCAACGTCTCTGACTTGGCTGTTTCTTCTATTACAGGGGATAATATTACTTCCCTATCACTGAATTAACCAGCTGTGCCTGAAAGCATGAAAACATCACGTTTTCCTCTTCAACATTTAAACCTGATGCCATTTCTGTCCAGAAAACTAGCTTTTGGAGGTTGAGAAACTTTGAGAGACAGGAGGTTCCTTCAGTGCTGCCTTGATCAGTCCTCAGGAGAGTCCAGCAGACCAATGGATAAGATGTCAGATCTTATCCATACCTCACCTCATCTGTTCCAACCCTGCTGAACACAGCAACAGGCATGCCAGTCAGAGGTCCAGGGCAAGGATACAAGGTGGCGAGACTTTATGTACATAAATATTTCTAAATGAAGGGACCAAACAAAGGCAGTAGCAAATGTAGCTCACTAGGACCTACAGCATTCATCTCTTGGATGGCACAGTCCATGGGTGAAAACCTGTTGCTATTTGTAAGTCAGCCTCCCCCATCTGAGGCAGTGGCAAAAATCCCATAATTACATAGGAATGAGATTCTGCTCCTTTCTAGTGATGCAATGCTGACATAACTATCAAAGCTAGTGACAGTATTCTGATGTGGCAATAATATAACTCTAAGTCTACCAAGGTAAAGGAAAGCAGACAGGATGCACCAAAAAAAAAAAAAAAAAAGTTAATGGATTTATTTTTCCAAAGATTATTTACTGACTTTTGGCAAATTGCAGAGTTATTCAAAGAAGACTGATTTTTCAACTATTGACTTGGCTCACAGTGATAAAGTAATCAGCATTTCTCAGAATATTATGAAAAAGGCCTATGGTCCATGGAAAAGTCATATTCAAAACAACTGGTGTAAGAATGTGTTCGTGTAGAGTGAAATTTTTAAGCAATGAGGCCAGAACACTAAATTAAATATCCCATATTTTAAGTTTTCATTGCAAAATATTTTGTAGTTACATTCAAAGTTATCAAATTTGAGGAATGATATAAATAAGACCTAACTTCCATGCTATTAAATTAAGCTGCTGCCAACATTATTATTGGCAGTAAAATTACTGTGATTGCTATCAGCTATAATCAAATATAGGAAAGGCTTGGAAGGCTGATTTGTTCCACAGTAGTATGTTCTGAAATAGTCATTAAAAAAGAAAGCTCTGATATGAAATATTGCTTTAAAATTATGCTCCACAGTAGCAGATAAATAGCATAATGAATTCTTGGGTTGCTGCAGCCTATGTGTTTAAGCTCAAGTTATTATTTTATTTCCATTTGTCTTTTTGAGCAGTTTAATGTTGTAAGTAAGCCGCTGCTCAATATACTGAATTATTTACAAGCCTGTGGAGTGCAGATGCCTAACACAGCAGTTCTGGATCTCCCAGATCTCCCAGCTCTAGCCAGGACATGCAGGCCAAAACAGAGAGGGCAGCTCTCCAGCACCCAGATCAGCCTGGTCTGTCCAAGTCCTGTCCAAGGACAGGGTGAATCTCTGCTCACAGCCTGAGGCTGGGTTAATTCTTTCCATGAGGAGCCACTCCAAGGCACCAGCAATGAAAGTCAGAGCGGTGCAGAGCAGAGCAAAGCGGCACAGCTTGCAGGGAAGAATCGGTGCGTGAACAGACCCCTGGGGTGGCTGCTCAGTCACCACGTAGTCAGGCTTCAGGCAAAAACTGCACACAGACCTCGGGCTAAGCCTGAGGCTTGTTTCACTTGTGGCTTTCACAGAAACCGAGAGAACATGGGCCGAGACCATAAGCACAGCTGGATACCAAGGGTTGTTCCTTCCCTGGCAGGAACACCACAGCAAAGTCTTCCCCTGGCCCCGGGACATCCACCTCCCCTCCTCACAGGGACACTTCTCCCCAGGATCTCTTAAAGGCAGAGAGCAAGGGCCAGAACATGCTGAGTGAGGGCAGCAGCCACAGGGGATGTTCAAGGTTATTCCACACTCACCCTTACAAGGGAAATCACAGGGCTGGGTCACTTCCCAACTCCGCAAAGCCACACTACTGAAGCAACGGGGGAGGAAGAAAAAGAAAGTCTTCATAAAACAAATCCTACAGGATTTCCTCACAGTAATCCTCACCCAGAGTGAGGTACCTGCATTGCTTTAGTCACCTGCTGTTTTGAGGGGTGTAACTGCTGGAAGAACAGAAGGGCAGACTTACTCAGTTATTTCCCCCACATATTCTGGAAAAACAAAGTTTTGCCTCCAGATACCCTGTCTCAGTTAGAAGTGGAAGCTAAAATTCTCCCCAAGGCTCATGCTTTGTCATTGAATTTCAGAAAGAAGCAGAATTAACTGCTTCTTGCACTTGGACTACACCACAGACAGCTTTTTGCCCCTGCAAAACTTAGTGTGAAACCACTGCAGTGACAGCTGGGATTTTGAGAGGGGTTGCATGAAACAGTACCTCTAAATGCCTTGGAAAATCTTAGCCTAAACACAAATGGCAATCAGCTAATTTGATGTGAAAAAAATTGTCCTTTACAAGATATGCTTGTGCCAATTATGCTCTATAACCTGACCTCCAGAGGTAAAATGACTTTCCTTTCCTGGACTATACTCAATGCATGCCATAAAAATTTCATCAGTGGAAATTCAACGTACTATGAGACAACATATATGTCAGAGGGAGCCAAATTCAGTCTCAGAATAATTCTACAATAGTTGTTAGAAATAGAACTAGAATCAGAAATGGCATATATTTTTAATAATTATTGCTTTTTATTAAGTGTAATCAAGAATGTTGAAAGAACAAATGTTATTTTATATAAGTGTTGAGGGAAGGGATAGAGAAAATGTTACTTCTGAATTAATTTTATCAGTTGACCCTCTTCTTCAAAATTTTAAAAGGTTGAAATACCAAGTTGCATTTTGTGGACCCAGCAGGTCTTGGACACAAGGTGCAGCGGGAGCAGCTGTGCCCTCCTTGCCAGGGCGGTGCGGGAGGGGCCGGCTCCCACACACCCCGGCCCTCGCAGCCCGGGCAACCGGGCAGGTCAGCTGGACTCCTGGCAGGGGGAGGAACAAGCTGCAGCCAGACACAGCCCTCTGCCCCTGCTCACCCAGCTGGACCCAGCTGATCATCTCACAGCACCCGGGCAGGGAGTCCTGCTGCTGTAAAGAATGGGCAGAAATGGGGAAGTGGTGAATGGCAGTATGTTCTTTGCACTACTTCATATTGAAAGATTTTCTTTACATTTTGAAAAAGCAGCTTGTATCTGATCTCGTCACATGAAGGGCAAAATATGCCACTTTCAGTTATGTCACTGCATGCTATGTAGGAAGGCACAGACATTAACAAAGTCACAGCCAAGCATAGAGTGCATCTGCATTCTTTGTCTGCAGCCCAGGCTTTTCCTGCCTCGCAGTGACAGGATCAGGGAAGAATTTTCTGTGACTAATTAGGTTTTAACTTGCCAGAGAGAACATGGACATTGGCAGTCTATGGTATAATAGTGAAGCGAAGTTTGAACTAGATTGAACTTAATTTCCTTTTCACTGAAAGGAAAGAAAGATTAATGAAATATCCCCAAATCCATCCTGTTAGCTTTTATTAAATCAGCAAATGAAATTTAACCTCCAATTCTGTTATAAAATCTTTTCCTGTAGATTAAGTTTCTGCAAACATAAATGAAATAGACATACTCTCCCCTGCAACATTTTAGATATGAAAATTACATTACTTCAATCAACATCAATGTTACTTTAGGCAAATGCCATATTAAGAAACAATTATTTCTTGTGTTTCTTTTCACAGTGCTCCCTAGATTTTATGAAATGCCAGAACATTGCTAGTCCTTTCTGAAAACCACTTGCTGATATTCCAACATGTCCTTGTTCTTTAGCCAATAGGACAGAGTTAACTCTTCAGGAGTACAGTGCTTTCTTTTATTAATGTTATGCCTTTTTTTTTGAAGGACTCTAAGTCATGTTCCTCTCCCACCTTCTCCACTGCTTCAGGGCTCTAGTTATTGCATTAACACCCAGCCTTATCACTCTTCTCCTAAACATCTCACTGAAGTTGACAGAGTGACATCAGGAAAACCCAGCACCCTTCACCTCAGCAGATGGGGACAGACACTCAGGTGTTCTTTTTGGAGAATCAGTAAAGTGTGGTGCCAAAACTGGCTTCTGGTCATAACCTTGAAGGACCAGAGGAGGTGACATCTGCCTGGAGCATCCATAACTGCATGGCAAGGTCTATACCTTAGAAACTATTTACCTGCAAATGTTGAAACAATTGAGTTGGGAGGTGGGGCTCTGATATTTCTCGTTGGTGAGTAAGGCAGAGCTGTAAAAATGAGTGTAATGAGCCCAGGCTGCATGGGGACTGCCTCTGTACCCCAGGCCCTCATCCTGCTGGAGGGTCAGACAAGAGGCTCTGAGGGCTCTGGTGTGCTGCTACAAAGGGCAGAGCCATGCAGAACCTTGCCTCTGAAAATGGAGTCCTGTACTCCCCCCAGGTGAGTGTTCCCACATTGCCAAATGAACCCTGCCAAGTCCAAGCCTTTGGAAAGCACAGGGCTCTGCAGGGGGAGAAGTGTCACTGCCATAGAAGTTAAAACATTAGCACTGTTTACGTCAAACCGCCAATGCTTGGTACTGCACAAGACAATATGAAACTGTATAAAATATTTGCAATGATTGCCAAGAAAGCAGACGCTGCCAATACTCCAGATCACATCCTCTGGAACTGATTACTTCTAATCCTTTAGAAAATGTATAAATAAAATGATGCCAAGACTGATGGACAAGCCAGGGCACCTACTCATGTTTCTAACATACTGCTTTCCCTCTACCCCTTTCCCTTCTGTGTACAAAATGCTCTCTTTTTTTAGTAACTTAAGTTGACAATCATCAAAAGAAATCAAACTGTGTATAAACAAACATTCTGAAGCATGTCACAGTGTGTCAGAAACTATAGAAATCTACTAGAAGTCTGCAAAACAAGTATTTAAATCTTTTAGTAATGTTTAGTAGAATGATTATTTAACTTACTAGCAAGAATGCATTTAACAGGAACACCAGAGGCATTTACCCTTAGTATTAGCTGCTCAATCACATAGCCTAATCCCAGAGGCCTAATCTGTGTGTTAGTGGGAACACAGCAATTATCTACATTCATTAGAAATTAGAAAGGGGGAAGGTGGAGAGAAAATCTCAGTGGGTAGATAATTAGTTTCACATACTCTCATTGTTTGCATGAGGCCAAATCCATATTGCCATTGAAGTCAAAGGAGCTTTTACTTGCCCGTCCTGCCTTTTCTTGCTGTCCAGACCACCAGCTATGATCATTAGAACTGCTTGTCTTAGGCAAGGAGACACAAGCTTGTTCTAGCCTTAAATATATTAGAATGGTCTTTCTTTCTCATAAGTGTCTAGTAAGCTAGAGTAAGTGGATTTCAATAGCCTGCTTGTTGGTAACTGCAGATGGTGCCTGCTTTGGATTCTTTATTTTGTGCCTAACACAATACTGCTTTAGAACAGATGGATTTAGCAAAGCTTGCTAAGATACTAAATAAGAGTAGGGTGTTCCTAAAGCAGCTGGACACAAATTGAGTAAACATATAACGGAAGACCAATTCTTTCATTCTCCATTCCCTAATAAAGATGTAATGATTTATCATATGGCTGGAGAACTGACATTCCTCTCAATCAAAAGGTAGTGTTACGCCTTACTATGAGTCATTTATGGCTGATCCCAGGCAGGGGGAGAGAACAGGCTACTCTTGCAGCCTGATTTCTGCAAGCTCATTATAATTACAGCTGTCTTCAGGCAGAAGAATTCAGACATATTTCATGTCTCAAAGTTTTACTGTAGCTCTTTGTAGCAGCAGATCTGTGTTCATTCTCAGAAATAAGATGTTCCATGGTATTCTGTACCCTTATAATCCTCTTTTACTAATTACAGAAATTGTTGAAATCAGTTTTATTGAGGGTCTTTGGACTTTTCCAGTCATTCCAAGTGATCAGAAAACTGTGCATGCTGCATCTACAAATACGTGTTCTAAGTTCAGGTCAGAGATTGCTATTTAGAGATGTTCTGTCTTCAATAATTCACCATGGATATAAATCTTAGGTGATTTCTAGCATGAAAAGCATGGCAAATACTTGCAATTCTCTTTGCTTTGAAAGTATACATTGAAATAAATCTTACTTGAAAGTCAACTGACAAAGCCTGTATACGAGCAGCAAAAATGCTGCTTGAGCATAACTGATCCTGCGTCTGAGCTGCAAAATGGGTAAAATCACCTCCTTAAGATATTCACTTTCTCTGCTAAGTGAGCTTTGAAGGCCTCTACTACAGAAGGCAGAGGACAAGTGCTGTGTAGAGGAGGTTGAACCAAGAAGGGTATGATGGGTCTAAACAAAACTATGTCCAAGGAAGTGTTTAATGCTGGCTGCATTGTGACTGCAGAAATGGAAGTGTCTGCAGAGACCTGGAAGTGTCTCTGAAGTCATTAAGTGACTTTTGAGGAAAGGACTGCAGCTTCTCAATCCATCTGCAAAGGACTGTCAATTGTGGCAAAGACCAGTTACTTCAATTTTCCTGTAAGAGAAAGTAGGGAGAGATGGAGGAAGCAAAAGATTGAAGAATGTTGCAGTGCTGCACAGAAGCTGAAGGATCACTTCCCTGTATACTGTAACGTCCAGCAGGGTTCTCTGCTGTGTGAAACCTTGGTAGACATTTCATCCCCAAGTCCTTGGTGACAAAAAAATGTAAAATAGGAAGAACCAGAACAAATTCTAACCCTGAGTTCATTTTCAGAAGGAGATCAGGGAGATTTTTTAAAAATGCATGTAGGATCACAAGATAATTTGGTTTGGAAGAGACCCCAGGAAGTCACCTAATCCAGCCTTCTAGTAACATCCCTACCACACAGACATCCCCTTTGACAGAGAAAAATTCCTTGTAAGAGGAAAACAAATGATTAAAGGAATAGCATTACCCAAGAATTACCTTTTCTTGATGTTTCTACAATTAAAATAGGCAGTAAAAGACCACTCTCTGACAACAAGGAGGTGCAAAAGTGTCAAAGTCAAGGATTGAAACAAAAATTTATTGGGGTGAATGGTTTGCAACAGAGCAATTAATTTATGAAGAAAAATCTGACCGATATAATTTTGGAAGATCTTTAGTAGGAAGCTACTGAAAACAGAGCCACCAAGTAGGAAGACAAACTCCTTCCAAGGAGCTCAAAAGCATGTACCATCTGCATGGCAGAAAACAGAAATTGAATATGGTTCCTGGAAAAAATATGAAGAGCTCAGAGCTCCTTTCCAAAATGTGTGTTGTTCTTCCTCGCTTTCTGGGTGGTGGTGGTTCTGCTTTCTCATGTATCAACTCAGCCTCAGACAGAAACTCATTATTATGTAAAATACAACATGCAAACTCAGAATCTAAAACCCTATAATCTTAAAATCCAGCATATGGAAAATGTAAATGGGTGGTGTTGTGTGAGAAGCTGTTTTCATCTACTTCTGCCAGCAGTTGATGCCCAGAAGAAAAAAAGAAAGCTTTGTTTATGTGCCATCCTTACACCAAAACAATTTCCAAAGAGCCGTTATGTGTCCCAAGTCAGATTGTTTTATTCAGCAACCTTTCAAAGCACAACTTCAACAGTTTGAGGAAATGAATTTGAAGATTTTTTTTTAAATAGTTTTGTTCTCTCTATGGACACAGATACAAACCCACAGGCACCCATCTTGTATCTACTGCTATCTTGTAACTAAAGCTTATTCATTATGTGAGGTGGGAGTGAAGTGGGGGTGAATCCTGGTTCCTTTTCCTGATGGTGTCTCATCCTTAGGCAAAGGCAACAGGGGAGAGGAAGACAATTTCCTAAAACCACAAATCTGAGCAGGGCATGGGGGTCACCTCTGAAAGAGCTTTGGTCACAGCTAAATGATGGCCAGGGAGAGGTTCTGGGAGCAGTGCAGGTGGTCCTGCTGCATGGGACCCAGAGCCACGAGACACAGAAAGACGGCAGCATGAGGTGGGATTTAGAGGGGCCTGTGGGGCCAGGGTCTGGCAGCTTGGGCAGAAGGAAGGGATTTTGCAGGACAGCTGGAGAGAAAAACTTGGTGGAAATAGCAAAGGGTCTCAGAGTTAAGGTAAGAGATACCTCTCTTTATGAGGAACCTCTATTCCTGGCACACAAATCTGCCTTAAGCCGTAACATTATGAGATAGCTATTGTTTCAAGAGGCTTTAAAATGCAGCTGCTCCACATATCTAAACAAATTCTGTTGCAAGTATACAAAGTAATAAACTTCAGTCAATATACTCCCACAAAGAGCCTGGGCTCTAGCAGTAAAGAGGATGCAAGAACCGGTTAAAAGTATCCATAAAATTACAAATGCAGGAACCTCCAGACTTCCACTGCTTCAAGACACACAGCATTAAAGGACACCACCAAGATTACAAGTATCATTTCTGTAGCTATGACAACATTTAATAATCAATCTCATTTCATGTTTAAAGATCTCTCATGGGTTTTTAATTAAAATTTAGAGGATCCAAATGATAGGTTTTGCTATTGCACAGTATATGTTTACCATGAGATTAATTCTGGTTGATTGATGTGCATGCACTCAAGCCAGTTCAGAATACGCTGCTTAAAAGGCATGCAAAATCTGATTGTACTGTAGCATATCTCAGCCGTAATTAGCTGTCACGAATTTCTTTTCATGGAATGGCTACCTACTTTAATTATCTTTATAGTGCCAGGTGAACTGGTTTAGCAATTATTACATTTCATTTAAACCTTTGTCCATATTTAGATTTTAGCAAATTTCAAAATTAGCCTAAGAAAAAGAGACTTGCACAGTCATACTGTTTCTGTGCTCATTTGTGCCTGTTTGTATGTCCCTGCCTTGGAGCTCCTGATCCCCTTAACACTTTGCAGAGGTTGGAGGTCTCTAAAACACTACTTTTCTGTATTTCATGCAAACCTGGAGAACACAAACTCTAGTATTTTCCTCACTGCAAGAGAAGTTGCACCAGAAAATCTACATATGAAATATAATGCAAACATCCTCGGACACAAGAAATATTTCATAGGAATATAGGGCATTTCAGGTAGGCTGTGGTCTCAGAAGGGGTCTTCTACCTTAGGAAAAGTCATGAAGGCAGAACAGATTGCTCAGGGCTTTGCCCAGACAGGTCTGGAGAACCTCCGAGGATGAAGACTGCACAGCCTCTCTTGACAACCTGTCCCACCATTTACTGTCCTCACAGGGAGAAAATGCTTCCCTGCACCCAGTCTGAACCCCTCTGGTTTCAATGCACACTACTGCCCCTTGTTCTCTCACCCTGCAGTGCTGTTCATAGCCTGGCTTCATCTTCTCTGTGGCCTCCCTGCAGGTACCAGGGGTTGCTATGTGGTCCCCTGAGAAGGCTTCATCTTCTCTGTGACCTCCCTGCAGGTACCAGGGGTTGCTATGTGGTCCCCTGAAGCTGTCTTCTGGATGGCCAAGCCCTGGTCCCACAGCTTGTCCTCAGTGGGTCTGTGCCCAGCTCACTGCCCACCATCCCTACAGGTCCTTTCCCACAAAGCTGCTCAGCCAGGCAGTGCCAGCCCAGATCTCTGCCAGAGGTCTGTCTTCTCAGGGGCAGAGCTTTGTCTTTGCCCTTGACTGAAATGCCAAGAACCTTATGAAATACAAGCCACTGGCCACCCTGCTGCTGGTGTCAAAGCCTGGCCATGTGGGATAGTCCAGCTGTGCTGTGCTGCAGCTGGAGTCTGGTGGCTTCCCAGCACACCAAGACCAATACAGGACATCTGCTCCCAGACAGAATGTTAACTAGGCTGGCTCTCATCTCTGTGGTCAGAGCCACAGCATGGGACCATTTTAATGTCTACTTACTTTAAACATATTTTGAAGGCAAAATTTTGCCTTCACCACTTGGCAGAGGCTGGGAAATAGACTGACACAGGCTCATCTCTTGCCAGCCTGCCTTTGCAGAACAGGACACACACTAAGATTTTCACCATGAGCAGCATGTATTGCCCAGAGATGAAGGCCAAGAGAAGAAAGAAGCAGGTTAGAAACTCAGAGTAAACCAAAGGAAATTGTACTTCGTAAACATGCAGATAAGTAAGCGCCAAAAGTTAAGCTGAGTTCAGGCAGCAAGTAGATAAAAGAGAAAAATTCACAGAGACCGTATGAGAAAATTTCTGTCTCACTAAATCCCTGATTCAAATATCACTGGTAGATGAGATTGTGTTCTGTGAAATACTTTTGCCTTGTTTGTGTACATGTTCTCCTTCCTAGACATCTGAGGGTGGCTGCCATACAGATGGGATACTGAACAGGATAGACACCTGTGATTGGCCTGACACAGTGTGATTGTTCAGCCTAAACTGAACCAACACACAGGATTCACACAGAGAGGACACCTGAATTGCCCCTGCCACTGAAGAGCCCTTTCATGCCCTCCCACACCATCTACTTTCACTCCATCTCCCAGGAATGGTGACCATGCAGGCAGCCTCCCAGACCTTGTCCCATGACCAAACAACATAGCACAAGATCACACCCCCATCCATGTAACTGGGGTTAAAGCTGCATTTCCACTTAGGCAGTAATTTAGGCTGTAAAGATCCCAGAAGCTATAGTTTCAAATGGGACCAGAAGCCTGGGTGTTCAGTGAGCTGGTTCTCACTCTATCAATGCTTTCTTTAAATACATGTAGTAATGACTTGCTGAAAAACTAGACTATTTGACATTGTTTTGAAGTTCAGGCTGTCTTCAAGGCCCTCACCTTCAATTCACATGTTGTAAGCTTTTCGAGTCTGGGATTAATAATAAATATTATTCTATGCATCCTTATTTTTTGCTTAATTTAATTACAGAAAATGTAATAGCCTTATGAAAACAATAGATGAGTTTTCAAACCTAATTAACATGATACAAGTGCACAGGTCACTAAAACAGTTGTTTTATCTGGAAGCCTTCCATGCAAACAGATAGAAACAAAGCTACATTTAATTCAGCAACTTCACTGTAAAGTTAAATCAAAGATGACTACTTCTTGCCTAGGGGTGCAGCTTTCCTGGTAATAAATGCCTTCCTCTTGTTATTATTTTAGAAAAAGAGATATGAGAACCCTATCACAGAGTTTAAAGTATGTCCAAGTCAGCCATGACCAAGGCTTAACTGTTAGAACAGCCCTCTATCACCAAGGAGAAAATCAACCCAGATGTATCATATTATTTTATTATTCTAACAGCAAATTTAATGTTGAAGGCAAACCCATCCATTTCTCCCCCTCCTCCACCTTGGTACACCTTCTATACCACACCTCAACACCCCAGTCTGATTATACAATTTATTTGGGTTTATAATGTAAGTTAGCAAGAGCTGTACATCCAATGAGAAAAAAAAATAACCCTAAGATTTTACTCTCATTTTACATTTTCTTGAATATTCTTAGAGTTCTTCTCTGAAGGGAAAAACGAAGCAAGTTTGATAAGTTTGATAATGGCAGAAGAGCCATTTGTAATTCAGGACTGCATTCAACAAGTGGTTTATTGCTCCCAGTCAAAGGGAATTGATTCCCTCATTTCTTGGAAAAGGGAAAAAAATTGGTCTGGTATCCAGGATGTCACATATCTGCCTACCCACAGGCATTTCTCTGTCCATCAGCCAAGGAGAAACAACTGCCCACTGGCAAATAGACAGCGCAGTTTGACAGACACTAAGGCTGATTATTCCAAGGACTAAAGCAGGCAAATATTTTGTCTATGGCAGTTGAAGGAGTTCTCGCCTGCCACAACCTTGCACAACTGATAAGCCCACACCTGAATGCATGGCCACACTGCCCAGCATGTCCTGGGAGGACTGAGCTGGACAGCCCTCAGCCTCAGAGGGGATTCTCTTGGGGTTTCCAAGTGTTGTGCCAGGACAGAGGGGCAAGAACAAGGCTGGAGGAGAAACTGCAAAGCGAACACCTGAAGACTCGCGTTCCTTTGGTGCAGTTTGGCAACCCAGCTTAATGATCATGTGGAAGAAACTCCACACTCTTCTCCAGGAGCTTCAGAAGAGCTCAGAGGGCTATGTGAAGATGTAAAAATCCACATATGTCCATATTCTCCATGTCTTCATAACCCTCATATTCCAGTAACTTTCTTTGTGCAACAGTCCTTTAGCAGATTTTTAGAAATGGCCTCACAGCTTTGTGAGCATACAGCCAGTGTCACAACACAAAGGCTATATCCCTCCTTAAACTAAAACCATCACATTTTTATTTAAAGAGGGGTTCAAATTTTAAGGCTGTTTTTCTGCTTTGCTCAAACTCTTAAAATGTTGAAACATGCTACCCATTAAAATCAAATACCTTTGAAATTGTCTCATTAAAGAAAATCTGTTTATTTCTATACGTCAAAGTCAGGACCTTCATTATTTTTAAAATTCTGTGAAACATCTACACCTAACTCATAATTAAATGACCTTTTCAGAAGACTCCATAAGAGCAGGTTTTGGATGAGTACGGAATTGCACAGTGAAATCGAGCACTTTGAGTTTCCCCAAAGAAAGGCTGGTCATGTGGCCAGCAGCTGTGGCAGAGCAGGATCCCTATATAATGTAAAATGTAGTAATAATTACCTTTTCCTGTGCTCCCCAATAAAATAACAAATAAATTATAACTTAGAAGAAAAAGAAAGTTAGTGTTTCTTCGTAAAGATTAAAAAAACAGTGAAGATTCAGGAAAAAGAAAAGAAGTTGAAGAATGAATGAAAGAAAAAATACTTCAATTAAAAAAAAAAAAAAAAGCTTTTATACAATCATACTTCCCCAGATGCACAGAGCAGCTTGCAGTTTAGAATTACTAGGAACAATTAAAATGAAACATTAACAAATGTGCAGTCCAAAGGCGAGGCAATCCCCTTTCCTCCCCACTTCCATTTCTCTCAGCCTGCAGCCAATCCAAAGACCACAAAGAGGTTTGTGCCCTGAAGGCAGGTAAGATTATGAAACACAGGACAGAAAGCCACTGAGGTTCACAGCAAAATGCATCTCAGTGCAGGTTTCCCAAAACAAGCACAGTAGGGATTTTGTGGTCAGCATCAACACTGCTAAAAGTAGGTATTTCTTCCGTTTGTCCTCCTGAGGTGCACCCTTTTTGAGTCTAGAGAAAAAGCAACAGCCCATCCCTGTCACACACAGGAGAAAGGGTAGAAAATGTTTGGACTAGTTGAATAATTAGAAGCAATAAGGAATTGTTATCAACACCAGGAGACTCCTCTGGAACAAGGAAAGATGTGACAAGAGCTACCAGCTGGAAGAGGAGACAGAATGAGTGATGACAGGACCTAAAATGGTTTGCAGTTGCTTCTGGGCTGCGGCAGCTACTCATGCTATATTTAAAAAGTCAATGGCCAGAACAGCCTTTTGGGAAAATATTCCTCTCACTGAGGTGCTCTTGCACTAGAAGGTGTTGCTACTAATCAGGGGGAGGAGGCCTTGGGACTCCATTTTAAAATAAAGGGCTGCTGCTAGGGAATAATATATCCAGCAATGAACCCCAGCAGATTTATCTTGTCAAATTTTTTTTTCTCTAGGCAACACAGGCTGAAGAAACAGCTCCTAAATTTTGGATACAGAGAGTTACAGAAATTATTCCATCATACATCACCAGTGGCACTTTCCCAGCCCTGTCCTGTGCCAGTCCCAAGGTGTTCGTAACCTTCACTCAGTACTTTTCTGTGGTACTCTCTGGCAAGATCTTGATTTCCACTGAGCACCTCAGACCCACATGGCAGCACTGGAAGCACACAGTTTTAGCTCTGGAGTCCCTCAGTCAGTTCCCACTGCGGTCAGTAGGGCAGGTGCTCTCACATGGACACAGAGCACGACTTCACAATCTTGTATGGGGCAGTTAGGTCCTTCATCAGGACAAATAAAGTATGAGATGAAAGCATTCTCTGCCTATGGAACATCCTCATTTGTACTGAGCATGTGTGAAACTGAAACATGAACACAACAGGGCCACAGATTTTAGTCTCTTGTACCACTTGAGTCAGAATATGCCCCAAGGCAACTTGGTTTTGGCAGTTTCCTTTTCTCTCCACTCATTTTTCTGGCATTTCTATTTCTTTTCCTAATCAAAATCTCTGAGGCTGAAACAGCAGGAAGTAGTGAGAACTGTGGCAGTTTCAAATCTCAGCTAGTGATGAGGAAGCAAAGTGTAGGGTGAGTGCTATTTGCTGTAATCCATGCCTGCCCAACACCACAAAAGTTCAAGGATTCAAACTGTGACCTGTTCTGCTTAGATTTTAAGCTGGGGTGGCGTGCTGAAGCAGCATGAAGGACTTGAATTTGACAGCAAAGAAACTTCAGGAGCATTTCTTCTGAAGGTTGTGCTCAAGATGGCAGAAACCTCAATTTTTTGGCCATCTTCCCAAGAGGAACTGGCTAAATTAAGGCCCCTTTCAGTTGTGGATATAACCCTAAACCAAAACCACAGGGATCTGATTCAAAATCTGCCTGCCTGGAATTGAGGCAGCTGAAATTCAAAGCTGGAATTCAAAGACTTTCAAAAAGAAGGTTCAGGCTTGCAAAGGAAAACCTAAATTTGTCAAAGTCAAACAAATACACTTCATCAGTGAGCTCTGAGCCCATCCTCTGCCTTTCGAGGCCTTGCATTCCTCACGTCTCTCTGAAAACACAGGGTAGTTCTGTTTTCCAAGAGCTTGTTTGCATGGAGACAAGACAGGATGGAAAGAATTCATTGTGGGTGTCATTTTATTTTCCAGAGGCCAGCACTGCCCAGGCAGCAGTGGCAGGTGAAGGACGCACTGCAGAGCAGCAGGGATGCCCCTCAGCTTGCTCAGGCACTGGCAGTGAGCATCCTCTGCTCAGACAGCTTCATGGGGAGCTCAGCTGCTGAACTTCTCCCTGCAGCTCACAGGCTGTAGCATAGAGAAGAAGTATTCTCATTCTCCTGAACTCTATAAATTAACAGTGAGTTTGACCCGGATTTCTCAGTCTTGTTCATCAGGCATAGCTGGGCTGAAGAGAAGGGAAACAAATCNTAAAAAATGTACTTTGGAAGCAGTTTAGGAAAGGGCATGTGGCTGCCCTTACAGCCCCCTAGGGATGCTGTGCTTGTGGGAAGTGCAGTGATGTTGGATGAAGTCTGCATAGCTCTAAATCTGCTGCAAACACCCTGCTGGGTCAGAGCCAGGTGAGAACCAGGGCTGAGGTATTGGTTGGAGGCCACATCTTTATATCCATGCAGGAGGGCATGGAGTCATCTTTTTTCAATCTCAAACTGATGGCCCTGACATCAAATGCACTGCAACCTTCTTTTTCTTAAACCAAAATACTTGCACTTCAGAAGGCTGAAAATATATATCTCAGTTGTCAGTCTTCATTTTGCCCTGTGAGGACCATTACTACCTGCAGTTAGGGACAGACCTGCCCCAAACCTGCTGTGTGTATTTCAAACACATCCAGGCTCTCTTCAGAGCAGCAGATGCAAGCAGTGTGAGAATATGGGTTCAGCCTCTATTTCAACTTGGATTCATTCCCCACATTTCCACTTGGATCTATTTCTAATTTTAACTGCATCCATTATAACATTTAGGGCCTGCTTTGCCTTTTTTAAAATAGTGAGACTCGCAGCTCCACAGACAGACTTTGACATGTCTGAGTTAATGTGAAAGCACACCAAGGTATTTATGTCTCAGACAAGGGTGAAAAGGCCTAATGCAGCTGCTGAAACTCTCACCCGATGTGAGGGGAGTGACATTTCAGTGACAAAGTGACTTCAACACAGGACCTGCAGTCCAACAGCCTGTTGCAATTCTCTTTAGCCTGTTGTTCTGCCAAAGTCCAATCGCAGAAAAACACCCAAGGCAGCAGCAGCTGCTCAAGGGAATCACAGAATTCTAGTGGCCAACATGCAGCACCATTAAACAAACAAACATTAGAGAACATCCCTTCTGGGGATGGTATTATGATAGTTCCCCCAAACCAAATTCCCTAGGGCTGCAAGACTGTACCCATAATGATTGTCTGACTATAAAACCTGTCTCTTGAGTTCAGTCTAATTAGAAATCTGAGGCAGAAAATTACTTAAAGTATTTCCTTTTTTAAATGCAACTACACGCACTAAACACATCCAGCACACACAGGAAACTACAAAGAACTTTCTATTCTTCATCTTGTCCTGTGCAAAGTGTTACAGAGACTTTGCTAGGATGCTTCCCAGCAATTTATAAAACAAATGAAAATATTTTTTAAAAGAAACCCCAGCCCTGAATAAGAAATATGATCCATTATTATACAGGTCAGTAGATGTAGTACATATATACAGTAAATACAAAGTGAATTTACTGATGTACAGTAACCACTTAATATGGTCTGATTGATCTCCTAACTTTTCTGACATCTCTTATCTTCTAGGACCATGTCTTTAGGGCAGGGGCCAGTCCTTTGCTCTGAATTTTTTCAGCACCTTGCATTTTCTGTTCACTCCTAAGCACTGCTGTATTGCCATTTCATAATATCGAACTACAGTATTATTATTGAGTAACATAAACACAGATACTTAGCTAGTCTAAAGAACATGTATTAGTACCATCTGGCCTGAAGAACTGTGACTCTACTACAACTAAAATACATTAATTTGCTCACGTGTAAAAGCATTGATGCGAGCAAAATTCTGAAACTGGCTTCAATTTCCTTTAGTACAATATCGACCTCTCCCTTCAGCCACTGGCTTCAAGGTCTCAGGCCCAAAACTTAACATGCTTTGTCCTCTTTGGTTCCTGGGGCTTCAGCTGTCACACAGATAGTAAGTGTTGTGTCAGGAAACAATTTTTCTTTCCCAGTTTAAAATATTCTAGACAAACTAAGAAATGTCCTGGACTGAGGTCTCAAGCACTTCCACACTTGGGAAATCCAGTCTTGTGTCTTTAGATGTGATTTCTTGACACCAGGTGGTAACTTCACGTACTTCCATACAGACTGTGTGCTACTTCCTTTGAAGATAAAGGTTACAATTTTCTAACATTTTTTCTAGGTGGTCTGGGCACCTCTGCTTGTATGTGACACATACTACACACTCATCTTAGCCTGAATCAAAAGGCATTACCTGTCATACACACTTAACCTCTAGGTCACACTAACCTCTAGGTCATCTAGGAGTTACAGTTCTTCATCAAAAAAAGGTATAGATTAGATTTTTATAAGGAAATAATAGGAACACAGGCAGCAGCTTTAATGGGATCTTCATCTCTGTCACACCTATCAAGGAACGAGTCATAAATGTCACATTTCCTTGTTTTGCTTGAGGATATTATGAGGCCATGGTAAATGATCCAGGACTTGGAAGCATGAAGCAATGGATTTAGTCATATCTCAGCTAAAAGTTTTACTTTAAATATAGGGTGTGAGAAGTGCTGAGAAGTGATAGTGGTCCAGAAGTTTTGCTGATGGTGATCCAGAAGTTTAGGAAAGAATATGGGCTAAGTCCACCTCATGTAAAGTGCAACCATACCTTAAGCTTGAGCTGTAGCCCCTGCAGGGACTGGAGCCACCTTGTACCCAGCACCACACAGCTGGGTGCTAGCAGCTTTTGCAGTTCAAATAATCAGGAATAATGGGAAGCTGAGCCACGTGAGTGTGTTCAATACTAAATCTATACATAAGAAATTGCCATATGGTCAACAGGACCATGACATGGTACCCCTTCAATCATCTGTGGAATGTATGTGTGTGTCTAAAACAAGAGCTTCCAAGCCATTCCAAGAGGCTAGATATGCACTGTAGCTTTTGGGTTTTTCTGTTCCAGAGAAGAGAACTGATTTGGGTACAAAACTCTTATTCCAAGGCTAAGATAAAAGCACCTCTTTTAAAGGGAGTTTCATCTTGAAGATCCTGAAACAAAGGGATTGTGCCATTCCTGAGGAGGAATTAGACAGCTTCCATAGCAGCTTTAATACTACTCACTGCATCTGCACCTACTGCTAAAACAGGAGGTTGGAGGAGATTAGAAACCTGAATTAAACTAAATTGGAATTAAAATTAGCATTATAAAAAGTTCCCAAACTGATTCTGGGAGTTAGGCTGTGATCTTATTTACATGGTTTTCAATAAGGATAAGCTCCAGAGGCTGCCTAGAGAATAATAATGTTACAGGATTTAAACTGCTGTAATTAGGACCCAAATTTGAATTACTGAAATTACTCCAGCTTCATACCAGAGAAACTGAGTAAATAATCTAGGCCTTCCTAACCCAATATCCCAGGGAGATGGAAGTATAATGCTAGGCCTGAGAAATCCACTGTATCCAATATCCAGGAGGTGGTGAAGTAACTACACTTACACCTTTGTTTCTTAATTTATCGCTTCTATTCTCACAATCTGTTTGTATCTTGACACTTTCTGTCTCTGAAATGATAGATAAAAGTAAACACTTTTTAAAGCAACAGGAATATCTTATCTAAAAAGCTGGAAAAGTTGTAATTTCTTAAGCTGTTGCTCTGGGAAGCATTTTGCTGTAACATCAAAATACTTAAACACATATCAGTTCCAAATAACTTCACTTGTACCGTCAGCTTTCACAGTTGGACACATGAAGTCTTGGGGAACACGTGAGCAGTTGTGGCACCATAGTACAATGGCAAAATTTTTGGATTGGAATTCAATGTGTTGTTTAAGGTCTACTACAGGCAACAATGATCAGTCCATTGAGGATTTACGTTTGGAAGGCAGTGAAAAGAAGGCATTGGCACAGAGCTGATATGGCAATGTGGCATTTCTGCACTTCAGCAGGTACCCACTGCTGAGGTATGTGTGGTTTCCTTGGCCTCGGGGGTTTTCAAGGCTGTTGTGCATGGATGTTGTGTGTAGGCAGGTGGGTGGTGGAAGGACATGCCAAACCTGGGCTGTGGGGTGCAGAGCCACAGAGCTTCCCTGCTGCTGCCTGGCCAGAACTCTCAAGACAGCTCATCTGCTGCAGAGCTTCCCCTTAGAAGATGAATTATTACAAATCATGGAAAGGTTTCCTAATAAAGGAAAGGAAGTAAATCCATCAACCTCTATTCTGTCTGGTTTAGCAGAGTCTCATGGCACTTGTTAAAGTTTGATGGCAAAAAACTCACTGAACTTGAGGAGGGGACAGATTAATACATTAAATCCCTTGTCCCTTAGCAGTTCTGCTCTGCAGAAGACAAAGTATCAGCACTTGCCTGACTCACAGGCAAGCAAATTTTTGCTGACTGGAGTTAATTTTCTAGGGTAGGTATAATGACTTGCTGCTCTGCCATGTGCCTCCCAGCCTCCTTAAAATCTACCATGAACTCTGCTGTGCCAGGCTTTTGAAGGCCTTAGTGCAGACAGTGAAAAACAAGTAATTCACACTACTCCTAACTTCCCACCAGAGCAGTTTTCCTCCTCTCTACCCTTGTGGAGGCAGCCTGGCCTAGCAGGCATCTCAAAGCTCCTATACTGGTAAAACTGACCTTTGCAGCCCCCCCTGCCTTGTCCCCATTTCACAGGGCAAGCAGCGAGCAAAAGAGGTTCATACCTTTTCCAGTCATGCTTTTCATCAGCAGTGGGGCAGAAGCCAACACTGTCTGCTCACCATTTTGTGCTCTGTGACCACAGACACCAAGTCACTCAATTGCTCTTTGCTCCAGTAATAGACTCCTTTTTGAAGAATATTAGAAATACCTGCTAGATAAGCTGTTTTGTTAGCAGGGCATGGATTTCTGTAATATTCCATGCATCAGTTGGCATCTTTAACCCAAGGATTTTCAGACTTTGGCACCACAAAGCACTAACTTATTCTTGCAGACTTTCTTTCATGATACTTGGAAAAGCCTTTTTATAAGACTTGCCTTGAATATATTGTCTTAATTCTCTATTTGGGTGCAGTCCCAGTGGATAGTATTTTTCAGTGCCTACTAAAGCATATAGAAGGGGCCAAAATGACTTTTAGTTCAGTAAGCTCAAAACCCTCTGTATAGATTCTACTGAAGAGCAAAATTCCATAAACGGAGTCTTTATTTTCATTGTATTCAGAAAAAGACTTTTTTTTCAATATTAAAAAGTCCAGCGTTGATCAAATTGTTGCATATTTCTTTCTGGGTAAGTGGTAGTGAGTAGAGGTCTCTGACAGTTCTATATTAAATGCAGGTGGCTCTGTGAATGCTATTCCTGTCTGATACACTACATTAACCATAACCTGCAATTTCTTCCAAAAGAACTGGAATGAATTAAATTGTTTAATAAAACCTCACTTACCTGGATAAACTCATTTCTAGTTTGCATTTAGGTTCCCCTAATACAACTTACTAGATTAATATTTGTAACATAAAAAGCTAGAAGTGTTTACTTAGAAAACCAAACATCAAGTATAATCCTGATAATTGCCCAAGATTTTCCTTTTTAAGATGGACTTTTCTTTTATACCTTTTCTTGTTATATTCTGAATTACTAAATTAATTTAGCATGAATTGATAACTTCATTCCCACTTCACAGCTAAATTCAAGGCTCAAACACAAATCCTTTTGCATAATTTGCATTTCAGTACTTCTCCACTGTGTCTGCCTTTAAATATGGATTTGGGCATTAAACACATCAAGAGGTTTGGAGATAGACATACCTGGATGCAATTTATTTTTTCTTGTTGCTGTTGTTCAGTTTAAAGCAAACCCACAGAGCGGAAAATAAAATGCATCATCTCAGATCTGTACCTTAACATTGAAAAGCAAGGATTTTAACACAGAAGCAATGCAAACCAGCTACATTTTATCAGGAGTACCAACCAAAAATATTATTTCACTTGTTGCATGGTGAATACAATAAAGTTAAAAATTTTGCTATTCCAAAATTTATTTTCAATGCCGGAAGTATGACTGGGAGAAGATAACAGCTTTATTTTGTTTTCATGGTTAAAGCAAGCCATAAAATTCTTTGTAACTGAACGTGGTTGAGGCAAAAAAACACAGCCCCATGACTCCAAGTGTACCATCATTTATATCCATAAGCAGATTAAATTTTAAAAATTCTCTCAATACCACTGACCAGAGGAACAATGTCATTGTTAGAAAACACACGCACTGGTTACCTTATAATCAAATTTTCACTGCCCTTTCTGACAGGTTTTTAAGTTACTTAAGGGATCTATTTATATGTGGAAGCATCAACATCATGCAGTAAATCCAACCACAACTCAGTCACATATTTTATTAAGTTTAAGTTCAGTGAAAGTGCAGAGTAAACTAGGGCCCTATGTCTCTCAGTTACATCTGATTTGCGGTTGCTATAAAAAGGCCCACATGCCGCTCTTTCAGATGTGTTTTGGATTGAAAATAGGATTAATGTGCTAAAGTGTGATTAGAATGGTTAAACACGATTAATTGGAACAGACTTGTATTGCCAAGGGAGCTCCGCTGTTACTGGCCAGCCTCCAGTTTACCAAGTGAACAAAGCAGGCCAACTGTCCAAGTTTTTCCATGTCTTTGCTTATGTGCCTTTTCCTTTGCATTTTCTCATAGCCAGCTTGTCTCAGAGCAGATTAAATACAGCTGAGAATGTTGGTCTAGGTCTGCAGCGAGGATCCTGGGGGAATAAGCAGGAACCTCAGGCCCAGACTTGGCTTCTCCAGTGCTGGTTGAAAACTGCCATGCACCTAGGGCAAGGGTCCAGGTGGATCGACTAGGGAGTGGGAGTAATTTGGGGTTTTTAAAATGATCTATTAAACCCCTGAACTTTAATCAAGCTGCTACTATACTGACAGCTGTGATTTACTCACACATGGCTGCGAGGGGTAAAAGGGGCAAGGACTGCAGAACTCAGGCACTTGTCCCCAGCTTCAGAGCACATGCGTGGGCCACACGTGCACACCCCCCCTCTCAGATTAGCACACTGGTGTGCTTTTATCATGGGCAAAATCATATGTATCTGTGCCACAGAAAAGCTATTTCATTTTTTTAGGAGATACTTGGCTGGACATTCAGAAAATGCTGTCCCTCTCCACTAACTGCCCTTCCCTCCCCCCTCGCCTTTTCCAAGCACAGATTAAGGATTTAAAGCTTAGGTAATCAAAGCTTTAAACTGATCCTGCCTGGAGAAGTCAGAATGGTTTAGTATATTGTTCTAAAAACAGAAATACCTCAGTGGTTTATTGCATGAAGATATTAAACTTTGCACAAATTAAACTCAGGAGTGCAGACATTTTGAGCTAAATTCCTGGCTATAAGCAACTAAAACCTTCACAGCAATTAAAACCATGTTTGATTTTTTTTTTTTTAATAACTCCAGGCGCAATTCAAATCACAATGGGATTGCCTTTCTCAATAACGAAATCATTGTACAGCTTGTGGAGTAACGGCATTCTAGCTGGAAATGGGCTTGGAAAACACATACGCATACAAGATCTCCAAGACAGCATGCATGTATGTGTACAACTGCCTTTTAATATTTAGTATCCTGCTTTAAAAACTATCTAACCACTAGGAACAGAAGGGTAACCATATATTTATCCTCTGGGATTTGAGATCCTGAAGCAATTATTAGAGAAAAAAATGGAAGATAAATTCAGGGATATTTCTTGCCGCACTCTAGTTCATTTACGTGACTGTACATAAATTTCCATCTCTCTGAACAATGCAAACAGAGAGGCAAACAGCATGTGCTATCTTTGCTCATAATTTACAAACTTGCCTTGGAGTCAGTTCAGTGTCACTTCCCCCTCAGGGGCTCAACAACAACCTCTTCCCTTGCTTCCTTCTGGTTTTCCCTTCTCTGCCTTCCTACCTCCCATTCCCTCTGCCTCATACACAACACTCCATTGCATTGAGTAGAGGATACTCCTTCAGGTTGAGTATGGATGTCCCTCCATTTTTCATTTGAAAGGGTGGTAGCACACAAAATCAGAGCTTAGTTTCTGTTAGAAGGCATCTTAAAGATTATGTTATGGGGTCTTTCACTAGACCAAGTTTCTCAAAGCCCCATGGGGCCTGGCCTTGAACACTGCCAGAGATGGGGCATCCACAGCTTCTCTGGCCACCCTCTTCCAGTGCCTCACCACCCACATAGTGAGAAATTTCTTCCTATTATCTAATCTAAACCTAGCCTCGTCCAAGGTATATCATAGTGTGCCAGGAAAAAAAAGAGACTCTTGACAAGCCTCTTCACAAGCTTTCTATCTTCTCTTCATGTAAACACAGCAACTTCCTCTAGTGCTGGGCAGTACACACTGGTGGCAGCAAATCCTTTGCGAAGGTCTGATTTTAAGCTGCTGAATATGTAAGTTGGAGTCCTAAGGTGTTCCTGTATAGTTAGATGACCAGCACCTTTAAAAATTAACTGCAGCTGCAGAAGAGTTAATTACTGTTAACAGTAGCAATTGCAGAAGTCTGACACATTATAAACACTGTAGAAAACCAGGTGGTCCTTCTAACCTGTCATCTTAGTGCTTGCAATGAGTGACCCATCCCCATAAAAATACTCCCAGAGTTTCCTTTTGTAAATTCTGGGAAGATGTTAAAGACTTCTTGGCAATCTGGGATTATGACCAGAGTTTAAGGCGTGCCTCTGCAGCTTATCAAGCCTTCTGCACACTGACAGGGACCCTTCCAGCTGCCCTCGCTCTTTGAACATGTGTCTAGTCAAACTTGTTAGCCCCAAACCCAGACCACAGAGCTGAGCATCCATCAGGAAAAAAACACATCCAGTATTGAAGGCAAATCCACCCCACTGAAAATGCTGGTTCAAAGTAAGTTTCCAAAGCCCTCTACATGGACAGTCCTTTAGAGTAGTCCAGTTTGTCACTGAAGCAATGAAGTCATCACCCAGGTACTTTGAAAACCTCTCATAGGGACTTGCTTCAATCAAAACACACTTAGTTCACAATGATACTTTCTTTTGTAGTTGCAGAGGCTGTTTCTCCCTCCAGTACATGGATGAGATGTGGTTCAGCAAGAATAGGAGCAGCCTGTGGTTCACAAGTTCTGCCAATTCAAGTGGTGGCAGATAAAATCTTCTTCTCCATACCTGCCAAGCTATCTACCCAAGTTATGATAGCCATGAAAAGATGGGAGTATCAAGCAGCTTTCCTGTTCAGAAGTCTTCAGTGTTCACAGCCTAGTATGCAAACAAAAATATCAACATCTATTTCAGTTAATATTACTGGGCTGGTCTGGGAACTGTCTCAAGACTCCCATCAGGTGTGGCTGTTCTGGCTGACAAAGGCACCATTGAACCGACTTCCTCAGTCACCACAGCCTAACCTGACAGTGCTTGTAAGCACTGGGAGGTCATTGTGTCTTTTAAGACTTCCCTAGAAGGGAAGACAGCATAGGTACCATTACATGCATATTTACAGACAGTGAAGGAAAGAGAGCTGGAACAAAGTCATGAAGGACTGGATGCAGTAAGGAGCTGAATGCTCCTGTTCAAGGAAAGCAAAAGCACTGGTCACACTGAAGCCAGTGAGGAGTTCTTTTGATTTCAATAACATGTTTAAATGTTTTGTCAGAAGGGGGCCAAGAGCCCTCAGCACCCAGCAGGGCTCTGCACTCCCTATATTGCCTGAAGTCATGCAGTGAAGCAGCAGCAAAGTGGAAGATATTGTGGGAATATCTTCTCTAGCTTCCTGGATAGGACAACTAAGAAATTAAAGCTAAGGATGAGAGTCTGTTCCGGGTTTTACACAAAGCTCTGTGCACTCTAGAGAATTTGGAGAGCTTAGTTACTGCTGGCTAAATATATATTCAGAGAAAAATTCTTTTCTGCATGCACCTGGTTTGCATGAATGCCAGGCTTGTATATGCAAGGGAGGCGTGTGCACAGCTGAAAAGAGAAGCCAGAATAAAAATGATCCCTAATTTCATATGGCTCAGCAGGGAGAAAAGAGCAGCTCTACACAGACAGGTGTATATGACTTCCTTTAGAGCCACAATCTGGTATAGGACACTGAGATCTGAATGTGGTCTCTCTGGTTAACTGGAGTGAACCCTTTCAACTTGAGAGTGATCCTTGTCCCTTTCAGCAACACAGAAGGAACATGTGCCCACTCTGTCTGTTAAAACAGAGGGAGGAAAACAGTCAGTCATCAATTCTTTGATTTTTCTGAGTAGTCTTGCTAAATCCTCCCCCTTTTGGCTAAATGATACCTTTTTGGGGTGTAGAGGACTATCACGACACATGTGGAAAACACACAGAGCTGGAGAGCAACATGTGGAGATGAGGAGACCCAGTCCTGGGACCAGCAGCCCTTGGAGCTGCTGACAGCCCCACTCAGGCATCCTCTCCTCCAGGGCTCCCCGGAGCAGAATCATGTCCTTGAACTGGGACTGAATGTGACGTGCAGGCATTCAGCAGCTTTTCATACATCTTTATCTCTTCTGTTGTAAGATTCAGTGAACTACACAGATTTATGGGAATTCTTTCCATGTTCACAACTTATAAGTATTAATAACCCGTCCAAGTTGGAAAATAATACACCATTCCTAACTCTATTAACTGCAGAAAATCTGGCTTCAGTTAAAATAAGATCCCCTTTAGCAATGCCCAATATCCAATAAATATTATATATAAAAAAAGCCAGGCCGCATCTTATCTGACGTACGGTAATGGTAATGTTTTTGCCTGAGGCACTGCAAACTTTGGGCTTAAGAAGTCAAAATGACAGGGTGCAGATGATCACTTGAAAGTTATAAATTTTGACCTAAAGAGTTACCTTTAAGTCCTTTTTTTATCTAATAATGATTACAGACAGGCAAATTCAGCAGGTTCACAAATCTACAAAGAGATATAAAGTTGTAGATAACATTCAAAAACTGTTTTCTTAATTTTTGTGTTTCTGTCACTGAACCAAGGAAAAATAGCATTAACATTTCTCCCACTGCTATATAAAAGTGGCTCTGAGTTTTCCAAACAAGCAGTTTCATCCAGTAGTCAATGGTTTTAAAACTGCTTGCTTTCAAGGTTAAGACTAAATTCTTTGGTCCTTACTCTGACTAAAGTCCTGTTGCTGTTAGTGAAGGTCTTTCATTCAATTAAGCTTCTAGTTTCAGGTTAAGCTCCTCTGAGAGACTTAAATGACAGATTTACATGTATTCAATAGATATTTGGTACTTGGATACCCAGGTCTGGACCTTACTGGCACATAAAAACTACATTAGTGTGTTACAGTATCTCGGTATCTTTTGGGATTAAATGTGCCAAGAGATGTCCTCAGAATTATTCAGTGAGTCTTTAAGATGGAAGTGCTTCAGACCAGCACAGCCTAACTAGAGCTATAACTTTCATCCCAGTTTAAACTAGCAGAAGTGACTTGCAGCGTACCTTGCTTTAGCAGAGGTCACTTGCAAAGTCAGTTGCCAAATCTGTCCTATTGAAGGCTATTGGAGAATGCAAATTCCTCCAATTATTTACTGAGAGCAGGCTGTCTCTGGCTTCAGAAGTTCAATTAACCTGATAGATAGGTTTCCCTGAGCAACGGGGAAGAGCCCTGAGGACAGTGCTGGGGCAATGGCCCATCCAGGAGCTCTGTCACAGACCAGTTACAGAACACATCTGTAGCTACAATTACTATTTGCTCCATTTCTGACATCCTCAAGAATTCACAGCATTCATTCATTTTCCCACTTTCTTGTTTTACTTTGTGCATTAGTCTATAAGCTAGATGCCCTTTTGAAGAGCTAGGACCAAAATGACCCCAAATTTGCTTTTATTTGAGAGTATGTGGATGAAACTTTTAAAAGGAAGCAAGCTAGTGATGCTATTCATGGCAGCTCATGGACCTTTCTGTACCTATGGATGTTAAATCCAGATCATTTTTTGATTGCATTTTTGTTAATTGCATTGCAGCACTGGCTGTTTCAGTATGGCTTGTATTAAGGAGATTTTTTCAGATCTCAGAAAGTCAGAAAACTATTCAGCAAACTTCTTTTATTTATCATCTTTGTCTGAGGCAGCAGTCTAGCAAGTTTAGAATGGCTGAAGTTTAAAGTCAATTGGGAAACTGAAAGGTTTCACATGCACACCAGAAAGGAAACTCATTTTCAGAATGAGATCTGGACAGTTATCTCACTTTGAACATGACCTCATGAATTTGACAGCTCCCACCCTTCAGCAGACTTTGAACTCTTTGGTGGATCAGTGGTCTAATCTGTGACTTTCTTTTCTGTGTAAGAGTGAGGGGGAACCCTCAATAATTTTGCAAGAAAATGTCTAATCACTCATTCATCAGACTTACAAAGAGCCTAAAACTGATGGGTTTTTCATCCAGTTAAGGTCTGTTCTTTGCCTGTGTTGTTTCTGATTCTTTTTCTCTTTGCTTTTTTTTTTGNTTTTCATCTTTTTGCTGTGAGTTGAGTGAGGAATTTTTTAAGGTCCCAGTGAATTCAAAGAGAATGGCACTTTTACCCCAGAAACACCATTGTGGCCAGATTTCACTACAGCTGAAGTCCCCAGAGCCTACGCTTTTAGTAGAATGATAGTCTATTTGAAGCATCAGTCCTGTCACTGGCTTTAGTAGTGACCGATTTGCACAAGTAACAACAGGGAACTGGGCCTCCTGAGGTACTGCACACATTGCTCCCCCAGTGATGCTGGGCTTTTCTGCTGGTCCAAAGCTTTTGGACTTAATGAGAAGCAAGTATAGGACACACTGGTATGGGTTCAGATGCCTCACTTTTCCCATATAAAATCTGGCAAAGAGAAAAACCTAATGATGTTATCTTTCCACAGTTGCGGCATATAAGCAGCAGCTTAGAAAAACTGGTATTTTTCCATATGACAAATGGCAGTTTCCCAGTGAATATGCTAAAATTTTGGTTAGTATTTCCTTTCACAGGCTTGCCACTTAGGAAAATAAGAAAAGCCTCTTGCAGCTTTTGTGTGATGTTGTGGCAGTGGGATACAAGTGTCCCTCCTGTATGCCCCACAGCCAGCTCTGCTACACTGCATTGGTCACTCACACCTTTGCAGGGCTGCAGGGCATCATGGATAGAGGTCCTCACACCCCCAGCCACTAAGGGTCATCATTTTAAACAAGGGAGCAGGAGATTTGAGGGGAAGATGCTTGCAGTGTAAATTGGATGTTCAAGGGTGTCTTGGGAAGGAGCCTGACATCAAGTTACAGGCAGGGCCAGGACAAGGGGGGTTGAATACAGCCTGTTTTCCTCTTAAAGTGTTTGAGGACAGAAACAAAGGGCTAAATGGGAGTCTGTCAGTATGGAGAAAGCTCTTATTTTTATTTCCCATTGTAGCTTTCATCTGTGAAAGAGGTTTGGCCAAACTCATTACTTTCTGAGCAGCAGCAGTCATAGTTAGGGAAAAGATTGTGAAAACTGTAAAAATTGAAAAATATATTCTTTCATAATAAAGTCTGAACTAATGGCTTGCTTGGGTCTCAATAAAATTGATAGAAATTTGTAAAAGACACGAAAAACAGTAAGAACATGAGTTTGCTTCAATCAAGAAATCTTCTGACATTTGTATTTCCAAGCTATGCTAGACAGTTACAGCAGGTTTTGAAAGTCATTAAAGGCTCCTTTCACAAAAAGGGTTTGGATTGACATTTTCTTCAAATAACTTCCTTTCTCAACCAAATGAAGTTTCAGAGAGTGTCTTTAATTATGACAGTTATTGTTGCTATGGAGGCCGGATGTGTTTCCTGTTAAAAATTGCAGGGAAATATTTTATAGTTCTCAGTTTGGACTCAAGGAGTGTATCTGCAGAGTATCTTGGGAGTAGGTCAGAGCTGGCTAAGCCCAGTGACTGCCTGGAGCCAAGGCCGGTGTGGGGCTGGTAGCAAAGAGATGTTCCAACACAACCCCTGCCTCAAGGTCCATGCTTGGCACACACAGTGACATCCCACCTCCAGACCCAGGCTGACCACAAAGCCCAGGGTCCTTTCTGCAAGACCTCAGACAACACCTGCTCCCAGAAACATCCATTTTGTAGACATCATATGTTAAAGATGGCTGCCTTCATCCTTGTCCAGTCCTGGTTTTCCCTTGGGAAGGAAAGCAGTAGCTTTCACATTAATTTTGAAACTCAGACTAATAGTATTTAACTCACATACTAGTTCCATTGAAGTGAGCTGAAATTATTCACTTGTGCAGAGATCAAATCTCTTGAGAAGCTGTGGAAAAAATAAAGTCATGCTCTTAATAAAATACTAGAAAAATCCAGACTCCTTAAGCACAGCCATTTTTAGTAATTAATTTGCTATAGTTGTAGCTAGCTGATTTAAGGAGTCAGATTTATTCTGATTAAAGCATTTACTTCTATGTCAGCAGAAGGAAAATTTACTGCCTCAGGAAAACATAAATGTCAAATGTGTGCTTGAATATACAGAGTATGGTAGATAGAAAGAAGATGATGTTTTCACAGGTCATGTGCTTAAAGGTCAGTAGGGTTAAAGAGTACTTTTTTTGTTGTTTTAAAGCTGCCATACATGAAGAAGGAGCTGTGCAGCTGAAGGGAAAACGGCAAGACGGAATGTGCTCTAAAGAGGCACATGCATGCAAACAATAGCTGAATTTGCCTCAAGATCCATAAAGAAGACTTTTATATAATATTGTTCTGGTGCCAGAACTACTGCTTTTCTGTTCTGATGCACATTGGTACTTTTTCTTTTTTAGACAACACTAACCACAGGTACTCTTCACAGACTTGCAATGTCCAACATCACTGTACTTGTGTGAAAAATTGCTGCGTCCAAACCAGTTCTTATCCAGGGAGAATTCCAGAAGAATAAGCCAGGAATATTTCACCTGCACAAATGCAGTGAGGACATTGAAGAGAAAATACTGAAATAAATTGAAACCAACCTTTTACAGCCAGAAGTTCCTGTTGGAATTACAGGAGCAGTACTGGAGCCTGGCTGCAGGTACTGAGTGCCATCCTGGACCCTGAGGGTGCCTAGGACTCTAGCACAAGACCAGCAGCTATGACACAGGGCTCCTGCAAGAGATTCATGTCCTTATAGAGTGGTGTCTGGAAGCCACCTGTATTTAGGGACCTGAATGTCTCTCTAAATAACTCTAGGAATGGGAATTTTTAAAGCAGAAATTACTACAGAGCCTATGAAATTCAGGCAACTATAGACAGAAACATGAATGGGACAATGACTTCCTGTATTTTGTGTGTTCTGGAGACCAGATCTCACTTTCCCACCACAAGTGCTTCCAGGGACAGAAATCCTGCTCTGTATTCTCTGTAACTTCAGGTCTTATCCTGTCTAGGCTGCTGCTGCTGGCTGGGGTCCGTTTTGAGGCCTCTCACCCAGCACCTCACAAGAGGTGCTTCAGGATGAGGCCATTAGCCTGTATTTACATTGCCTGGTAATGCCATCAAACATTCTACTTCCAGTCATTAGCAATCCATCCCTCCTGCCTTTCCTCTCCCTGAGGAAGTGCTCACAGAACCTCATGTCTCATGGATTTCTGTTTTTTCATTATTGTTGTAGTCTCCCCAGTTTATCTTGCTCTTTCATGAAACAACAAACCACAGATACAGTTTCAACCTAACAGCCTGTTTGCAAGAAACTAACCATCCAGGAGCAGCAGCACATCCTTCCCACATTCTTCAAAAGTTCACTTACCATGATTCATTGCTTTATTCTTTGCTTGAAGCATGTTTCACTTACATTAATAATATTTTACCTTTCACTTATAAATTCAAACACAAAAGTGGTTGCCATTCTCCAAATGATCATATACATAAAATATTACAAGGCTATCACTTTCCAGAGGTCAAATTCTCTTCTTTCCCTTAATTAGGATTCAAGATTTTCAACAATAAGCTGTTGCAGCAGAAGCTCTTTTATGTTTATTAATTCACATCTCTGCTTTTTCACTTTGCAAAGAGGAAAAAGGAAATGGTTTTAAGTGGGATAAGTACACTTTTTTCTAAACAAAATAAAAAAAGGAAGTTCCAAAAATGGAGGAAACAGAAGTGATCTGATTCAGTAAAAATCTGCACACAGAGTCCTTAGTTTATGAAAAGCTTATCAGTCAGTCCTTCAAATTGAAGTGGCATCAGCATCTCATGTGCCTGAATATGCAAGTCAGAATTCCTTTTTATATAAAGTTCCAGTCACTAAATGGATCTTCTCACACCTAAAATGGCAATACAAATATCTTGACTTCTAAGTAATTTTTTAATTTTCTTGCAAGAGCAGACTTCATTTTGTGACTGATTCAAATAAAAGGTAGTATTTCATTATGAAACTATACCCTAATTTTTCAGATAATACCTGAAAAGTAAGTAAGTTTTGTCCAGAGTGAAAAAGGTGTGTTAAGTCAGCCAGCCTGTCTGAGGGGACAAAGATAAACATAGTGAGCAGTATGATTTGCTGTAACATGATTTTGCTACATCTAAATATAAAAATTTCACATAACAGGAACCATGCCTTTTGTGCCTCAGAAGAACCTTCCCAAGCGGCCAGAGAAAAAGTTTATAAATGTGCTCTTGCAAAAAATGTCAGTTTAAAAATTAAAATTCAATAACAAGAAAAAGAACAAACAGTCCGCACAATATCTTACAAGTAAGAAATTTTCTTTATGAAATTCCTATTTTTCTGATTTCATGTGTGCTTCACATACATCTCTAGTATTTTCTCTAAGCTGGCTGTGCTACAAGTAAAAGAAGCTTTTGTGCTTTGGTTACATACCTGGACTTCAGGACCTGGGCTAGATGCCCACCTCTGGTGGAAATCATCTCTGTGTCCATGAGCAGGGGAACCCACTCCTCCCATGTCTCAGTCAGTCACTTGCAGGATACGTGGATTTTCCTGCTACAGCCCCTGGTGTACACCTCTGCCACATCTGAGGAAAAGTCCCTATAAAGTGGGACTTGGACCTTGTCAGCAGTTCAAGGCACAGTAGCTCTTTTTCTTCCAGCCTTGCAGACACTGGTGCCCTCAAAAAGCAAAGTTCTTGCTGATGAGGTGGTGGGTGCAGCTTCTTAATGCCAATGCCAGCACTTTGCTTGGGAGCTGCTGAGGGTCTTCTCAAGGTGTAGAAGGCTTCTCGGGCAGTGCCCTGGCATTTTTGCTCCCCACTGCCACTTCCAGACCCACATTTCGAAGTTTCCAGTGTTGCTGAAGAGATGACTCAGCTGCCTGTGAAGCTGTATCAAAACCATGTCATTTTACACCCCAATGTAAAACAGCTCTGTCTTCAATTTACCTTCATATGCCAGCCAAAAATGGTACCAGTTCTGATGCAAGTTCTGAGTCACTGTTTCATTAATTTCTAGATACAGGTTTTAGGTGGTTTAAAACTTTCCTCAAAATCCAGTTGCCCCAGATTCCCAGTCACTTTTACATGTCTTCTCTGAAGTCCTTCCAGTTTTCCTGGATATTTTTGGTAGTAGGGTGCCCAGCACTGAATGTAATTTTGCTTCCCTATATATTTTCTAAATCCTAGCTCTTAAAGTATTAGGGGTTTATGTATGTGTATATATTCTATTATATATTACAGTATATCCTATAATATATAATGTGAAGAATTTGCTTCATATCAGTGATATCGATTTTATTGGGAGAGAGATATTAGCAGGATTTGATTTTGAGTCACCAGCTGTTTTTTCTTTAAGGTTATTTCTTTTTTATTGGTGTCCCAGTGAATCACTAAAATATAAACTAAGTTAAGACTTAACAAAACACCGGGACAATTCATACAAGCATAAAATTATATTGATCCAAATTTTTCTGAACTCTCTCCAGAACACTTTGAGTTTACTGGACAGATTTCAGGTTGCCATCACAAAAGCACAAAACCAGACTGAACATTCTCAGATATCAAAGCTGCCTGTGCCATTCCTCCAGTCAAGGGAAATGCCAAGCTTGGACAGAGGACAAACAACAGCAACGGTCACAGTACAACCTCAGTTTGCAAATTTGAGCAAATCTTTAGTTCAGGTCAGTGATATTAATAATGGACTTTCAACTGATTTCAGTGGGAATTAGCCCCTATATACACAGACAAGAAGTGTTTATATCAGCAGATATCCTCGAAATTGTGATGGCTACAGTGCATTGACTCAGCCGATGTGAGTGCCTCTGTAAGAAAGTTGTGCCAACATGTATAGTGTAGGAGATGGAAAGGCTTAAGCAGAGCTATTTCAAAGAGTTGAAGAAATACAGAAAAGTTTATATGAGATATGAAATTCAATTCTGAATACCACATGCTCCTTGATGATTCTGGGCAACCTGTATTCTCCATCAAAATGGAAGTCTTCCTCACATTTTCCTAAGAGGAGAACCATAGGACCCAGTCTCTCCTCACTGTGACTTCCTTGATTGGTGTAATAACAGTAATTGATTTCAGTGTCTTTGTTTCTCCAATAGTTTGACAGCATTTTTTTTTCTTGTTTGGACATAAAACTTTCCAGGAAGTGGACTGCTCTTTTACCAAGTGAGATGACAGCAAAGACCCTTGGCTTGTAGCTCACTTCCAGCTGGAAGGAAAGGGATCCACAACTCCACAAAGAAAATGCCAGCAAAAGCATTTTGGGTGTGGAAAGGTGCCTGGAAAGCAGACCCTGCCCCTGAGTTCCATTCACAGACAGTCAGAACAGGCCTCATGTCCTCACACCAAGTGAACATACTGCTGGCAGCCTGGAGCGGGTACCAGCTGTGCTTTGGGGGTACCAGGCAGTGAACAAATGAATCAAAACCATTCACCATGGCACAGACCTGCAGAAGTGTTTGTGTGCTGCCCAGCACACCCAGAATAAGAACAGCTTGCTATAAAGTTGTTATATGAACCTGGAAAAGGACTTAACAAACTTAACAATGTGTTTTAAGATACGAGTATTTCATTTTCCAATTAGCTGAAAAAAAATATCTCTGCTGTCCCACACCTTGTGAAACAGCCTACCTTAAAAGTTCACGCTAATTTTGTACTGGTGTAAATAACAGCAGAGAGTAATAAAAAAGGCACTCTGTACCAGGCTGAAAACAGACAAAACTCCATCCTTCCATTAAACAGCCATGACTGTTAGAATGGATTCAAATAGCCCAATAAAGGGCTGCATGGAGGGAGTACTGTTGTTCAGGCTGAAAGTCTTTGTCTCTACTAGAGATAACAAGATGCTGCTGATGATAACATCCAGGAAATCAATCGGTGCTGAGCTAGCTATGTTTTTTGAATACAGGATTTGACGGTTTTGAGCAATTACATCTTAAAAATCCCACTTTCTTTTGTAAGCTACACAGTTACATGCTATTGCAACCCACTCTGAAACTATTAAGCTAAAGGCAAGAAATTGGAAAACATGAATTGAATAGTGAGAATTTGCACAGGGAATCAAAGAGGTTTCAAGTTCACTTAGTGCAGATGTTTCTATAATTGAGACACACTAGAAAAATGCATTAATGCACAAATCAGTCTTTCCTACAGTTATCTGAACCATAAAAAAATGTCCATAGCCAGGATATAATTCCCTATTAAATCCTATAGGATACTTTAAAAAAATAGCATAGGTTCTTTTTTTCCTATTAAACTCTTCAGGACTTTTTCAGTAGGGGAGCCCACAGGGAGCACAAACAAACCTAAAATCTGTTGACCAATTCACCCCATAACCCTTTTTCATGCACTTGCCCACAGATACTAAGGATCAGAATTTTAATGAGGCCAGCTAAGTGCAGCTGGTGACCTGAAAGATTTATTACCTCCATTTAAACCAGTAAGACTTCCTTTGGAACTGGCTCGAGCTCCCTTTACTGTACGTGCCCAGCCATCCATCCAACCTGAGTGCAGACTCCTGCACCAAAGGCAGGAACTTGCACCCACACATTTGCTGCTGATGCAAAACGCCTCACAGGCAGAGGGAGAACACGGACTCTCACAGGCTTTTGACTTCTCAAAACTGTAATGGTTGAAGCATTGAAAGGAAAGAAAATATCTAGGACAGATCCGAGGCAACCTGACAAGAACGTTTTATTCTGATCCTTCTAAGCATGACATAATCGTTTACTTTTAGTGTCTAACATGCACGAATAGAACTGGCATGTTCTTCTCAACAATAAATGTAGCACCCTAGGCAAAATCGGCAGGGACCAGCGGTACCCTGCTGTAACATCCACCGGGAAAGTTGTCTTTGATGGAACTCTAAACCCCCGGGAGTGACTCCTACCTGCAGGTTACACATCTGTTTGCTCCTCGAGAACCCCTCAGGCACACAGCCTCCTGCTGTTATGCTAAATTTAAACAACGATCTCCCAACCTCAAATGCAGAGGTCAATTAAGATTATCAGGTGCTGATTCCCAAATATTCCCAAACATACTTCTTTGCCGGGAATGCTCCTCTAAAAGAGCAATAAACTACTCTTTTTTTTTTTTTTTTTTTTTTTTTCCTATCAAGACTTGCCTTGNTGCCGGGAATGCTCCTCTAAAAGAAAAAAAAACTTTTTTTTTTTTTTTTTTTCTTTTTTTTTTCCTATCAAGACTTGCCTTGATTACCGTGATCGACTAAAATAATGATTCAAACAAGAAGGAAATTGTGTATCTCTTTATCTCAGCCCAGCAGGAGGCAGATGGATAAGTAGGAATAACAAATTACCTTGCAGTGGTTTCCACTTATCAGCCTCAGGGCTGGGCTAGTTTAGCGTGAAACCATTCTCAGCCTTTTTTGACAGTGCTGGTTCAGGCGTTGGGCAGAGGACCCTACCCCCTAATTAAGAACCTGAAACAAATTGAAAACAGCTGTGAATAATTAGACAATTTAAGTGCTGTTAAGAAGGAATAATTTTTGTAGCCATCGTAATAAATCTTATGCTGTCCGAACCCATACATTTTATGTGAACTTTTTTCTGCTGCTGGGTTAGTGCATTACTCATAAAAGAAACAGTATCCCTTTTGTTTTGATTGGGCCTGCTTAATAACAAAAGAGCATATCACTATAAGTGGAAGTGTGATGGCAAAGGCTATTGCCTTTATTTCTCTTAATTTTCAATCGCTGTGGTTCAGATCCTGTGTCAGATTCCTGGCATGTGAGTTTGGTGAAAAAAAGAAAAAGAATTACTGATTTGCACTGTAAATAATACCTGAACCCAAGCTACTTAACATTTTTTAGATTTCTCTGGAAAAATACATATCAAGTAAATACTTAAAAGTTCAGCAACTGGCCTATTAGCTCTATGTAGCAGATAAGTTCTTGAGGTATTAACTAAGACCTAGGGAAATCTATTTTTCTCTGAAATTTTCCACCTTCTTTTTCAGTCTTCTGACTTGTCTGGAATTCGATATAAAGTGTTCCACTGAAAGTAATTTACAGACAGGGAGCTTTCATCATGCACTGCCAAACCATTCAAGGCCAGATTTAGCAACCCATAACTGGCATTATTATAAATTAGTGCTGTGAACACCTAAATATATATTTAATTTTATGTTGTGTATAGCTTTTCTGAAGGCAATGTATCTGCTCACTCACTTAATGGCAACATCATTCTTAAGTGTTTGTAGGATCCAGGCTTTGCTTGAATAATGGCATTACTTGTAAACAGGATATGGAAGGAACTTGATTATTTAGAAGCACACTCTGGCTTTATTGCTATTTTAGAATAGCATACATTCCTCTGTCATTTTGGTGGACTTACATCACGTAATTCCAATTTGGACACAGACTCTGAACACTCAGTTTTTTGAGGATTCATGAGGTGACGTTTTGTTTTTCTTACATTTCCAGAGAAAAGGGAACAGAACGCACTGCGCCAGCCATGTGCTCACAGTATTGCAAACCAGCCAGCAGAAATGATTCTGTGAGGAAATACCTGATGCAAAGGTCTTGGTTCTGCACTCTGATGGCCTAGACTTAAGTACAAAGAAAGGAAAGCATTGTGCAAAACCTCAGAAAATGAACCTTATGAAGGTGGAGGGAGTGGGAGTAATATAAGGTGTCAGACAGCTCAACCCTTGCTGCACACCTGCCTGCACTAGGTCCTAGGTCACCTCTTGCTGTTCTGCCTCTGCCTGCACATGAGACCTGTGGCAGTGGCTCCTGTACATTAAGCTCTCCCCATCCTTGACATGATTTAGCCAAGGCTCTGGGGGGCATTTCTTCAACTCTGAATTACTCTTTTTATGGCTTATGCCCAAAGTAGTATGACTTCATCAGGATGTTGCTATGGGATGACTCCTTACCAAGATTTCCATGACCTTACTTCTGTACTTACATTAGCATTTGGATACTCTGCATGTAGAAACAGTGGCCCCACTGGGTTCGAGTATGTTTGAGCTGAGATTTAAATTTCAGAAGCTGTATCATCTGACTATATGTAAGAATTATGAATCTGCTTTGTACTAAAATGTATTTTTGGGAGTTATTTTGAAAAATCCAGGATGCCACAAAAGCAGAGCAACTGTGCTGAACCAGGGCAAACATTTCCATCACTGAAGTTATTAACGACATCCAAATTCTTTTAGAAAAAAAGAGAAATAATGTTTTAAGTTCTAATAATACTTTAAAAATAGTAGCACTATAAATACAGTATCTTTAATTCTTCATCCTTCACTTTTAATTCACCTACTTACAAGTGCATGTATGAGTTTCTTTTTTCAAGAACAAAGATTGAATGTCTTCCCCACAAAAGAGATGCAGTACTGATCAGAAGGGAATTAATAGATTTCCTCTGCATCCAGCAGAATCAGAGGAAATATCAGCAGAGACATACCTATCTATTCATAGGTGCTTCTCCTCTTTCCTCTCTGATTGCTGCTCTTTTTGGAGAACTAGTGGCTAATGAAGATCCCCAGTGGTTTCCTAATTTTGGCCTAGGATGCAGCAGGAGTTTATAGTGGCCAAAAGAAGAATTTGATGTTTCAACAACACAGCCTTTGGCAACACTGAGTTCAAGAAGCGTTTGGGCAATGTTCTCAGGTACATGGTGGGATCCTTCGGGTGTCCTGTGCGGGGCAAGGAGTTGGATTTGATGATCCTCATGGGTCCCTTCCAACTCAGAATATTCTATGATAATCAGTTTAGGAAGGAGTCATCAGTCACATCCATGCTTGGGGCTTGCTGTTAACCCCAATGGTGACTTCTGGATGGGCCAGTGCAAGTCTTTGGGGGCAAACAGCCAGATACAGAGGGAAGCAGATGCAAATTAAATCCAGCTCCTTTGGTTCCTGTTGGCCTTGATGGAGTTGTGGTAGAGAAGGAGCAGTTTTGGTCACCAAAGGAAAAGCCTGCATGTCTCCCACCAGCAGCACCTCTGGCCTCAGCTTCTCGTTCCATAAAATGCAGCTAATAGTTCCTTAGCCTGTACATGGCTGCAAGGCTTAATCAACTGCACTTTATAAGGTGCTTTAGGAGCCTTGACTGCAAGTTGCTGCAGACTTGCTAACTACATTATTTCAAAATAAAATAAACACATTTTATACAATCAAAAGGAAAAGGGGAAAAAAAATTCACCAGCCCTTTCTCCCCTCCAAGTCAGCTTCTCAGAACTTCTCCAGCATAAGTTACACTGCGCTCCTTGCTCAAGGTTTCACAAATAGACATAGCTGGTTGGCCAAGAGATTTTTTTACCCTGGTGTTTATAATTCCAATTGGTGTAAAATTTCCTGATGGTTAACACATCCCGTTACAGACACTTTTGAATGAATGACTCATTCCCAAATAATTGACTAGCTTTGTAATTTGGGAAGTAAAAATCACATTTATGAGTCCCTGGGGGAAAGGCTTATAATGTTGTGCATAAAAAGTAGATAAATCATAAAACCTGATTTTTTTTTCATTTGTAAAAGCTTCCATTAGCCTTTGTGTGCACATTAAAGCAATGCCCTCTAAATGTGTGCAGCTGCTTTAAATCACTGGTGCACTTTAAAATCAAGTCTTTTTATATCATGATGTTAAAATTACATGTTGGTTACTGTAATTCTGTCTTGTTTTTTGTGGGCCATCCTTGGATCAGATCTGCTTCTGGGAAAACCTCTCCCTTTGCACTAAATTTTCTAATCCCTGTAAGCAGAAGCCTAAGCATTTTGCAGCCAGTGGAAATGGTGTTTATCAGGTAAACAAGGAAGACAAACAGAAAAGACCAGCCAGTGCCAGTGCAAATAGGGCCCCATCCTCATTTAGCAGATGCAGGAATTTTAGACTGAGGATTCAAATAAATGTGCAATGTGATTCTAATGGGATTTGACAGGGGTATTTGATGGCTGCAAGGCAAATCTATTATTATCTACAGAATATCTAGTTACAAATGTAATCCCCCAAAGGTGGTACTGAAACTACACAATATTTAAACTCCTGAATGAAATGGCCATGCCACTTGCCTTGCCTTTGCAGTCTAAAAGTCCCATACACCTTTATGCTAGCAAGGCCTTTTCCCACATTTTCAGAGTACTGTAAATTAGTTTAGTATGCTTGAAAGAACCTGTAATTGTAACTGCTCTTGTTGACACATCAGCTTGATGCCACACAGAGCACGACTGGGACCATATCCTTTGGTTTTGCAGCTACAGTGCATTTCAAGTGCTTGACAGGTCCAGCACTAAGATGTTCTGAATTAGATTTGAATTACAACCGCTAAATGCCCTTGTCAAAGCTTGTTATGCCTGAGAGTAGCCATATACATTTAACTGACTATTCCTATGGAAGATATACTGCTTAAACAAAGACATACTCCAAAGTTTCATACAGAATTGTCAAAATATAATTGAGTTAAAAAAACAACTAAAGCATAAGAAGAGCAATCTTTACTGCTTTTTCCCCCCTTTTCCTTCTTTGAAATAAATCCAAAGGACAATTTAGTGGAATCTTAGTATAAAGTAAAAAGAGTATTTGCAGTTCCCGCAGAGACATTGAAATTTATACAAAGAGCAGATTCATCCATACATTGATCTTAGTGTCAGGAAAGGCCATAGCAGAACATTAGGATCTTACCTTGTGAAAAACATCTCACATCACGTAGCTGGCATTAGAGAGCATCTGGTGATTCAGGAAGAAAAAGAACTAAAACTAGCACATTGGTAAGAATCAGGATCAAGCCTTGAATTCTGGAAGACTCCAAATTCATGCTTCATCAAATAAGGGAAGCACAGTCTTTATACATCTAGACATATGTGTGGAAGTATATACCTCAATGGCCATATGCAGTATGTAGCGCATGTATGCAATGTTTATACAATTTAATAGAAACATAATAGAAACTTCCCTCTAACTTGCAGATGTATTTGTGATCACATACCGGTTGTACAAGGCCATAATCATACCTTCTTAGGCCAGAAAATAGCAACCCAAGAGCACAAAGCTGATTTTGACAGTGTTTGAAACATAGTGGGTGCCATGGAGATGTCAGCAGCTGACAGGGCCTGAATTGTGCTGCTGCTGGTTAACCCCTGGGCTGCTGAACCCGGCTGTGTGATTGCTGCGCTGCTATACTGAGGCTGGCCTGGCTGGAAAAGAAAGCACTGCAATGGGAAAAGGAGATGGCCTACAGCTGAAGGCTGAGAGAAAAGAGTGAGGACTTCCTGCAGCCTAGTTGACTGTCTCTTTTTGAGCAGAGGAAGCAAGATGGATATGCTTAACCTAAACCCACAAAGGCTCAGGCAGCACGGAAGAGGCGGAACAGGCTATTGCAACAGTCGAAGACAAGACAACCACATGTGTATGTGAGTTTCTTTTCCAAATTCTCCTCCATGAATGAAATAAAACATCTTGTTTCTTCCTCATAGATTTCCCAGTTGGATTTGGAAGCCACATACTTCTGGAAGTTTTCTAGACTGGAGGCAGGTCTACTATGGTGTGCTCCCAGGTTTGCATTTGCTGACCTGACTGCAGACACAGCCCGTGGTGCCCTCCCTTACTGCTTCTCCCTTTCTCACAGTGGGGTCTGTGAGCACAGAATGTTTTGGAAGGGGTTTGTTGGCGTTCCCCAGCAAGGAGCCAGCACACAGCAAAGGCATATGTTCTGAAGGATCCCATGCCCTTCCAGCCACAGTAGATGTAGGCTCAACATCAGTCCTTTTTTCCACAATAAGGATAAAGGTCCTTCCTGTGTGTGCCTTGGCCTGTAGGTTGTAGCTTCTTTGGGGAAGAGACTATCCATCCCTGGGAAGGGAAGGAAACACCCAGCACAACGGCGTGCCATTTCACCCGAGGCCTCTAGAAGGTACTGTAAGACAAACAGAGAATAATCCTGCTTTACAACAAGGGATAAGGGCCAAACAAAGACCAGGGCACTGCTCGGGGCTATGTTCCCATCTCTGGTGGAGCAGAGGTGCAAACAGATTTGGAACCAAGATTTCTCCCATCTGAAGCTGCCCTAAGCATTACCTCAAAAGATGAATTTGCCAGCAGCAGCAACTACAAAAAGGTTTCTAACCCCATTCCAAGAGCAAAATGTGGCTTGAACCGGTCAAAACCTGCTGACAGCCTTAAGCAGCATGAGAAACCTGTTTCATGATGGCAGTTGGTTATTTTAAAACTGAGCTGAAAGATTAATGGTGAGATTTTCAAAAAATATAGGCTCTCAATGACAGGAACTGACAATTTGCTCATGCAATTTCCCATCGCTGTGTGTGCAGTAGGGAGGAACGGGTGGGCAAAATGACACACGGCCATTCTGTGCCTACACTTTTTCTGGAAATCCTAGCTCTGAAAAGGCAATAAGCAAATAAGAAATGCATTTATATGAAAGGCAGAAAGATTTAGGCTGAGAAATACATTGATATTCTTTGTTAATTTTTTTATTCAATTAAAAGGCACATGCTGATTATTTTTAGCAGCGTCCCCCTGATACAATTCAGATGTAAATCACATTTCTGTAGTCAGCTGCTGCTGTTTAAGCAGAAATATTTTGACACTATAATTATAGGGTTGAAACTATGCTTTACATTAGTGTATAAAACACTCATTAAATTAAAATTCCTCCATGAAATCATGAAAATAAACAGTCTGTCTGAACTAGCATCAACAAATTCACAGGATGCTTCTGCGTTTTCTCAGGGCTGGCCTTCAAGTGACTGTGTTACAAGGCCCTTATTTAACCGTGAAGTGTTAAAGGTTCACATTCTTTTGAAGGTCCCATTCTGCTTATTTTTAAAATTATTGCTTTAATTGTTTTTACAACTTGTAAGATTTTAAAGCTATTAAGCCTCAAAGTTGTGGGAAAAATTAAAACTGTGATTATTACAACTTGCATAAGTCTGTGAGATGGCTGTGGCACTGCATCTTTTTTCAAAGGTGAATTAAATAAAAGGTGTCTGTGGCACCATATGTAGCGTGGCACCATATGTGGCATGTCACATTTGTCTATTATGGCTGAGAAGCAGGATACATAATGTATACACAGCACCTTGAGGGATGGAAAAGAAACCAAAAACTTGGGATGGTGATGTCTTAGGGGATCCTGCTTGTCCTCTCCTTTGCTCCCCACCATCTCCTTGCCTTTCATTTCCCTCCCCTCCATCATGAACCTGACAGTTCTGAAGACACCAGGTCCAGCTGTCTGTGCCTCGAAGCAGGCAGAAGTTTCTGACAGGAGGTGCCAGGACAAGAACATCCCAGTGAAGTTCATCCAAATTTCAGGAGTGGCAACGATGGAAAGAGTGACTTAGCCCTGCCCTACTAACACAGGGATTAATTTACTGGGTCTGATTTCATTTGCTTTGCTCCCCAAGGATAAAAAGTCACAAAGCAAGGTCACTGACCATGGGAAGAGACAGTCTCCTCTGGCCTGATGGTCTCACTAGAGGGACCCATTGGTGGGCAATCAGTCCAGGTTCCTGCACCACCCACCACAGGCAAAGCTTCCTGGGTGGGACCATGGTCAAGACCCCTGAGCCTCACAGGCATTCCCTGAGAGTGCTGGAAAATCTGCATATGTTGGCACACTAATCCCTGTAAGCCCTGAGTGGGTTTTGTTTGTTTTCGCTTCATCTGTACAGCATCACTGGTCTTTACAGTCAACTGAGCAGCGGAGGCTGTGCTGGGCTTGGGAATGAATGGCACGGGATCTTCAAGATGCAGATGATGTAATCACGGTGGTCTGAAACATTTTTGCTACATCTATATTCCACTGAAATCCACAATTATGGTTGACTTTTCTTTGATTGAAGATATTCCAGAAAGATGGACTGCAATGGTAATTGTACCATTTTATCTTAAGATATGAATCTGAGACTGATCCCTCTGGTCTTACAAAATTACAGTCAACATGTTATTTTCTCCATTTGGGCATGAAACGTATATGCAACAGTGGTTGCTGCAATGTATATTTAGCCTTAACTTGTCAGAGGCATCAGTTAGAAAATATTCAAACCCTTCAACCTTTTTATTAATCGGGATTTTGCCTAAGAAAGTCTGTCTCAGAGTGTAAGTTTTAGTACACATTGTAATTCAATAGTAAAGATTTTTTTAATGCTACAGTTGTTTTCTTTCAGCTGCCGCATAGATGATTGTTTTTTCTGTCCAGTATTACTAGCATTATGGTTAGCCCTCTTCTACCACAGGATGACATTTTCCACCCTGGATAGGAATAACCTTCTTTTCAGAGTCTAGATATTATAGCCCAGTGATTTAAATTAAAGAAGCAAAACATTTTACCACTAGAAAACATTAATATATTATTCCGGCTTCACATTATCATGATACCTTAGGGTATGTTCAGTGTGATTTTGAGAAATCCCACTTGTAACAGCAGAAGTTACCCTTCTATTTTTGATCCAGATCATTCCACAAAATACATTTAGTTCTCAAATTAGATAACTAACAAATTTAACTTTTTTATTTAATGTGTTTATTCAGATGAATTGTTGGAACTCTTGGTCACTGGATTTTCAGGTTCTAAACAGAATCTCATTATGATTCCTTCAGATTTTTAAACACTTCATGCAGTTTTTCATTGTTGAGTGAGGAAAGAAAGCCCAGAAAGAAGCCCAGAGAACCATTTCTTGGCTAATACAAGCTTCTTCTTCAGAAGGACAAAGAATTTTTTAAAAAATCTAATTTTTTAATCTATTTTTTTTCTCAAAAAAAGAAAAACAGGTCAAAAATATTTCTAGTAAGTTATTAAAAATATCCAACATTAAATTCCTCAAACACATTACTTTTACTGCTCTGTTTGTATTATCACAGGACAGGTGTTAATGAACCTTTCTACATAGTTATAGTTGGCTTTCTGTTGACATTTTCTAGTGTCTGCTTACCACTCTTTTTTCCTAAAAACATCACTGCTAGCAAAGTTCCTCTCTACAACAGTCCCAGAAAACAAACACAGCTGAAATGAACTCAGGAGATTTGTTTTAAGAAAAATATTTTCTAGAAATTTTTTGCTGGGACTCTCTCTTATTAAAGACATTATGTACATAAAACGTAGTGAGAAGTTAATGATGACACATTGATGTAAGGGTGAGTGTAAACTCTGAGGGCAGAGTGACTTAAAACAGTACCTAGTGATGGCAGCCTAAACAGACATTAGTAAACACTTGCCATGACCAATGCCCAAATAAATCAGATTACTCTGCAGTATATGTGTTTATAGAAATAGTAATTTTGGTGAATTTAAGGCATTTCAGATAATAACCTTACATTTCAGAGCTGTGTGACTGCCCACTGATGTCAGAGAATTTAACTGCCTGGTCCTACCTTCTCGGGCACAGCTTTTGGAATATTTTGAGTTACTCCACAAATACAACTCCATAATCTTCATTTTCCAATGGCTATTCTACCTTCCCATGTCCCTGCTGTGACTGGAGCAGCTCTAGGGATACTCAGGAAACACAGAGCTACTTCTGGTTGAAAAAGACCTGTCACTGACCATGAGAACTAAATATCCAGCCCTACATGTTTCAAGAAAGGCAGTTTGACACCCATTTCACATTCCGTTTCATCTACCTCTTGTATCTTCCTCTCCCTCAGGAAAAACTCCATTTCTCCTACCCTATGGTAGGGTGGTCCATTTGTGGCCCCTTACTTTAACTGATGATGGAAACATCTGAATTCCTCTGTGTCCAAGATCAACAGCTGACACAACCATGACTACAGACTTCATCTTCTTGCCCACACTTACCCCACCAGTGGAAATCCAGCTTGTGACTTCCTCAGCTTTCCCATGGCCAGGAAACACCAATATAGTCCAAACCACTGGGAAATACTAGCTCTTCCCCTACCTTGTACACATCCTTCCATATTTTCTTACATTCTCCAGGAAGAAGTTTGCTCTCCTCTATCTTCTCACATGCAAGAGCTGAAAGAGTAAAACAGGGACTAGATCCCTGTCCTTCCTAACACCCCAGATGGTGACTGCTGTTATGGGGTGGCTCAGACATCTAGATCAGCACCATCAGCTGGCTGTACTGGCAGCCAACTCAAGGAACACATAGCTGAAGTAGGCAGAATGAGGAATTATGACCAATGACCTGCTTGCCCTCTAAGTAAAGCAGATTCCTGTAGGGAATAAGATTTACTCTTTTTTAAAGTTGAGGAAGCTGCAGCCTAAGTCCTCCAGTGGTACCGCCATGATCCTAGCTGGAAGGCCTTGGTGGGAAGTAGAAGTGGAGGTGACAGACAGACTATCTTTGGAAAATGTGGATGTATCTCTCACACACTCCCCCCACCATGGTGACAAACAGAGGACCAGTGTTACAAGTGGTAGTAGTGGTAGCAGACTTCAGTTTAGTGCTCACATTCTTCCTGAAAACTGGAGAGGTGCCTCAGGCTCCTCTACTTCAGAAACCCGGGAAATATTTAGGAGGCAAAAAGAGGAACCAGCCCCCTTTTAGTGCCCAGGACTTCTCCTGGACTTGCTCCAGAGTGGCTTGAAGGCCAATTTTCATACAAAACCTCTGCCTGAGCAAAGTGCAAGGGTCTCCTGCAACATCCAGTGGAGGCCAAACCTTAAGCCAGAGATACAGTGTTGTACTGCTTCTCCTCCCTCTTGTAAACCAGCTGTGAAGCAGGAATAACAACTCAAACCTGGGCAATCATTACCTACCCCTACCCTTAACTGCCACTGTGTCCCCAGGGGTTTGGGAGGCTCTGGTTGCAGGGAAGGTGCTAGACAGTAACACCTGAGCATGGAGGATAAAACCTCCGGGGCAGCACCCACAAAGGGGCATCTGCCTGCCCTTCCAGCAGTAGGCTTTTGTCAACTGGGTGTTAATGGCCATCTTCACCTCGGCTGACTGTCCAATGATGAGGTTAGAGCATTAACACTCAGACTGACATAGAGAAAATTAGATGAAAACAGTTGGCCTTCCAGGCAGCTGGAACTCCCTCTCTCCACCACCTCCACCTCCCTCGGCCTCTCACTCACGTGTCTCCAGGCACACTTGCAGCCTCTGATCGCTTTATTGGTTCCAGGGGAAGAACATTACTTTTTCTTTGCACAGATCTCTCTTCCTTCCCCTACCTCTCTTTTTCTTCCCATCCCCAATTCCTGAATATGTTAGTAGTACTAAATAAGCAGCACATCAAATGGTTTTGAAGCTTCCTCTGGCAAAACCATAAAATCTGCACTGGTAAAATATATATATATTTCTGTCCCAGATTCCCAATCTGTTTCCTTTAAATCCAATAAAATTTATATCATAGGGCTTAAGGGCACAGAGCTTCATATGATTGAAACTGATTCAGTAAATGCAAAACATAAAAATAAAGTATTGGCATTCAGTATTCCTATGTTTCAATACTGCTTTGATATTTCCCTATGAAACTTAAACTGAGCTGGGGTTTTATGCATTCTTTTCCCCCCTCTTTTGTTCCCCCACTTTTTCCTTTGAATTTCATCTCTTTAATCACTGGACCATGGATCAGAAATTCTCACAAGTTGTTTGTGGATGGCCAGAGTCTAAAGCAACAGCTTGTTTAGGAGTTACTTCACCATCTGTTCTTGCTTTTTCCATTACATGGCTGGTTTTACACAGAGATTCATTTTATCGTTCTCTCTATAGTGCATCATCCTGTTTCATTCACATACTCACACAATTGCTCACTTATCTTCCTGTTTGTGCACGGTACCTATTTGTACAGGGAGTGCACATACTGCAACAAGCAATATTCTCCACTGACTTTCACCAGGACCACATGTAACTCATGGGAGCCAGGGCTGGGATTTCCTAAAATTGTATAATAGATCCAAAGTTCTGGTGGCTGAAAGGGGCTGTTATGATTATCTAGTCTGACTTTTGATATAACAAAGGCCATAAAACAACAAAGACCAAGAAGCAATTCCTGAATCAAACAAAAACCCTTTGGCTGAGCTGAAAAATATTAACAGAGATCTCCAGTTTGGGTAATCCACTGCAGCTTTGGAGAAGTTGTTCCAGCAGTCAAAGATAGCTGGCCTCTTTTTGTGAAGAAAACCTCACTGCCTTCTAAAATTTTCCTTTGCAGACACTGATTTGTATTCCTTTTGCACTGATAAAATCAAGACCTATCTGATATCCAACATTTTCTCCCCATAATGGATTCTGGGTGTTCTGGTGGCCCCCAGAGGAGAGTGCAGGCACCCAGACTATCCTTCTGAGCAGCAGTGAGCTGCTGGAGTTGTCCCTCTTTCATCTGCAACCATGCCCAATTTCTGTCTGACAAAATAAATTGGTTGCATTGCTTTCAATTTTTGCTATAAAGCAGGTTTTGAAGACCTTATCAGCTCACACATTTCTGAATATTTCTCAGTCATAGTCCTGCAACAGACCTTCAAGAAATGGTGGTTCAAAATACTCTCGGTGCTGGGCTGAGGAAGCTTTTCCAGCATCAAAGTGAATCACCTGATTTCTGCCTGTACCACAGCAAGGTGTGAGCCCTGCTGTCTGAAAGCAAGGACAGATGACCATGTGCACAGGTCACACTCTTCTGATTACTTCAAACCCTTCACCTACATAGGAAGATACAGATTAGACTCCACACAACACATGAAGTTGATTCCACCTCAGCAGAGAAAGTTGAAAGAACTAAGTTTTTGAATTTTTTCCCAGCCCTGTTTCCCATGAGTCAAAAATACATTTAATTCACAAGGTTGTGTAATTAATGTGTATTTTCCTACCATCACCTGCATTCAGTGAGTTAAACATCTCCCTAAGGCAGGCAGTTTCAGACAGCCATTTTAAATACATATATAGATATACCAGAAAAATCTTTTACTTCCTCCAAAACCTGGGGTTGTATACCAATATGATAATTTCTTGACATCTTCTCCTTTCAACATTTAATGTGATATAGTGACACCATTTTCATAAGTGAAACTATTATAAACTGAGGGGCTGACAACTCACAGCCTGAAAAGTGAGAGATTGGAGCCTTGCACTGCTGGGAGGGTGAATGGAGCTGGAGCATGGCAGGGTCAGCCAGTACTTGCCCCAGCCCTGGACTAAACAAGGGATTAGACATAGAAACTTGAATGGTTTTAGCTTTAGAAAAACTATTTTTTTATGCAGTTGTTTATTTATTACTTGGTAAAATTTTCCACCCAAAAAGTGGTATTTGTCAATGAGATTTTTTTCAGAACCTCTAGTCTAGCTTCTCAAGAAGCTCTTTGTAAAGAGAAGATAATCAGTAAACTTTATCACTTCTTTTTCTTGATAACCCCTTTACATTCCTGGTTTATTTAATCTTATGAACTATTCTTGAAGTTATCAAGAACAGCACCTGGACTATGATTTCCCCTCCTGTGGAAGTGAAAGGATGTGTTTCACCTTTCTTGTCATACTTGGTGGCTCATGGGATTTTTCAGGGTTTTATCTGATGTATAGTTATTTTCAGAAATTCCTTTTTTTATGTATACAGAGACATTTTGCAATGGGGGTCTGAAAGAGACAGAATTCAACTGAAGTATCACAAATTCTGAAGCATCCTAATGGCCAAATAGCTGACATCTGATTATTGGGAAGAAGCCCTGGATAATTCAGCCTGTTCTGTGGGGCGACTGCCATTTGAAGTCGTATCGTGCCTGTTTGCTAGTGCAAATTGCTTAACACATCCAACTCTTTTAAGACAGCAAGAAATCAGTTTGACAAGCATTCATTATTCTGAAATCACATATTAAAGAGAGTAACATTTGCAAAAGTACCACAACTATTAAGGGAGAAGAACTTATATGAGGTATAACCTTACTGTGCAGCGGGTAACAGAAGCATTAATAGGAAAAACCTAAGTGGAAACACTTGACAAAATAAATTAAAGCACAGCTCTCCCCTGAAAAGTGACTAAAAATGGCATCCTAGGGTCCCATGTTTATTATGTGTTACCAAGTCCAGATCAGATTTGCTCAGTGTACAAATAAGGGGTGAAATTCTAGCTGGGTTGAACTCAACTAGAGCTTTGCAGACTACTTCAGTGGGGCCAGGATTTCATTTTAGGAAACCTTTTTTTTTCCTTTTTGAGTAGTCTGTGGAGACTTGACTTGGAAGATCACAAGACTGGTTGAAATGTGAAACAGAAAAATCCTAAAAAATTTCAAAATTGTTTCCATTTTGTTGGCCTGAAAACAGGCCAGTGTTTATCAAATACGTCTTTGTTTTATAGCTGAAGATTTTGCATATGGTGTTCTTAATCAATATTCTTATCAAGGATATCACTGACATGTTTATTAGCATTCTTTTCTGCCCAAAACACAGAATTTGGAAAACTGAAAAATCTAAATGATCATGCTGGCATTGATCTTGATACGCCTGTCAATAAAAATGTCAACAAAAAAAAAGAAGCCAAATCATGATGTGAAAAAGTCTACTTTTCTCTAACGACCTTTGTCTTGAGAAAAAGTCAGCTTTTGAAAGAGAGGAGAAGAAAATAGCTTTCCCAAAAGGCAGACTTGCATTCCCCAGTGGTTTGTGTATGTGGACTGGTTTTATGGGTGCCTTGGGTGATTTCTCAATATGCAGCCCATGAAGGCTTGTGGCTGCTTGCCCTGAGTGCTTTAAGTTGTTGTAGAAGCCTATGGGGAAGGATAGCCCACTGTGCTTCCCTTCTCTCTGGCACAGATGGGGTTGTGGATTGGGCAGGGGAAGGAAGTTTGTTTTGCCATTTCCCATGCTGTGCTCTTTCTGTGGTTAAAAAGAGACTCCAGACTCCAGAGCTGTCAATCTGGCACTTTTCACTAGCACTTAAAAATAATTTCAAAATCTATTAAAAAAATGAGATCCCAAACTTGCTCTGTGTGTACAGACAACAGCAAGAGCCATATCAAGGGCTTTGATTGCAGGTGAGGCTGGCTGGAAAGAGCCGATGCTGTGCGGATATTGCATTTTATTCTGGATAGCACAGGACCTCGCTGTGCTTCTGTCATGTTTAAGCTGTCTGTTTCCATCAGGGAAAGGTCTTACAAGCACAAAACACATGGGCAACCTTTCAGCCCTGTTTCAAATTTCTGCAGGACAATAAATCCGTTTGTTTTTATTTCTTCTCTCTTACATTTCTGTAAACATTTCTCCATCTAACATAGTAACTGCTGTTTATACAGTGCAGTAAAAGCACAGGTCAGAGCACAATAAGATTATAGCCTTACTTCAATATGTCCAATCCACAATAAAATAAAACCTTACAAAATATCCAGAGGAACAGTTTGGGGTTCTCTTCATATTAATGTATGTCGTATGGGAGGGTTGTATTGGGGAATAATATTTTCCACAGCTGTCAGGACTTATTTAAAAGGCAATATCCTTTTTCTGGGATTTTATTTAGGTTCTGTTTATACCATGTGTAGGATTGTTAATCCCATGATGTATGACTCAGTGGTGTATGATTACTTGAAGGTAATATGTACAAAATGAGCTAAATATTTTGGGTTAGATCCTTGGTATTAAATACACTGGGCTCACAACAGAGGGTATATATATACATATATATATATGAGATAAGGAGGGGATGCAAATGTAACTGCAATCTGCTTTTGTGTCATATGCTTGGCCTAAAGGCAAACAACATCAGTCCTGCCCCAGTGCATTCCCCATTCTCTGTGGCTCCTGTGCTCCCTTCCACACGGAGGCTCAGATGCTTTGAAAGCCTTGAATCCTTTTCTACAACTCACTGTGCTATACCCCTCTGGAAAGGAAGGTGCATTTATCTCCCTGCCCTGGCTATTTTCCATTCACTGGGGCATGCCTGAAGAGGCAGAAATCCTAAAAGGCCAGCTACCTCCACTTTCATGGGTGAGTTAACCATGAAGGTTGATACAGCATTCTGGGGGTATTTGACAAGAAATACAAAACATATAGTATGTCTTCAGGTTTAAAGAACATGAAACATGGGTTCATTTCATGGACAGCATGAATGTACTGAGATGTGTTTTGGATCAGCTGAGAGTTCTTTGACATGAAAAACAGAGGCATTCCTAAATCCACTGAGCTCAACTTGTCCCAAGTGTAACTTCATTGGCCTTACACCAGGAATGTGTTTAGCCCAGTGACTCCACAGGTACTTATTTTTGCCATTTAGTGAGGTTCTTTCCAAATGAATGGAAATGAAAGGACACATTAAAAGGCCATAAAAGAGCTGTACTATTAGGCTGCTAATTTTCTCATACTTGCTTATTGTGTTTGGAAACCAGCTTGCTTGGCTGGAGAATTTGCAGAGACACCAACTTCAGTACTCCCAAACTCTGGGTACCCCTGGAAAAAGATAAGTTATGAAGAAATATAGATTTGTTAAGGTGCCAACAAGCACTAGAGCAACAAGGTGCATCAAGGCCAGAGCCTTGCAAATATTTAAGTGCCTGAAAAGAAGACAGACTCCCAAAGGGGATTGTTTACAGTGCCCATATGCCTGACTCCCCCAGGTTATACAAGGGGGGTTGAGATGGGAAGGAAGAGCTCAGATATCTGAATAAGATGCCAGGCCAAGCTGATTTAGCAGCTGAGATTTTGCCATTTTAATGAATAATATAGTCAGCTTTTGAAGAGTATAAAGCAGCACAAGTCTCTTGAAGGACAGGACCTGAAAAGGACTTAGTTGCTGGGTGCATCACCAGGAGGTGTCAATGTGAAACCTTGAAATCTCTGAGGCCTTGGCTCATCCCAGCCCTGCAGTTACCTTGAATGATGCTTTTGAGCTCTGGGCACCCCTCTAATCTTACACAACTCACAGCTGCATAAAACTACCAGGAACAATGTGCACTGCTGTACAGTGTTGAAGGTTTCCTACCAAAAAGCACACTGAGAGAGGTGCGCCACCAATGCAAGGCTGCTCAGGAGGCTGGGAGGAGGCTCCAGCCCCAGCCATGGGCAGGCAAGGACAAAGAGGCAACAGCAAAGTAGGAGGAGAGGAGATGACCCCCATGGCAGAAGCGTCCTTTTTTGCTTGAGATTTAGGAGGGCACCTGGAGAGATGCTGTGTCTGGGGCTGGAGGGTACAATCCCCTGCATTGCTGCTTGTCCTCACTGCAGGGTTGATGCACAGAGCAACACGGGGACAGAAGGAGAGAAAACACCTGGGAAGGGTTCATGAAATACTGGGAGAGCCAGTGTGGGACAGCATGGGACCAGGATACTCAGCTGTGTTACCTCAGCATGAGGGAGTTGGGAAGAATATGGCCTGTTTCAGAGAAAATAGATGGGTTTGAGGCGCTTTCATCACTTAAAGTCAGATTCAGAAGCATTTACATATCCCTAGGTAGAGATCTGAAACCTGATTAGAGGGAAAGGCTGGAAGGTATTCAGGGCAGCACAGCTGTGGTAGGCTGTATTTGTACATTCCCCAGCTGGAAACTCGTGTTCACGTTTTCTCTTATCATGGAATCATCTATTAGTTCAGGTTAGAAGGCATCTTTGAGATCATCTGGTTTCAACCTACCTGCCATGGGTAGGGACATTTTCCACCAGACCAAGTTGCTCCAAGCCCTGTCCAGTCTGGCCTTGGACACTTCAGAGACAGAGCATCCACAGCTTCTCTGGGCAACATGTGCCAGTGTCCGACCACCCTCAGAGTCCAGAATTTCTTCCTAATATCTGATTTAAATCTACTCTCTTTCAGTTTTCTGCAACAATTAACTCTTTTCAAGCTCAAAGAGGCCATAGGGACGCCACAGCTGAGGGCAGGAACTGAGAGGAGGTTGTGAAGAACTGTGGGGAGAAGTGGCAGATGTCCAGGACAGCAGGAAGGGTGCTGCAGTGCTCCCCAGGCTGAACAAAGAGATCCAGGAAGTCTTTTCACTACCACACCACTGCACACGCTTATAGACAGTGTTCCACCAGCAAAACTGCAACCCTGGTGACAGCTGAGCAGTGACTGCTTGATGGAAAACAGCCTTTAATGGGGTGAATTGGGTAACTGCAATTTTCCTCCCAACTGTCAGTATGAGACTTACTCAGCAGGGAAATGACTCTTAAGGGGAGTGGCAGAGCGCTTTTCTCACACAGGATGTTAAACATAGCAAGATGCTACATGGGATGGTACTGAAGCACCTGTAGGTGAGATTCCAACCAGCACACATTGTGCTGGCCACTGGCAAACCAGGGGGCATCTGCTGGTTCCTGACACAATCTCTTCTTCCCTCTTATTCCCAGATGATACACTGCATTTTTTTTTTTATTAAAAAAAAAAAAAAAAAAAAGTGAAATGGGGAGCAAAATTATTTGCTTCATGTCAAAGTGTTTGCTAGAAAATTACAGGGAGACAATATGATCCCAGAGAGGGGGAAAAGGCAGTGGGATGTATCCTTCCTGTGCAGGAACAGCAATGAATCCTCACAAAATTGGGACAATGACTTAAGAATAATCCATGTGTCATTTGCTTAAAAATGCAGGGCAACTGCTGCCTACTCTCCTGCTCTTCAACCCTGAATAATGAGCTTGCTTCCAGTTCCAAAGTTTTCTGTGTCGCCATGACATCTAAAAATTTACATTTCTTCATTCAGAGGTTAAAGAATATTGATTGTTTAGGCTTTTTTTTCCCCCCCTACCAACACAGTGGGACATTATGCAATATACTGGATATCATGATATTGGGTAGTTTTTGACATTGTATCTCTGTTAATGTACAGCCACAGTTAGAAAAAAAATGAGAAGTCTTATGTACACTTCATAATCTGAGAGATATTCCATTTATCATTTCTATGGGCCAAATCCTGAAGATATTTATTCGCTATAAATAAGATTCTAGTTTATTTTTCAGTGCAGATAAAAGACCTTGTCTCAGAGCAGAACCTTCTGCTGGATGCTGCACAAGCCTTGCTTTTAGTTTAGAAAAAAGAACATTTACACAATGTTTTCTGGGCAAACATTGCCTTGCTCTGCCCATGCTCAGAGCAGACTGAATGCAATGGGGTTGTGTTAGCACTGTGTGCTCTCTGTGCTAATCTACATTTCAAATAATTAATAGAGCTGCAGTAACCATAACTTCTGGTCAATACAGGCCATAGCAGAGTAAGTTTGTGTTTGTACAGTTGATGTTAAACCACTTCAGAACATGGACAGAACAGGCTCAGATACAGGCAAGCTCTACAAGTGGCTTGCAGAAGCTGTTAGTTTAAGTTGGTGAAGGATGCAGGATTTTCTGCTGCAATTTAATATTTTTTATATATAAAAGAAGGCTGAAGACCTTCTGAAGCCATAAATGTGCCTGGTGAAAACCGTGGAAACTGATGGAAGTTTTATATAACCTTCCTATAAGCACTATTTGATGATGAAGGCAAGGCCAGAGTAGTACCTGGTGTAGCTAAGCCTCATGGTTAGCTCTTCAGAGTTCCATCACCACTCAAAACAGGTGGTTTCTACAAAAACCCCAACTCTTCCTCATGCCCCATGTTCCTCTTCCCACTTTACTCTGGAGTTAACTGACCTCTGAAGAGGAGCTTGCCTGGAGAGCTGATATTTGGAAGCTGACACTGTGAACGTGTTGTAGGCCCAGTCAGAAGATGCAGTTTCCAATTTTCTCCATTGTGCAGCCCAGAAAGAAAATTAAGCTTCTGTACTGGCATTCTTAAGGTAAGGATGTTCCATGGTGTCCCTGGCATCCAAGGGCAGGGGCTTTCTTCTAATTCTCATTACTTTTGACAAGCTCTGGTTGCATGTAAATAACTCCTGCACACAATAATGCTATTATCCAGTAGTGTTTTTTTCTTGCCTTTCAATATCATTGCCAAGTTTATTTACATGGCCCCTTGCTCTTCAGTTAACACCCTTCAGAAATACTATTTTCTTGCTCTGTAATTATCTAGCCATTGTAAAGCTGAATTGGCAAACACTATATTGTAATTCTGGCACTTTTAGACTAATTGGGGATAACTACATCAAGAGAAGATGGTCAGTGACAAATGAGCACTTTTTTCCCCTGAAAAATAATAGTTAGCTGCTGCTTCAATCACTTTTTTGACAGCCCAGCATTTTTTTTTAATATATATTTCTACAAGGAGAAAGCTATTACCAATACACCATACAAGCATGCTCTGTCCATAAATCTATATTTTTTTTTATTATGGTAGAGCTTCCCAACTCAAAAAGTGTGGGTGACTTTCTGCATTAATTTCAGCAGGCATGTCCAGCAAGAACAACAGCCTCTCCACCTGGTGAAGCAGGACCAAGAACTGCTAGACATCCTGTGGGTCACCAAAGGGGTCATGGAACAGCTTCATGGACAAACCAGAGAAATCAGACTCTTTCTGGGTTCAAGAGAAACATGTGATAGCAGCAAGGTGAAAATCTGGGACTGGTGTCCCTGGGATTAAAGAGGTTTTTCTACACTTTGCAAAGTATTTCATCTTATTCGTGACATATGGGCCTTGGAAGTCACACAAGTCTTGTGAGATATTAAATATGCAATGCCTTGTGGTGACAAATGTACACTGCAGAACAGAGGGTAACAGGGGCCATGTCCTCTGCTAGATCTGCCCAGGGACATGTGTGGCATCCCAGGAGTGAGCTGTCACCATGCAGCCTGCCCACACCACACTGGGCATTTGGCCTTCCTTCTCTGTGTCTGTCTTATTAATTCCTTTAGCCAAAGACAAAGCTTTGGTGAGAAGCAGCTTGTTTTGTCGTCTCTTTGTGGGGGTTGATGTGAGCACAGAGCTCAGTGTTGGTACGTGCCACTGCAAACATTCTCCATGACCTATCCAGCATCCCAGCCAGCACAGATCCCCATGGGCTGTCAGAAGAGACTTCAGATCCTCCAGAAAACTTCTTGTGACATCACAAGGCCCATTGGGATGCAAAAGACGTCCTGCCTCTCCAAAGTCTTTTTTCTCACCTCAGGTCAGCTTCAAAATCCCTTTGGTCTGTGGGAACCCAAAGCACTCTCAATGAAACCCTCTTTCATTTCACTCTTGTGTTGGTATCTAGGGCAGTACAGGAATAAAATTGCTCAGACATTTCATAGGCCTTTAAATGAAGTGTTTCGACCTACACATTTGTACCTCTCTTAAATATCTCGCTTATTCCATCTCCAAATTTCTGTATAATCCACCCATCCAATACACCCTATACCAAATCTTTTGCCCTGTCATCTCCTTGTAAAGAGAGGGTGTCAAATACACAGCCAGCTCATTGGACACAGCTAGGGAAATAGTTTAGTCTTCCCAGTGGAATAATTAAGGAAATCATCCCACCTAGCTGGTCAGCTCTAGCCACACACCTAATCAGCCAGGCTGGAAGCAGGAGACTTGTGATACACATGGACTGGAAGGGGAAGGACATGCAGCACGTGTAGTCATACATGGAGAATTCATGTTTTTGGCACCTGTGTTCTCAAGGATCCAACAGTGGGACTCAGTCTGAGGAAAGTGTCTCTAAATACTGGAGAGCTGTTAAAAGGCCCGTGATGGGCTCTCCTGGTAACTCCTCCAGGGAAGGCAAATTTGTGAGCTCAGCTGTGGTTGTGTACTTTGTGTCCCCGGTTGATAAAGTTGTTGTCATACTTTGGGCAGTAACATTCCAGCTGCAGTTGCAAGCAAGGAGTCTTGCCCACCCAAAAAAGAGGAAAGTTATCCAAGAAACTTCTTTTGGGCCAGTATTTGCACAGTATACTGTATTTACATACAAAAAGATACAATGTACTGAATTGTATCCCACCACATGCCTGCTACAAACTCTGAGCAAAAAGGATCTGATAACCCAAAGACTGGAGATTCCTCCTTTTCTCATTTTCTTGAAGTTTCTTTTTGCCCTACTTAGATTTGTGCTGCATTTTAAAAAACCCTAAATTCTCCAAAACAATAATTGTCTGTTGTGACAATACTCTAACTCAATAACAAGTTGGAATTTAATTAAAATCTCTTATTTCAGTTCTTCTATGTACAAGTTAGTAATCCTTGAACTTTTTGTGAACTGAAGATCTTTTTCAAAGAGCCAGGAACTCTGGCAGAGAAAAGACTGGAGATGAGTAAACTTGAGAAGTGTATTGGCATCGCTGTTCTTGCTGTGTCTTCAGTTCCTGAAGGGGAGACAAGAAAAGGAACTTGACCAATATTGACAGACAACACTCATTTTTCTATGTCCTATGTTGGCAGTGCAGGAATTATTCCTTGTCTTTTTTATATAGTACTAGGATTTTAATGGGCTTTCTTATTTTTCTTCTTGATCTCCATAGGGAAGAATATTTCTTTTCGTTTCCATTTTGTTTCCATTTGCTTCACCAAAGAACTCTTCATAGAAAAAAGAGGAAACTACAACAGAACTGTTCATCCTAATGTGTTTCTAGCATGGTTCTACATTTATAGATGAGACTTAGCTGTGCTTCTGTTATGTGCTTTAATTAAGTCAAAGTGCAAAATCCCACCATACCCAATAGAAACCTTTGGCTTGGAAGTGTGACTGGAAGCATCAAGGGAAACAAGGAATTCAGTGGAACAAGGTAGTCAGTGCACTAATTAGTGTCCAACATCTGCATCACAAGTCTGAAAAATGTGATTTTGAGCCTGTGTCTGAAAGGGCATGAACTTTTCTTTCCTTTGTGCTCAAGCACAGGTACCTGTCCCTCGCTGTGCTCACAGCAGGACTCGAGGAGGTGAGGCCATTGGATGAGGGAACTGATCTCACTGACCTAAGGAAACATGAATCAAAAGGAAAACTGGAAAATCCAGTACAACCGGAAAATCCAGTACAACCAGACTGTCTCTAGGATGATGAGGAGGCAACAGCTATCTGTAAAACTACACCCAGGTATATGGAAAATAACATTTAAAACATCTGATCTATGATTATTTAATGCTGTGCATCAGCAGAATTTCCTGTTAGCAGAGAATAAATTCACTCCAGAATTCTCTTGCCTCAGCTCACCAGAAAATCTGTATGTTTATGTTCTCAAACTCAAACACAAACATGTTTCTTTGAAGAGTGAAGTCTGCTTGGAATTCATAAAAAGTGTTCTTGTATTATGGGTTTTAATATTTATTTTAACTTTCTGAAGAACCAGAAGAAAAGGCTCATTTATCAATGGCGTTTTTCAGCAGCAGCAATTTGCTTCCATAGGGGTGTCTGTCTGCTGATGTCAGGAGGAGAAAGGCAGCAGGTTTCCAAAGCTTTGCCTATTTGTACCAGAGGTCTCAATTAGGTCAGGGTACCTTGCTTGCTGAAACAGGCTGCAATGAGATTTCCAAGCTGACATTACTGAAGTGCTGGAACAGAAAGAAAAGCTATTTGACTTGTGAACTGAAATGAGGCTTTTGATAACTGGAGAAGTAAAATACATCCTATTCATCAGAGATGTTCAGATGGGTCACAGTATAAAACACATTTCAGAATGTTTGATTAGACATCTGCCAGAGAAAGGCAAGCAAACCCCATAGGAGAAGATATTTTTCAATCAGTAGGGCTCATAACACTGCCCATGAAAGCTGTTCCATTACAAACAGCTCTGTTTCCTCTGCTGAAGGTATAGTGGAAATATCTCATTTTTATTTAGCTGATCGGACAACCATTTCTTTGCAAAGTGGAGTGTGGTATAAAACATGCAGAATGAGGTCTTTAAGAAGTTATACATTTTCTTGGACAGTTTTTAATTTTAGATGTCTGAGTCTTATTACTGTCCAGTCAGAGCTTGCTGGCACTTGGGGAATGCCAGCTTCCTTAGTGTTTGAAGTGACAACTACATGAACTGTGACATTTTAAAAGCATGATGTCTGCTAGGCATGTCTCAAAAGTTGTATGTGTTTGTTAAATCCATAAATCTTCATGTCCACTTGTTGCATTACAGTTTTAAATTCAGATTCCAACTTTTGCTTCTTTCTGCCAAAAAAAATGTATATGCCAACGTTTAATATTTCACTGCAAATTTATTAAAACTGGAATAACTCCTGTAGAGTAAGACTCTCAGACAGAGGGTGTGCCTATACTGCAGCCTGGAGGTGTGACTGTGACTTGAGCAGACAGCAGGAGTGGCTTTCATCTGGCTTGCTGGGCACTGATAACAGTGCAATGATGCCAGCAGAAGGTTGAGTAACCCACGGAGATCTGTGCACCTTCCCACAATTTCCAAGTGCTCTGAAGTTGCTAGTTTCAAGCTGGGTTGGAGAGTTTTCATGAGCTACAACCCCTTTGGGTTTCTACATGTGGGCAGACAAAAGCAAAAGGAGACTATATTAGAAAAATATACTTTTCAAAGTATATGCAAAGATAATTTTTATAATAGCCTATGACTATTATGGTGGTCAGGTGAACAAGTCTGGAGTTTTGAAAAAAAGGTGAGAAACCTGCTTCTCCTTACAGTCTTCTAGGATAAGGATGAGCTCCTCTTGCAGATTAAAAAATGACTGGAATAAAAGATATTAAAAAATCCTTGTGAATGTGCACAGAGGAAAGGTCCCCTGAGGACTGTGAGAACAAAAACAAATACAACCTCCTGGCCACAAAGTTCCCAAGCCACAGATATGGAAAATACATACAGAAAATATCACAGTGTAATACCTGGTTCTTTCCCTAAGCCTCCACAGGCCACTATCAGAGAGAGAGGGCTGTGGCCAAGAACCATTTCTGGTCTGACTCAAAATGGCCATAGTTTCATTCTTATGAAAAATTTAGAAGAACCATTTTTCATTTGTGCAGTGGAAAGAAAATACCCACAAGGAGCTGACTTAAGGAGTTGTTTCTGGAGTTGTGCTCCTTAAGCAGGCTCAAAAAACTGCTTAGGAAATAGAACTGGGACTCATTTGTCCTTTGAAATTATCAGCTCTGGGTTTCACCGTAGTCTAAAGAGCAACCATGAACTTGGGGTCAGGAGAACATAACCACAGTGCTCATTGTCCCACTGTGTAAACGCACAGTGTCCCTACATTGTGAATCCCTGATGCTGTTTTGGCTACCCTGTCTTTAGCAGGATACATCAGAATGCAAAAGGGAAAGGCAAAAGAATATTGGAGAAAAGTGCATGGAAGGCAGTGAAAGACAAGGATATTTGGAACTTTCATATATGGAAGCAGTCAGTAGAAAAGGTGCTTTGAAATTACTTAAGTTTATTGGGGTGGCAAAGATGAGCAGATACAATAGAAGTGTGTAGTCACAAATGCTACAGAGAAAGTAGACGGCAAAAACTTAGATCTCTTGCAAGGTCAAGGAGAAAAGAAAGTCAAACCTACTGCATCTAGGGTGCAAAACAATAAATATTTGCAAGCCTCGCCCCTTTACTCAGCCCTGGTGGGGGGCACTTGGAGTACTGTGTCCAGTGACTCCTCAGTACAGGAGGAACATGGAGCTCCTGGAAGAGGTCCAGCAGAGACCACAAAGATGACAAGGGGACAGGAGCACCTCCTTTGTGAGGAAAGGCTGAGGGACTTGGGCCTTTTCAGCCTTGAGAAGAGGCAGCTGAGAGGGGACCTTATCAATGTATATAAGTATCTGAAGGGAGGCATGTCAAGAGGGTGAATCCAGGCTCTGCTTGGTGGTGTTCAGCAATAGGACAAAGGACAATGGGCAGGAACAGATACACAGGAAGTTCCCTCTGAATTCGAGGAAGAACTTCTTTACTGTGCAGTGACCACACACTAGAACAGAATGTCCAGAAAGGCTGTGGAGTCCCCCTCACTGGAGGTATTCAAGAACTGTCTGGACACAGTCCTGTGCCATGTGGTCTGGGATCACCCAGCTTGAGCAGGGAGGTTGGACCACCTGACCCAATGTGGTTCTTTCCAACCTGACCCATTCTGTTATTCTGTGTCTTTTGCTGGGCCCATCTGACTCTATGCAACAGAGGTTCTGAGATGTCTCAGGATCTGCTGGGTGAAAAGCTGTGGGGAGGCAGGAAGAAGAAGGTACAGGAAATGCCTGTGGGGCCATAATGTCTTGTGGGAATGACTGTTCACTCTACTCCATCCTATGGGACTGGGCCAAGCAAGATCAGAACAACCAAGAAGAGGCACCTTCTTAACCAGAAGGTGAGACAAGGATGACACTGCTACAGCATGTAGTGGTGGCCAAAATGTAAAAAGGATTCAAGAAGGAATAAAAATTTAAAAAGTATGTATTAATCCCTGTGGTGGGGACATAACCTGATGCTCCACTAGGAATCCAAAGGTAGGAAGCCCCCCTATTAGATGGTTTACCAGGAAGAATAACTCTTCACTAACTCCATTGCTTATGTTCTTTTCTCAGACACCCACAGACAACTGCGAAGGTCCCTCCTGGGAAGGGCAGATTCCCAGTCTGATCTGTTCTGAGAGTTGCATGTAGTTCACCCCTGAACAGACTGGCTTCCTCCATATAAATGTTTTCATTTCTAATGGACAACTTGCCAGTGAGACAAAGTGACAATGAACTGTTCATATAATGGCAATCTACAAGACTGACATGTCTGGAATGCAATAAGATACTGTTTTTTACATTGCTTGAACAAGCAGTTATTTTCCAGAGCACAGGAATAACCAGGGTGAGTGCTGCTCTAATAGCTCTAGAGTACATCTGCAATACTATATATTTAATAGGAAATGTGCTTGACAGAGTGGATCAGTCCAGTGGTCTACTGTCTTCATCAGTAGTTATTCCCAGAGAGTTCACAGGAGTGTGAGAGACATCCCACAATAGACCACTAGAAAATAATTTATTCATAAGAAAACCATCTCCTTAACTCACTTTGTTTAATGATGTCCTGCCTACTTTGAAGGCTGATACCTTTTCCACTTTGGACCTCTTATTATTCATATAAATTCCTAACCCTGCAGAGCGGTTGGCCTCAGTAATACTTCCTGGCAGAAAGTTCCACAGGTTAATTATGTGTTAATTATTTCCCATGTTCCCTTTAAAATACCTGCATCCAAGTAAAAGAAAATGCTCACCTCCCTTTGGTTTCAGTAGGCTCAGGGGCTCTGGGCCTTGGCAGTTGGGGGTGGCACTGACAAGGTGGTAAGGAATCCAGCTATACATGCAGTTTACATTAAATGGAGCGTACTCCAGCTGCCCTCATTTTTGATAGAGATCTGAGCACTGCAGAGATTTAAGGTTCCCCACAGTGATCCATCACGGCTCTAGACTCAAACAGAGCTGCATTCTGGGATGTGCAGCTCCCCGTGGAGCATTTTTCCACTCCAACAAAGAAGCCATTGTGTGTGTGTTTGTGTGTGTGTATAGCGGATGGGGAGCAGGGAGCCACAGCACACAGACTGATACCTGCAGAAGTATTAAGTAAACTGTTTCTGTCCCATCCTCAAGGTAAATTGTTAAATGCTCTCTTGTGTCTGACATAAGGATGCTGAGCTGGTGCTTGGATTTGTGCCTTCATGCAGGCCCAGTTTCACACCACACCTATTCTGTCAACCTGAAAGAAATGGCCCAGCGCTCCCTCACCTGTCCGCTGTCAATGATTTCCAATGAGTTCCTTGTGCTGGGACCACAGGGCTCTATACAGACACATCAGCTCACTGAGCACCAGGTCAGCAGCTGCTCCTGGGGATGCTGCCATTACTGGTGTGATGGGAGACATAGGCTGGGAGCACATGCCCAGAGGGCTCACAGAAGCTCACAACCAGGGGCAGGGGAGATTGGTGTCAGCTCATGCTTCCCCTGCCTCCAGCAGCACTGCCTTCTCCCTCCTGTTGATGCCAGTGTTCCTGAAATTATGCATGATCCAGCTTAAAGCTAACATGACCTTAAAACAGAAAAATACATAAAGACAGGCTGTGATGAGAATAGTTCCCTTGCCCAGCTCAGTGTGCAGGCTGCAAACACTGCTGCTGGGGTGGCAGGGGCAGGAACACGATGCTGGGAGGGCAGGAAAGCAAGGCTGGATGTCAATCTACACAGTGATTAGATTACTGGGACTGAAAAACGATAATCTTTTTCACCTTTTAGTCCTTTCATTTGAGAAACTCTAAACATGCTACCGACACAGCCAGCAGCCTTGGGCTTGCACAGCATGCTGTGCACAGATGCTGGCCCCTCAGTGAGGCTGAGTGCTCCCAGCACAGGCTGCACTGATCCCATGTGCCCTCCACAGCACAGGGCCAGGATGTGAATGGGAATATGAGATCCAGCAGGAGTCCAGATAAGGGGAGCCTTGCAAAGAAAAGGAAAACAAGCAGCACAAGAGAGTTCAGGGACATGAAATCAGAAGAGAACGAGGTGAGCAAGAAGCAGATTTGCTTTTCAGGGTACTCAAGCTTTATCACAAGAGCTCTGAAACATCATATGTTCGCTTGTTCTCTCCCTCTGGGGACAGTAGCTGCTTGGACATGGTGGGAGGTGACATCTGATAGCCTGGAACCTCTCACCCAGGTCTGAGAGACCAGACCAGCACAGTGGTCCTGCTAGACAGGATGGGCATTTTTTTGCAGACCAGAACACCAAAGCTATTATAAATGTGCTTAATGTCAGCATAGTTTCAGTCTTATCTTAATGGGTAGGCAGGCCCTATTTTTAGAAATAGTCAAGAATCTAAGATCAGCTCAAAAAACAGTTTCCTCCAGTGCCCAGGTTACATTCCTCTGACTTTGAGGAAAGAGAAAAAACCCAAAGACCAAAATTTCAAAATAGAAACACATGAAAAAGGATATTTTAGGATATAATTTTCACAGGTCATGGAGTGCTTGATGGATGTGTCTGAGGTGTGCTAGCATTACAACTGCTGGCTCCTGATCCAGTAGCCATTTCCTTCCATATTTCCAGATGCAGAATAATTTTTTCCCTAGTCTTAGTGATACATTAAGGATGGCAGCAAAGGGACAAGGACTGTTGACTCTGCACCTACTGGAGTTTTCCTAGGGAATGGTGCAATGACAAATTTACCCATTCCAGCCTTAAAAACAAAATCTGAAAACCCAGTCTTCATTCTTTCCCTCTGTAAATGTTGGGTTTTCCTAACAAGCCAAAAATCATAGCACCTAAATACTTGGGAGAGAACAGTCATCAAGAACTGTATAAGCACTTCTGCTACACCTTGGCATTAGCAGTGACTGCACTGTTTTCTTTAGAAGCTTCTGAGTGGCAGGAAAGTGGATATAAAAAAGAAAAAATAGTTAGAAATTGTACAATATTCAAGCAGACTGTAATAATGTTAAATACCATTTTAAAGCCCCTAAACTACTTTAAAAACAACAAAAAAGGGACTGATTTACAATCTGCTTCACAGCTGAAGGGTGGAGTCCAGTAGGAATATTTGCCTTTGGATATGCTAGTAAAATAACAAACCTATATTAATCCAGTCTTGAACATAACTGCCAAGATTTTGAGTGTATCCGTCTGTTAACAGTATAGCAAAACAGTCAAAACAGACTTTATTTTAAAAAGGAATAAAAAGATGAAGGCACTAAGACAGAAGTCAGTTATTCATTATAATACTTTTTGCAGCAGTGCTTCACTTCAGAAGCTGGAGAGCTGGCGGTTTTCTTTGCTTTGTTGTCAGATGTTTCACATGCAAGTCAAAGATGAACAAGTCATGTACACACCCACTTATAGTGTGTATGTATATCTATGTATTTATACAGATATATATGTACTAAAGATTGAATTAGTCAACTTTTTCACTTGGGGAAGAAGCATGAGGTACAGACACGAGTCCCAGTGCACAGGGAAATCATATTTTGATCATGGTTCATGGGCACCATGAATTAGGTAGAATTAGGTCACTAATCATATACCCTCTTGTGACCAGCTTATCACAGTGTCAGTAGTTAATGGGCATGAAGCAAGAGAGCAACTACCTTCAAAGGCACTGAAGAGAACAGGCATGTTTGAATTGAAGTATCACATAGTGGAGCACAGTCATGATGGGCAAGCAAAAGGGGGAAGGGTTACCTAACACCAGCAGCTCCCACGTTATACTGCCCTGTAAGAAGAGATGAACAGCCAGAGCAAAGTGACTGTGAGAGACAGAACAGCCCAGCGACGTCTCTGCAAAACTCAGCTGATCAGCTCATGGTGCTAACAGGCTTGCTCAAAATTGCTAACAGATTGCAATTATTCACACCACACAGAATACTGGGAGTGAGCCGAGATGTCTCTTATGGAAACCATTACAGACCAAACCACTGGGCCCTATCTTCTCTGCATAAATCAACAGAGCTTGACTGAGTCAGCAGAGGTTCCCCTTTTAACATAAGTGAAGAATGTGGCCCCCCTGCTTCAAGCCCTCAAAACATGCCAAAACTGTCACCTTTAAGGTCGGAGTGATCAAGGTTTGCTCTTTACCTCCCAAACAATTCTTACACCAAGTCCCTCAACATAGGTAAAGAAAAATAAATTGAAATATTCCAACCCATACTTGAACAAAAATTAAATAATAAAAAAGACAGACTTACAGCAAGAGAACAGATTGTGCTTGATTCTTGGTACCAAACTCTTTCTCAGTGAGAAGTTTGACTTTTGTCTGCTTGGCAGGTAGCTGTAGACAACATGGTGAAAACACAGGCCTGCCCAACACCAGTACCTGGCAGATGACACAAGGCACATGACAGGAGGAAAACACCTGTGATGTGCCAGGATCTTGAAGAACCATGCTATTTATTGCCCTCATCATTGCCAGTAATTTGCAACTAAATAATAGCATCCACAGATATCAGTAATAGCTTTTCACTGTGGGGATTACTCTAAAAATGAGTCAAGAAACCTTTCCTTCACCATGTAACTTGAAACACAAAAAACAGAAGTCAAAGGGCATAAGCACAGGCAATTCTAAAATAAGATAATTTTTCAAAACAAACAGCCCCCCTACACACCCATCTTAAAAAGTACTTGTTCGGCATCTTTCACTGATCATGGCAGAATAGGAACATTTTGGGTTGAAGACAAGTGCCATCACTATGTTTTTGTTTTGCTTCCCTGTATAGAAAAGCAGCCCTCCACCTCAGCACCATTCTCCAGTTAGCTTTCTTCTGGTACATCCACATTAAATTCAGGATGACACTGACAACCCAGCTATCTCTGTCAGTCAGCTCCAAAATGACAGCTCTCATTTGAATGGCAAGTTTATGATTCAGTGATAATTATCTGTAACTTGGGCTTCTGGGCACTATCCTTATGTAAAGCAAAAGAAAATGCTGGTGAGCTGCTGAGTGCACTGAAGCCAATGGGTCTGATGGACTGAGGCCAACAGTATGAGGTTCAAGGCCAATTGCTGCATTGGGCCACAACAATCCCAGGCAGTGCCACAGGCTGGGGGCAGAGTGTCTGGAAAGCAGCCCAGCAAAAAAGGACCTGGGGGTGCTGGTGACAGCAGCTGAACATGAGCCAGGTGTGGCCCAGGTGGCCAAGAAGGCCAATGGCATCCTGGCCTGTGTCAGCAATAGTGTGGCCAGCAGGGCCAGGGCAGGGATTGTCCCCCTGTACTCAGCACTGGTCAGGTCACACCTCAAATCTTGTGTTCAGTTCTGGGCCCCTCATGACAAAAAAGACACTGACATGCTGGAGCATGTCCAGAGAAGGGCAACAGAATTGAGAAGGGTCTGGAGCACAAGTCTTAGGAGGAGCAGCTGAGGGAGCTGGGGGTGTTTAGCTTGGAGAAAAGGAGGCTCAGAATGGACTTCACTACTTTCTACAACTACAGGAAAAGAGCTTCTAGCCAGGTGGGGATTGGTGTCTTCTCCCAGGCAACAAGTGATAGGACAATAGGACATAGTCTCAAGCCATGCCATAGGAGGTTTAGATATCAGGAAGAATTTGTTCTCTGAAGGAGTTGGGTGTTAGGCTGCCCAGGGAGGTTGTGGAATCACCATCCCTGGAGGTGTTCAAGAAATGACTGGAGATAGGACTTAGTTCTGTGGTCTAGTTGACAAAGAGATGATCAGCCCAAGACTGAACTGGATGACCTTGGAGGTCTTTTCCAACCTAAATAATTATGTGACTCTGTGACTTTCACCATCAGTATCAAAGGATCAGGATTTCAATCCATACTCTAGCTCAGTCTATAAACTTTGGCTGGGCAAATTACTTAACGAACCATTTAACAATTTATTGCTTTGGGGAGAGTTACTTATTTCCCCCTGCCTTTGTTTTCTCCTCTGATAGAACACTCAGAGCTTTATATACCATAATTAGCAAGTTTTGAAAGCACTTAGAGATCTTGAGGGAACAGCACACTACAGGTATACAGTGTATTTATTCTTAACATTTCAGGCATGTGGTCCTCAACCTAGAAGCTGCAAAGCCATAGCTTACAGAGCTGGGTTGCAAGTTCATTGGAAGTACAAATGGCTCACAAGTGGAAACCATGACATGAACCTAGAAGTTCATGGGTATTGGGAGTGAGGTCACGAACCTGGTGGTGAAACCAGAAGAAATGTCCATCAGTTTTGCTAGTTCCAGAAGAGCTTAAAATAGCAGGCTTTGTGCTGATAAATATGTTTCCACTCAAGGCTACAATGCGAAGTCCCACATACCTGCATTTCTATTGAGCTCTCTGTCAAGAACAACAGAAAGTTCTACCTACGCCAGTGATCTACTCAATTAGATTTTACTTCAATATGTGTTAAGAGATTGGAACACGATTTTAAACAAATGTTTACCCCCACAAAGAGCCTTAACAGACTCAAACCTATATTTCCCATGTGTATACATCATCTGAATAATAATAACAATAAAAACTCTCTGGGACATACTGTGAATATCAGTTTGGCTACCAGCTTTACTGCATGGAAAACTTCCCAGCAGGTGGTTGTAATCCTTCTAGAAAGGAAGAGGGCTGGATCAGCAGCGCCTTGGGGTGTTAGGTGCCCGTCTCTTATTGGATTTACACTGTGATAATCTAAGCACAAAACCACAGCTTCTTGGGTTACTTCATTAAAAAGCTGACATTTTGGTTCATGAAGCCATGTCTAATCTAATCACTTTGCTTGCATTCAGTTTATCAATGGTAAACAACTGTTGCCTTCACCTTTTACAAAGCTTACTGGTTTTTTCCCGGGCATTGGACTCTCTCTTTGTCCTAAAAGTATATTTCATTTTCCAGGAACATTATGTCCTGGATAAACATTTTTCATAGGGCAATAATAAATAAATAAAGAAATTCCCCTCCAAAGAGTTTTCATTTGTCACATATAATTTATGTCCACATAAGATTCATTCCTTAAAACAAATACTGAAACCTCAGAGAAAGCCCTTGTTCAGGTCTGCAAAGGGAAAACATGCCGTGTAAATGGGAGTGGTGGTTCAGCACAGCCTGAGCCCCACTGGTACCCTCAGAGAGCAGAGCAGCAGACCGGGGTTTTTACTGGCCTCTGTTGTGTCTGTTGAACTGCTGCTCCGTCTTTAGTGAAATCTCAGGCAACAGAAATCCTCTATTAAAACCACCTGCATGGCTTTGTCAGCTGAGCTCCGTGCTGTCAAATGACTTAGCTTCTTAAGCCAATACAAGTCATTAAGAAGAAGGTGAATTAGAGATTTAGACGTTGCCGATAGTAACTATCTCTGATCAATTGATATCTTCCCCTGATAAAGCGGTGCTCCCCTGCCGACCCCCTTCCCTGCCTCATCCGTGCAGACCCCGACCACTGGATCTAATTATGGGTGAGGAACACCAGGCCCTCGTCAGCGCTGAAAGGCCATCAGTAGGCCTATCCATTAATAACTCTCCTGTGCGCTGTACATTGTAATTGTCAGACTGCAATTTACAGTAATCCTCCAATGCAAAACTTAAATAGCTGCAGCTGATTTGAAATTCATACAACCAGTTGAAAGAGAGAAAAACAAGATGCACGGGTTAAAAGGCCAAATTGTGCAAGTGTGTGCGCTGAGTGACAGACATTTTAGTACTAGCCTGGGACCATATTTTAAAAGGTCACTGAAAACTTTTGGCTTGGGCCCTCTGACAAACAATGAACTTTCCATATATTTATTTGCCATCTCTTTGTTTTTACAGCAAGCAGAATAAATGAGTTAAATGACGTTGTGCAGGTCTGCACATTGTCAGCACAGGTTATAAGTCATTATTAAACTCCATCAAATCAGACCAAACCCGGTCTAGGCAATGAGACTAAAAGTTATTTGCATTCCTTCTGTCATAAAAAATCATATCCCCTTACCCAAGACTTTCGTTTCTTTATTAAATGCAGCCACAAGAGTATTTCAGGTCTGGCAATGTGAGCTCAGGAAAACCTACTCTGTATAACTCAGTGTAACAGCTTAGAACCGATTCCACTAAAATGTCCCAGTTGAGTGTATCTGGGCACTCAATCAAGACACACATATTACTTTTAAATAAGATTAGCCTTTATATTTTGCTGCTTAAGTTAAAACTTTTCATGTCATTCTCTCATTTTATGTAAACTCCAACATAATTCTGTTTTAAAGAATACTTCAAACAAATTAAAATCCTCAACTTGAATGTGTCTAGCAAAACTCGCCTAATGGCATAGCAAGCTGTTTGGTGACACTAAAACACTTTTAAATAAGATGAATTTTCCCTGCGTTGCCCTGGCTTTGTAATTACTGCTGCTGAACAGCAGACGCCTTTGGTTACAATGGCAAAAGCAGCGGCTTGCGCTCTGAAACTTATTTGACAAATAACTTACAAGTGACCTGCAACATCTGTTTAAAAAATCGTCCTTTCGTATCTGCCTCGAGTCCAGCATCAATTATGAAATGCAAACATATCATCTGGAGTCAAGGGCAGCTTTTACACATACACAAGGCATGGTGTGGGGAGGGGGCGGGCTGCAGGCGCCTTCCTCACGCCAGTCAAGGGGAAAGAAAATGTTTAAGTAAGACTCAAGTAAGACTCCATCTGAGCTACCAGCTTGTAGCATCATGCTAGTGAGATCCAGTGACATGCAGCCACGGGCCTGACTGCAGTGATGCTCGGCTCCTGGGCGCTCAGGAGGGCATGAGCCATGGTGGGATGGGACTTGGAGAGGTGGGCAGTGATGACAAGGACTTTCAGCCACCCTGGACATCAGCTGGAGCAGTAGGACCACAGAACTTCCAAAGTCCAGCCATGAGCTTTGCTCCTCTGGAAGGTGCCAGCAATGGCTACAGAGGTGTGTAAGTCACATCAACCCCTCTGGAGCTGAAAACACCTACTTAGCCAGCAAAGGATGTCACAATCCAAAGAACACCAGCAAAAGGCTTTTATAAAACTAATGACAGCCTGGTTTATGCTCACAAAATCCTAGAGTGATGGAGATGATGCTCTTCAGTCTCCAAAGCTCTCCTCAAACCTACCTCTCAATAGTTTAATACTGTGCTGCTTGGCAGAACATCAGCTCAGGCTGAGATTTACCTTATGGTACAAAAGCAGATGGAAGAGTGAAATAGAGCGCTTCTCTCTTGTTCACAGATTGGAAAATTTTTTTCAAGTTCTTATAAGTCTTTTTATGTGGAAGTCAGTAAAAAATAAAATACGGAATTCTGACTGTATGTAATCCCGAATTACATTATTTTGGATCTGATTAAAAAGCTGCACTACAAAGTTTGATTCAAATAACATGTGCAGTACAGATATCCCTTCACATCAATAAATATAAATAGTTTAACTATTGAATATAAACTTTTAGAGAACTATTTCATTCTTGCAATCAAAATAGTCTGCTTCTAGCTTATGTGGAAGCACATGTGAAATACAGGTTGAACAATACTGAAAATATTGATTTCTGCAGCTTTAAAAGATATTTACTTGTAAGAGATCAAAGGCAGATCTAAAAGTTTACTTCTGCAAGTCTCTTTTTCTCTCTGCTGCTTTTTTCATTTACCTTCTTATACATGAACCTAATCAGCAACCAAGCTCAACCATCAAGTTATAACATTTCTGCAGCTAATTGTAGCATATTGGAGTCTAGTAAGGAATATCATTAAACTGTCCTACAATTCACATTTTGTGTGAAAAACACCTGCCCAAACAATTCATAAACACACAGCACAGCAAATACCTATGGTAATTCACTGGATTTACAACCGTCATATTATATTAAACATACAGTATCAAAATTTATCACCTATTACACAGATTCCTGTTTTAATAATATCTTGTTCTTGTACAATTGCACCTTCTCTCCCAAAGGGTCCCAAAGCACTTTAAAATCATACATACAGGAATTGCTTCATTCACTGTGGAAATGCAGCTGCCTCTGGGGTGGAGCAGGGGTTAGGGGAGCAAAGGAATTGTGCACATTGTGCACAGCCATTACAAACACTGACAGTCCAGAGAGATGGTTGGGGATGGGGAGCAGAGGAAATTATACTGCAGTCTCAGGAGCATCATATAAAAAGTATGATCACAGTTGCAGGTGAGGGAGGTGCACAGGCAGCTGTGGCAGAACTTAGCACAATTTGGGCATTCTTGCCCTAACCATCACTGGTGAGCAATCCTACCATCACTGTAGGGCCAGCCCACAGCCTTCAGCTCCAACCTGCAGGCAGTGGGTCATGGATAGGGATGAGTCTCCCCGTGGTGCAGCTCTGCCTGGTGAGAGAGTTGGCCTGAAGGCTTGAAGGCTCGGTCTCTGGTATCACCACACTGCACTGCCCAGATTTCCCAGAGATAATCCCAGCTGAGCTTCTAGGAAACCACAGGAAAACGGGAGCACACTGAGAGACATCTCTGTGGTGGGCAACTGGATGAAATGGTACAAAAATAATGCAATATTAGAACAGATCAAGAAATGCATGGATTTTTGCTAGGCTGTTTACCCAGCTAGAACCTGGCTGTCAAAGACTGCTGCTACCTACAACACTGAAAAATGTTTGTGCTCCTCAGCTGGCTTCAACTGCAGCTTCCTCTCCTTCATACCTGCCGTAATTGCCAGTCTCTTGTGCCTTTGTATCAACCCAAATCTCCTCAGTTCGTTCATTCAGGACCTTCTCTGACCTTCTTGTCTCAGGGCAAGGAATCAACTTCTGAATTGTTACATTTAGCTTTACAAGGAAATCAAGTGAGAAGCTTAAAACTGGCCCCTGAAAATCACTACCAATGGATTTACTCCTGCCTACTAGACTATTCTGGTTCTGCCTGTTTCCACCACTGCCCAACTCTTCTCCACAATGTTCACCCCTTTCTTTTACGTGCTGGGTTGCCCAGGTCTGTGTCCCTTCCTCTGTACATTTGAAGTGTCGCTGAATCTTGGCATTTCTTCCAGCATATTTTCAGTCTACACCTTTCTCTATTTGTTGATACATTTCAGGTGTTTACGCAGGTCCCCCATCACTCCTTGCCTCAGTCATTGCAGTTTCTGGGATTTCCTGACACACACCCTACCCTGCAGAAAAAGCAACTGCTGTATATATAGCATAGACTAGGAACTCATGTCTAGTTTAGCTCCTACAGCCTATGTGCCATAAGGCTCTGCTGCAATTTATTTAGCTGCTGCATTAAGTAACCCTTCACCTCAGCTAACCTGCCAATAAACCAACACCACTTTACAAGAAACCTTCCACAGAGGTTGCTGTATGGTTATTTTACACTAAATTCAACAACTTGCAATTAAATGTTGAGTAAAGTGAGGGTTTCCCTCTCAACATGCATGCACAAGGATGTGTGTTTGATTCAGCCCTGCAAGGTGCATGGGGAAGGTCTCACTTGCCTTTCTCTGCCCTACTGTACCTGCTGAGAAGAGTGGCATTCTTTGGGAATTCAGCCCTACATGGCAGGCAGTATATCCAATGCTCCATGCAGGAACCCTCCTAGCTGACAGATTCCACAGAAAGAGCAACATGTTAAAGCCCAACAAAGGTATTTTGGTCCAGCAAAAAATGGTTACTAAATCTTCCACAGATCCCCTCCCATCTTCCTCACAAGCAATTTCAACACCATTTTTGAGGCAGAGTCCCAGGAACTTTTGCCCTTGTCCTGTGGCAGGTTTTTGCTGGCACAGCCCTGCACAGCAGCCAGTTGGCCAGACAGGGAGTACAGCTGCCTATGCCATGCTTGTTTTTATAATGAGATCTCTTTTGCCTAGAGCACATGTACTATGTAAAGCTGGGAAAAAGGAGATGAGTGCTGCTGGCAGGAACATAATGCCCTGCTATTCCAGCTAGAATCACCCAGAAAGCAATAATTTCTTAACTTGAAATTGGTGTTGCAAAATAACATTAATTGGTATAGTTGTGTGAGAATAGGGTAGATCTTAGAATAGGCAGAGAAGCTGTGGATGCCTAGTCCCTGGAAGTGTTGAAGGTCAGCCTGGATGGGGCTTTGAGCAAACTGGTCTTGTGGAAAGCGTCCCTGATCATCGTGGGGCAGGTTGGAACTACACTTAAAGATCCCTATCATTCCAACTATTCTATGACTCTCTAATCTTAACTATCAAGCTCCTGAGGCTCTACTGATTTCAGGGAGGGTTCCATTCAGACATTTTAGGTAGGCAGGCCTTGTCTAAAGTCAGGTGGCGACTGGAGAATGAATACACAAAAGTGAAAATAACTGATCTAAGTGTCTGTAGTATAACAACATGGAAGAAGATGTCTGTGCTTAACAAGATGTGTTTGCTGCTTTTTTTCTGTTGATGGTAGTGAGACAGGCAACACACACAAACAGCGCTGCTCTTCTCTCAATGTTGCTGTATAGATGAAAAACTAAGTAAAGTTAAAAGCTTTACCCTAAAATTGATGTGAAAATGCCACTCAAGTACTTCTGTGGTAACTACATTTTAAGGGAATATATAATTGAGGACCGGACTGGTGATCCTCCACTCTCTTCATGGAACTCAGTGCTTCAGTGAGGTAAGTTTGCAACTTAGCACCAGTTTATTACAAATGCTGGAACAACTGCAGCAGTTCATCTCCCCTGTTTCAGGCCAAGTGGATCATCCTCACCATGGCAAGAGATGAGAGTGATCCTGGAATAACAGGTGTTTCCCTGGCCATGCTGCACTCTGATGAAATCTTCTTTTCTCCTTGTCCCATCACTTTGCCAGGAAGAACATTTCCAGCTTCAGGCTACTGTGTGAGACCCATGTCATCAGCTGTCATCCTCCATCCTGAGGTTAGGGAGGAAGGGGCCCCTTTCTCATGCAACTCACGTCATTTTGAAAGGGTGATCTCAGAGCAGGAAAACCAAATGGTGCCCTGCAGCTCCACTGCCAGCAGAGAAATGGGTGGGAGTTAGCCCCAGTGCTGTCTGCAGAGGACATGCCTGAAGGAGAACTGTCACAGAATCATTGAGTTTTTTAGGGTGAAAAAGATCTCTAAGATCATCAAGTCCAACCATTAACCCAGCACCACTGTGTTCACCACAAAACCATGTCTCTAAGTGCCACATCGACATGCCTTTTGAACACTTCCAGGGATGGTGACTCCACCAGTTCCCTGAGCAGCCTGATTCAGTGACTGACTGCTCTTTACTGAAAGAAATTTTTCCTAGTATCCACCAACCTGCACAACTCAAGGCCATATCCTCTACTCCTGTCACTTGTTACCTGGGAGAAGAGACTGGGTTATTTCAGAAGTCTGCAGCTAGCGAATGTGCCACATTTTATTTTAAAGCCTGAAAAAACAGAAGCAGAACAGCAGAGGCTGCCTTTGCACATCCCTGTGTTTCTCACCTTTTGCTTGACATCTGGAATTTACACTTATCATGTCTGAAGGACTTTTCCATTAAATTCAAATGCACACAAGTTACAGACCCCAAGTGGATGTCTTCCCAGTGACTTCAGTAAGAGCCAGACAGGAACTCAGATCTACAGGAAATTTTCAAGCTAACAGAAGAAAATTACTTCAATTTAAAAGCTAGCATGAGACTACCAATAAAACACACATTAAAAGTAATGTTAAAAATATCGTATAAGCCAGGTAAGTGGAGATGGTTAAGCAGCAAAGTAAATGATACTGTTTCCATAAAACTGGGAAGGCTCTTGGTTATTTTGCTCACCAAAATGAAATTATTGTTCACATTCTACAATAAGGAAAGACCTAATCACTGCTATGAGGAAAATAAAACATGCTTACATGTCAGTACTGCCTGTCTCCACTGACATGGAGATTTCCTCTAAGGAATAGATCCTGCACCTGGACTCTGGCAGCAGTGTTAAGGGAAGCCCATATATGCACCAAACCCACTCCTCAGTGTTTCTGGATTTGCAGTTATGATTAGCTTTGTTACTGTCTCTTTTCAGGAACAAGCACTGTCCAAAACTTACTCCCCTCAGTTTTCAAATTCCCTTTTTCTTTTTTTTTTTTTTGTATGGTTTTACTTGAGAGTAATAACAGCCAACCAAATACATCTTATTTCAATTGATGCAATTATGAAACACATTTTTTCTTGTAATAAGGAGAGGAGAAACCAGTACCTGTAGCCTCTTCCTCCGATAGACAGGTGTCTTCTCTTTTCAATTCCTACAGGGTGAGCACTGAGGATTGTCAAAAGGACAAACAGCAGAGCTTTAAACTAGCATTGAAGGGGAAAAGGGGCAAAACCAGGCTCGTCAGTGATGGGTGATGTGAGGATGTGCCAGAACCTGAGGAAGTGAACACTTATGGGATCTCTCAATCTGCTTCACCAGGTGTTGGCTAAACTGCACCACACCTGAAATGTTTCTACAATAAGGCACACACCATGAGGAGCAAAGGAGGAGCTCAAGGCTTGGCCTAGTCCCAGAGATTTGACATCACTGGAAGAAGTGAAAACTGGTAGGATGAGTCCTGTGACTGGAATGCCCTGTTGGAGGGTTCCAGGTTCTTCAGGAAGGTCTGGCAGGCCAGAAGAGGCAGGGGGTGGTACTGTAGGTAATAGAAGGGGTAGAATGCATGGAGATCACAGCTAGCAATGGCCCAGCTGAGAGCCTCTGGGTAAGAATCAAGATGCAAACAAATAATGTGGATGTCTAATGTGGGAGTCTAATGGACCTCCCAGGCAGGACGGTGGCAATGACAAATTATTCTTTAAGGAACAAAGTGTCACTTCCAAGTCAGCTTTCCTTGTTCTTACAGGAATTTCCACTTGCCAGGAATCAATTGGGAGCATCACAGAGCTAGTACAACCCAGCCCAGAAGATTCCTGAAACACCTGAATGAATTTATGAAACAGGTCCTAAGTGAGCCAACTCAGAAAGGTACCCTTATTGATGTGCTGCTTTTCAGCAGAGAGGATCTCGTAAGCCAAGTGGAGATGGGTGACCACGAAGTGATCAAGTTTAAAATATCTGATGACACGAGGAAAAGCACCAGCAAAACCTCAACTCTAGACTTCAGGATGCTCACATTACTAGTAAGTAAAGTCTCCTGGGACAATGTTTTTGCAGGTGGTGGCGTCCATCAGCACTGGTCACTTTTTAAACATCACCTCCTAACAACACAAGAACACGATTCCTGAATGTCAGAAGTCAAGCAGGGGAGGCAGAAGGCCAGTTTGCCTGAACAGTAATCTCTTGGAAATAAGGCATAAAAAGGAAGGTGCATACCCAGTGGAAGCAAGGGCAGGTGATATAGAGGAATACAGAAATGCTGCTCGCCACTGGAGGGAGAAAGCTCATGTGGCCAAAGCTCAACTGGAGTTGAAGCTGCCAGAAATCTGGGGGATAATAAAAAGTTTTTTCAAATACATTAATGGCAATAGGCAGTGTAGAAACAACATCAGCCCATTCCAGGATGAGGATGGTCACCTCACAAACAGGGGCAGGGACAAGGCAGAGGTGTTTAACGCATTTACTTCTGTCATCAGCACCAGTGATGGAATAAGGGGGTCTCAATGCCCTGAGCTGGAGGACAATGACTACAGGAATGACCAAACCCCAGCCAACCCTGACTTTGTGTGGGATCTGCTACTCCAGCTGGACTCCTATAAATCTATGGGGCCTGATGGGATTAATCTAAAAGTCCTCAAAGAGCTGGCTGATGTCATTGCAAAACCGCTCTTTGATAATTTTTGAGCAGTCTTGGGAATCCAGAGGCCCCAGCTGACAGGAAGCTAGTGCACATTGTAGCTGGTGCTCGTTTTCAAGAAAGGCAAGGAGCCTGGAAACTACAGGTCTGTCAGTCTCACTTCAGTGCCTGGTAAAGTTATGGAGATTATTCAGGGAGGTACTGAAAAACTCCTGAAAGGCAACACAGTCACTCACTGGTCATAGCCAGCACAGTTCCATGAAGAGAAAGTCTTGCTTATCAAACCTGGTTTCCTTTGTGACACTGTAACCCACGTAGTTGATACAGGAAATCCAGTGGATATAGACTTTTTGGATTTCAATAAAGCTTTGGATACTGTCTCTCGCAAGAGTTCTTCTGGACAAAACATCCAGCACACAGCTGGATAACCACATCATGGGATGGGTGAGCAACTGGCCCACAAAGGCATGTAGTGAATGAGGTGACACCATACTGGGGACCTGTCACCAGTAGGGTTCCACAGGGCTCCATCCTCGGCCCTGTGCTCTTCAACATCTTCATTAATGACTTGGACGCAGGACAGGAAAGGACATTGGCAAGTTTGTAGTCCAAAAATGCCTTTGAAGCAGAACCTCTACTGATTTTACACCTTGACTTTCTGGGAAACTCCATCTGCTTCACAGTGCTACCGAGCAAGGGATGGAGCACTTTCTTGCAGGCTCCAGTTGAGGAGGCCATCCCTCACCTCATTTTGCCACAATTAACAGGAGATAATGGCATCCGCAGCCAATTTTTAATATTATTTTCAGATCAATTTTCCTGCAGAAAATTTGGGGGAAGTTTTCTGATTTGACTCACTTGCCAGAATTGGGAAGGTGGGGCTGTGTCGTCATTCTTACTAGCCTTACACACTGGACCCTGAAGGGCCTTACCTTTAAAGGCCCCTTTTCCAAACCTCAGAAAAAGCTATCACCGTGCCTACCAGCAGCCCAGCAGGCTTTTCTCTATAACTTAAGACAATGTGTAGTAAAAGATGCTCACTGCAGATGCCAAGCAAGTGACTGCTACATTGTGAAGTTTTCAGAAAAGGAGACTCCTGATCTTTGTCTGGCAGATCTGACTAGTCTCCACAAAAGATACATGACACTACTGTGCCAGTCAGAACATTTTACAAACACACTGCCAATATTCAGGATATGCAAAATACTAACAGAAAACAAACACAAAAATAATGAAATTGACATTATTAATGCCGAGACTATTGGCTCATATTAACATATTATTCTTAAAACATGTGCCAGCCATGCACACTCTCAAAACCTGTGTTCGAGAACCTTTGTGCTCTGGGGCCTCCCAGCTACAACAGACTTTTGCAGGTATAATGGTCAACACAGAGATCAAATTGTACTACATACACCATCATTTTTAACCTGAGTGTCCCTTAAGAGTCTTCACATAGCTCTGAAGACAGTTCATTCATCAGAGGAAGGAGACAAGCAGACTTGTCTTTAAACAAAATGAAGAAATATTGTTTTCACAAACGTTTTCACAATATTTTTAAATTTAGACTGAACAGCAATTTTTTGTAAACTCTAGAAGATTTATAGAGATATTAACAGGAATTTAAAAAAAAGCAAAACGACAATACAAGGTGAACAGACCATAACTTTATTGGAGATATACTCAGCTACAATTATTACAAAAAACTATTAAAGGTAATTGTGATCCATAAGGTGCAGATTGCAAACTTCTGCAGCATGATTACAGTATGAATGAATTACATTTTATGTCCCTTAAAGACAGCTGCAGCATGTGATGGTAAATATTTTATTGTCCATCAAATTATATTTGTTATTCTTTCTACTTGATTTTAACCATCTTTTCAGTCACACTATTTACAATAAAAATGCCTGCAATTTCCAATTATTGTTCACAAACGTTTTTCTCCCCAACTTGCTGCTGCAGTAAATTCTGAGTGCATCTACAAAGCAATTAGTCTGTGGTTGCCATTCAAATAAAAGAGGGAAAACCCCAACAACTTTATTGGATGAAATTAATTTTTAAGAATTGTAGTTAGCTTTGACAGAAGTTAATTTTAACTGCTAGTGGAGTATACTACAATGACCTCTAGATATTTGCTAACATAATTCATATTGAGTTACAGCTGATATTTATATTGCATTTGATGGTCATGAACTGTAGTGTTTAAAGTCTAAAATCTAATATGAAAGTAAAGAAATTATCTTCTTGAATATTAGAGCAATTGAAAAAGAATCAATGTCAGTAATTAAGTACCAAAAATCAAAATGCTTCTTGCTTCACTCATATAAAAATACAGAGATTTCCATGAGAATAGGTTCATGGGGAACCCCATCCAAAACAAACCCAGAATACTGTCAGAGTCAAGTGCAGTATCACAGCAGATCACAATGCTATTTGTCATTTTTGGATTGCGTGTGCTGCTGTGACTGGGATACAAAGAATTCATTTTCTCTACAGATAAATGCATAGAATATGTAGCATATGTTATGTCATATGCAGTAACATAAACTCCCCACATTTTCCAGTTGATGGTTCTGTATTTGCTCACAAGTAGGAAAAACAAAACTCTGCAACATACATACAAGCACAAGATCTGCAGGTATGTAAATGAATGCAGTTCCATTGACTGAAATGATACTACATCAATCTGCACCAGCTGAGGATCCAGCACCTCACCCCTGGGCCACCACTACATTCCTCCTCAGCACCGAAACTGGTTCTTGTTCAAGTTCAGTACTTGGCAGTTGCAACATACTACTGTGTAATGAGACTTAAAAATGGTAGGCTTTTTTTTTTTTGTATGGACTTTAGCAGCATCAAGCTGAACAAACACTTCAGAAGTCACTTCTGGGCACTCAATATTCAGACTGGACAGATTTAGTTGAGGTTGACCAAATTACTAGGGGCTATCTTCTCCCAAAAATTACACTACATGTGTAAAATGTTGGTTTGTTCAGAGATAATTACTGGAGTGTCAGTCAGAGGTCATTCTAATTTTAATTACTTCACATAACAGTAAAATGATGCAGTAGAAAAATAATAGCTTTAAAATACAATCAAGAGTTGTTACACATCTTTGTTGTATTTTTCCACAAACAGTAAAAATGCCACAGACGTTACAAATGACCTATTTAAGTTGTGCAAGTAAATGACACACTGCAGGCATTAAAAACTATCTTTTTCAAAGTCATTAAATCAGAACAGCAGCAAGGCCAAACCACATTTTTCCTCTCTGTTAAGCATTTTTTCCTTGAAATGAGGTAAAGCATGGTACCAAGTGCAATGCTTATTTGTGCTACATGAACAGAACAGCGCAAAAAAAAGCCATAAAAATAAAAACGCAGCATAGTTAGGAGGACTGTTTAAAGTACAGTATAACAGGACTTAGATAAAAAGCCCCAAGGTTCATGCCAATTAACCCCCACACTATTTATGATGAGCCTGTGTGGTTGCTTTTGAAGATGGGCTGCAACAGTTCGCTTACACTTGTGCTTATAGCATGTCAAGTGATTTCCATCCCAACCTTCAAATGATTAGATTTAGGTCTTTAATAGCGTACACTGTCCAGTATCAAAATCATATCAACTGTAGGGTAAAACACACAGATGTATAACATGGAAACTAATATGAATTTTCTGCCTCAAAGGATAAAAAGTATTTCAATGAGGTCACACTGGAAAAAATCGTGGCATTTAGAACGCATTTAAAAATGCATCAGCAGCAGAAACTACTTTAGTCAGCCACTACACATTTCGGATGTCCAATTCATACACTTTTATCTAGTAACAAAGTGATCATTAAACTGTTCTGAAACACAGAGTAGGTTCAGCTGATTCTGTCTGCACCCAAACACTCCGTAACCACTTCACCGCTAACAATTATCTGAAACCCCTGAGAATCTATAACCTTGTAACAATCAGTAAGAACTCTAGGCATTCAAAGAATAACTGAAAATTTAGCTTTTCATAATGCAATTAAAACTACTTAAGACTTTCTAGATGGTCTGATTTAATCTGCTGATTGATGTCTGGCCAGAAACACAGAATTGTTGGCATCAGTAATCATGTATTTTCACTAAGAAACTTCAGTCCTACCACAAAGAGCAAGCTATAGCTTAAATCAGTGACTTTTTTTTTTTTTAGTTTTTTAAATAGCTAACACAAAGCAATTTACATTTGAGAATTTGGACTGCATGTTTTTATGTTCCATATCACCATATCATCAAAACTTGCAGTTTTTATACCTCCTTTCATGACTGAAGTACCAAACAAATACTAGACTTTTTTTATAAGCTAGTATTTTAATTCTTGGTTTGACTCCTATAACAAGCAGCTTTCAAATACAAGAATGGTCCTTTTCACAGACTGAAAAGTGACTGAGATAGCAAATATATGAACTTTTGAAAACTGTATTTCAGAAAAGCTTAATGTCTGCCCCTTGTCACTAAGGCATTTACTTTATTTTTTGTTAAGAAAGCAAGAGCTGACAGTTTTTGTTTTGTTTTAGTGTGCATTTGTGAGGAAAGGAACAGGGTTTAAAAGCAGGAAATACAGTATTTGTTTGTAATTTAGTTCATAAGACACAGCATCAAGTTCAAACTATTGTGCTGGAAAACATTAAAACACCTTGCTCTGCTTTCTCAAACTTCAAGCATAATTAACAGGGCAAAATTGCAGCAAACCTCTACTGATACTGGTGGGAATACAAGACCCACAGCTTTTTTTAAAAGGTAAATTAAGAGGTATTATAGTTACAGTGCAAAAAATTAAAATTTCAAGCATAATATATAAACATAGCACCAAAACAGAAAAAACCCAATGCATGCAAAAAAAAAAAAAAGGAAAAGAAGAGAAAAAAAGAACTGAGGTATTTAAGTGAAGAGTGCCTACAAAAATCTAATTAAAGAAGTATAGGCAAAGCCTAAAAAATACAAGTATGATTTCCCCCCACGCTCCCAGTAGACCAAAACACCAATGAGCTAGTTTCTCTAAATTAAGGACCTAAATCACAGATGTATCAAAAGTACGGCAGTTATTTCTCAAACATCAACTTTCATGTTATTTAACAGCACAGCTTTGGTAGATGAAATATGCATGCAACTCTGAAAAGTACAGTAAGAAATTTATGTGGAAATATCTCTAAGTGTAAAGGTGCTCTGTTTGTTAAATACGTAACCAATTGACTATAAAATCTGCAGCATATCTTAGGTGTGATATGTCTAAGGTTATTTTGTTAGTGACAGTTTGCACTGTGCAATTATTTGTTGCTGTTTCCAGTATTGGAACTATCTAGCTTGCAGGTTTGTGTAAAATTGGAATTTTAGCCAAAGACCATATTTTGTTTATGGTATTAAAAAAACTGTAGACTAACCACTTCCTCAGAATTGTTAAAAATAACCTAATTACATATATATGAATATAATTTCTATTATAATCCTGTAATAAGTCACAGCTATAGTAATGAGTTGTACTGTAAATATAGAGCTGTATCATTGTAAAATGCATAAGAAAATGAAGGGAATGTAAAACAGTTTGTTCCAAAAAAGATCAGAAATTAAAGATTATTAATGAGGGTTTATTTATTTTTAAGGCAAGAACCTTTTTTTATGCAAGACTGTGTGGCACAAGGAAACCGAAGTTTCATTCTACCAGTATGCCAGCCATTTCAATTAAAATCTGTCCCTAACAAATAAGTGCAATAATGATTGGGAATGCCATCTTAATGTAAAAAGATGACACGGAGAGAAAAAAAAAAGGAAAATAAAAAGGAGAATACTGGCACACTTAATCTTTCTTATACCCAATCATCCAGTACAGTTTTTCAACTGCTTTATGACTGGCACTAGTGCACAGATTGAAGAATTCCAAGATTACTATATATATAAATCTAGCAACTGCGTTAGGCATAAGCTCCCTGGCCTTCTAATACTAAGCAAAGCTGTACTGACAAGAAAAGTAAAACAAAAAGACCTGACAACAATTATTCTGAACACTTGCTAAATGTCATCATTAAAGCACTCTCGTGATTAAACAAAGCAGAAGTGAGGAAAGAAGACGAGATTGTGTTTGCGCAAAAAAACTATAACTACAATTAGTTCCAAAATTTTATACATGTTAAATGTTATCTATTCTGTTATCAAACAAACTTTAAATTCTGTCTTCCAATTTGTTCCTCTCAACATCAACTTTTTTTTAAAATTTGCTTCATTTGTATGTTATTTTTTTCCCTATTTCATTTATTTTTAAGAAGAGTCTCAGCTGTTTGGGACCTGAGGTTGATTTGCTTTGAGGCTTCGTAGTGCTCTTCTTGCAGCTGCAGATTTGGCAATCCTGTAGCTTCTGCCAACACCTTTAAACTTTCCCTTTCCTACAACTTCCACTGTAACTCTGACCTTTCCATCGTAAGTTCTTTCCGCAGGACTGCAAAAATATACACAAGAATTACTTACTGCCAAGGCAAGGTAATGTGAAATAAGATATCTACATTCTTTTTTCTACAGAAGTTAAAGCAGTAAAATTAAACAGAAATCATTACATTTCTCAGAAAGTTATGCAAGGAAAAAAATAAAGAACAGTGGACACGATAATTACGTTAGCTGCTTAGTGCAAAAGAAATCACAAGTACTTTGTGACATTTAAAAATTCTCTGTAGTTCACGAAGCACAGTTTAGAAACACTTTCTGTCAATGTGTATGGAAGAAATCATATTCTTACCTAAATTTGGCTGTCTCCGGCTCCATTTCCAGCAGCTCTCGCACTGGGGAACGGGGCACATTAGCAGAAAATTTTTCTATTTGGAAAAAAAAGTGAAAAACAAAAATTAGCTTTGTTCTTTTCATAGCAGATGGTACTTTACTAATTTTCTGAAAGCCGGCAATACCTATTAGTGGCCTCATCATTGGATAGTACACTTGCCAAACCATTTCCAAAGACATTCCACTATCCATATAAATGGCACCAGCAAGGGACTCAAATATATCCCCCATGGCCTTTGGTACTTCAATGTCTTCCTCTTTTTCTTCATCTTCTTCAGATCTTCTGAGCTGTTTGCAATTGAAAAAATGACAAGGGTGGGAGGGAGAGAGAAGGGGAGGTGAAAAGAGAGAAATGATTGCTTCATTTACAATAAAACGAAGATCTTCAGAAATGTAAGCTCTCTTACATCCTATACCCTGTGATGCTTCCATTAAGTTTTTAATTGACAACTTTCCACAGCGAAACTGTTGTTTTATTCTCAAGTGAAACCAAGCTGCTGGTTATATCATTTTTCAAATGTGGAGAAAAAATCCCAAACACCATGGTGTACAGGGAACTTTTATACTTCATAAATTTCTTCTGTGATAATTCTGCAGGATTTCACCATGGGTCTGTTTTTCCCAATTAGAACCAGACTTCCATCAGTTAATACTAGAAAGCCACACGTAACAAAGGAAGAGTTCACACATTATGTATCTCCCAAAAAGAGACTTTTAAAATCTCCAAGTCCAGTCTCTGGATGAAAGTTGCATGTACCTCTCCTTACCTTATTTACCCCTGAAGACAAGCATGAAACAAATACTAGTAAAACAAGACATTAATAACTGAAAAACATCACCACCAGACTGACCTAACAGACAAATATAGGTGTTTAAGTGCAGCAGGCAGTGCTTTTCTTCTATGCTACCAATTTAAGACAATAATCTATTCACATTATCAAAAATAAACTTTCAGTGTATATCCTAAAGGTCTTGAACTGATCTAATCCTTAACTAAAATACTTTAAACACATGTAATACAAATTTGCCTAACTCCAACCAAAGTAACTTGAAAACAAAGATTTTGACCCTTATGCTACTCTGCCTAAAGAGAAGTAAGTTTCTGTCAGTCTTCTCCCACAGCAGCTACCCTTTCACTCCATTTAGGGTTTAAAATCCAATTCAGTCCTCGTAAGAGTGACTATAATACTTCATACACATGTTCCACCCAATATTTCCACCTGAACTAAATCAAACAATTAGTCAGACCTGATGCATACAGCAATACAAACTGGAATTTTGATGTTAAAAACCAAGTTCAACTGTTCAGAATAGGGTACTTCATACCAAGTGTAAATGGAAGCACTTTTGCATTAAACTGAAATAACAGAAGAAGTGAGAAGCTAAGAGCTGTAAGGCAAGGGACAGACGTTCCATGAGAGAGATCTGAAAAAACAGAACAGCAGATGACGTGGAGACACACATGGAAATCCGTCTAGCTGGCATGAATTGCAGAAACAAAGACTCTTACATTAAGTGATGAAATAAGAGTTTCAGTAACTCAGTGCCAGACCAAGATAGGGAGCAGGCGTAGCGAGAGTGAAACAAGGATTTTATTTGAAACAGCTATCACACAATTTGGTTGCAACTTTGGTGAAAGTTTCTTTTTGCATACTTGCAAAAACTGAACAAAGCAAAAAACAACACTGTAAGCTCTGAAAAAAAGTTCCTAGCCTTTTCACTCATATTGTGGAGAAAACAAGAGAGATAAGAGTTCAATCCTCTAATGTAATTTATATTATCTAAACTTCAGTGACAAATTTCTTATTCAATGTTTAGCGAATTTTTCCCTTAAAACATGGTTTTCACTCTGCAACAGAGTGCAAGGGCTGTGAACACATATATGTGACTCAAATACTTTGATTCCTAAAGTTTTAAGTTGTCTATCAGGAAAAACAAATTACTAAATACAAAAATAACATGCTTATTTAATGCTAGCATGTTGTCAGATGGAATACTTTTTAAGAGCTTGGTCAGTTTTTCAGAAGACAAATTATTATCAACATCTACTCGGTAACACTTTTAAAAAGAAAGATAATGAGAAATCCATCTCTTCAGGTCCTGATTAGAACTTGACTCACAAGGTCCTTGCTCTCAGATTTCCTAACCAGCTTATGTAAATTAATTACTTTTACCACATTCTCCAGCAAATAAGAGGTTCATTATCACCAGCTTTCCTGCACAGCACAAAATATGACCTGTGTTTACAGGCCTTCAGTGAAACTACCTTTCAAGTGGCTGACTTGAAAGACGCATATAGTGTTTCCATGGCTAGCAGAATGCCTTTAGGAGCGTGCCAGACATACTTGAGTACAGTGCAGTAATATCTCCAGTAGAAATCATAACAAAAAAAAGCAGAAATCTGTCAGTATACTACATTTAATAATCCCAGCATTGTGCCAAGGTAGCTTTGTTCATGCTGTTGTATGGATACCCTACCCAGAGTCAGCACTACATGATTCAGCAACTCTTCACCTCAATTTCATGTTGTAGTAGTGCTTCCTATCAGTTAGTAAAAGCAGCAAGCTAAGTGTGTCCCACACTGTCCTAACAACACAAGAGCAAAACAATGACTAAAATCAAGTGCCACAGAAAAACCCAGAAGCAAATGGCTTTCAAATTAATTAATTTCTGTAAATTCTAATTGATTTTATACTTCCTGAAGGCTGTACTTTACTTTGTGTATTGCATCCTTTCATTACTGGGAGCCTGCTTCTTTGGCTTCTGTGTGCATAAAACATTAAAAAAATGCTCAGAAATCCAGTGACATGCTTCAAATCAGATACTGAACACATTTCTTCTACTTCCACTAACCTCAGAATCCATTCCTTGCATTTCATTCTTTTCCATTTGAAACTGCACAAAGTCATCAATAACATGAAACAGTTCAGGAGAGACAGCTTTGAAGTACTTGTGGTAGTCATACTTTACAGCTAATGATGCAAAAATGGTATTATTGACTAGAGCAGATCGTAGGTCAGTAAGAACTCCTGGCGAGTGTTGCCGTGGGTCTTCATAAAGGTGCTTGGTTATGAGGTAGTCCAAAATTGCATCTCCCAGGAATTCTAAGCGCTGGTAACAATCTTAAAGCATTGGAAATAAAAGAATGTACAACACCACAATTAAGTTTAACACACACATTCTTTCCAGGCTTTCTGGATAAGAAGTTTGGTACAGTGCCATGTAAATTCCACAAACTAACCAATGCTCAGAGAAGACAATCTGGTTTTCAAAAGCCACCAGGAAAAGCAGGAGCTATATCTAATAATAAAGCCAATTTTGAACAAAATGTTAATTTGGTAGGCTAGAAAAACAGNAAGTATCCTTGTGTTTAAAGAGATTGCTAATGAAATACTAAAAAAAAAAAGCCACCAGGAAAAGCAGGAGCTATATCTAATAATAAAGCCAATTTTGAACAAAATGTTAATTTGGTAGGCTAGAAAAACAGCTGTGTTTATAATCAATTGATGTTTTCACTCAAGATCTTCACATGCTGAGAAACATCAAAAAGTAAATTTAACAGATTCTGCCAGCAGGCTGGTCTGAAAACTGTAATGGCTAAAACTAAAAAAACCAAAATTTAAAAAGTAAAACCAATTAATATAAAAATCAATGTATTAAGAGCAGGGGAACACAAAATCTGAGGGTTTTGTCTGATTTGCCACATGTTAAGACACTTTCAACAAAGATCTCTATTTAGGATATGTCTTTTAAACTGGAAATCAAAATTGTCAAGCCTTTGCTTTTTTGGCAATTGACAGGGGCCATGGGAACAGAGCTAAGAATATCTATTTTTAGAACATAAACAAAAGCAAAAACCCTCCCGAATGCAAATATGGGTAGGCAGGTTGAAAAGAAAGACGACAAACTACTACAGAAATTACCATGAGAGTGAACTGATTAGCACTAAGTGGCTTTTATAGCAGCTGAACCCAAGACACTGCCAGATCTCAACTGCTAGCTCCTCCTTAAAGACAAAAAGTTACTGGTAACAGCTTATTCACAGTTGTCTCACTTGGTAAACAGAAATGAAATCGAAAGTTTTCCTACAGCTTCAACAATGTAATTTTAACTGGACACTATGCCTCAAGGTTTCTGGAAGTGTATATGTATTTATGTATGTCTAAAAATGAAGGAATCATTTACTTTCAATACATTTTGTGAAATATTTGTGAAAAGCAAATACATATGTGGATAATATCCCCTACAACAAAAAACCAAAGGAGCGCTTCTGTGTTTTGTCAGAACTGTTTCTCAATGTAGCAGCATTTCAAAATTACTTCTTTCTTTAATGAAAGCAGAGCTTTCTCACTCCTTGGAAAAAGGGCCCAATTCACTATGGGGAAAAATTCAGACTGCTGACTGCAAAGAAATTTGCCAATCACTATAAATAGGGTTGGAATTTTACCATGCTTTGCTTTTGATTGCATATTATTGTAGGAAAGTATGCAAGTTTTAGAATGAACAAATCTTACATTAATTAGTATAAGCAAGAGCAATTAAAGATCACAGAAATATGAATTTCTACTGCTGTAAAATCTTTTATGAGATCATGTAAAGAAACATTAAACATTAATCTGAAACTAGTATTTAGTTTGATTTAGTCAATTACTTCAAACTTTGACTTTAAATATTTACTCAATAAAATGCTTAGCCTTAAATTAAGACTTTGAATTTACAGCTTCAAAGGGAAGTCTCCACATTTTACACTCCTATAGATTATTCAGCTAATAAAAGCTGTAGTCCACAGTTCATCTTCAGAAGTACAAAGTATAACATTCTTGGGATTCAATTACAGAACAAATTTGCTAAATATATTTGGAAAATATGACTGCTATTTCCTGAAGTACATGGCAATTTTCCAGAGTTCTACAAGAACTTACTTCCATTAAATGAGGATCTAGTATCAGTCATACACAGCTAGTGATAGAACATTTATCACTGAAACTTGGTGAGGCCTCAGTAAATATACTTTACTTGCATAAAGTCAAAATATGAATAATCACTGAGATACAAATTGAGCAAGTATCCCCCTCTAAATAGTGGGCAAAATATTATTCTTTTAAGATATTGTATTCCAAGACTCTTGTAGCATGTGATGTCTAAAAAAAGTCTAAATATGGGAACACAAGATACTACTTCTCTTGCTTTTGCAATATGGAGAAAAAAACAATAGAGCTTTTTGTAAACAACTTACCAGTAATGGTATTATAATGGTAAGAGGCATGAGTAAATGCCTGAAGAAGATAAGCCTTGTTCTTAAAACTGTAATTTATTTTCTTCTCGAAGTTTTCAAAACCAGAAATAAGGTGATTTAGGGTTTTTTCAGCATCTGGGTGATCAAACATACACCTTGGTGGAATCTTCAAACAGCCATACTCCAGGTCTTTACACAGAGAAGGCTCTGAATTAGCTACAGAAGCAGAAACAGAATTTGGTGAAAGATTTTTCTGTTCACTGTTACAGTTCTCTCTGGTAGCACACAGAGTGCCTTCCCAATCAGTCTTTTTAATTACAGGGAGCACCTTCAGCCCCAATGAACACAGGAAAAGCTGAGCAGCTCTTTCACCACAGCTGGTCAGATAGCAGCCCAACAAGGCTTCCACACAGTCTGCAATGCTCTTGTCAGCAATACACTGCTCTGTATGCAAGTCATAGGAGATCGACTGTTTTCCTGCATCAACACCACAGTTTTCTTCTGATGGATTCCAGAAGCCCACTACAAAATCATCCTCTTCAACAGCCTTGCTAGGATCCAGATAGCACATAGCATCCCAAGAGCTATAGTCAAAATCATCAAAATCTGATGAACACTGAACATTACCCATGGATGACTTTTTGGGTGCTTTCCATTCATAGTTTGAATCAGTGGTTGAAAAGTGTGAGAGCGAAATTTTCTTCACAAAAGCCCCCGATCCCATTAACATATTATCAATGAATTTGATATGCTCCTGATCATACTCCAGAAAATCATCTTCAAAGTCTGTTTCTTCCTTGGGCAACCTCCACATTAGGTCTTCATTCTCTTCATCATCATTATAATCGTCAAGTTTACCATTAGCCAACATGTTTTCCTTTGTCTGTGAAAGAACACAAAAAAAATTGGTGCTGATGAGACACTTTTACTGCAGAAAGATCAGAAAAACATCTCCTAACAATAATACCGATTTTTTTAATGTTCCTAAGTACATTGTGTGATCAGAAGCACAATAAAACCTCAACTCACACAAGGACTGGAATAACTGTCCTGGAATACAAACTCTTTGTTACTAACCTACAACAGTGTGTGTTCTACACATACTACATGCTGCATTTCATAGGAACCTGTGCTTGTACTTAAATGTGAGGCACACACAATGAACTTTATATCCACTAAACGTTATACACTTGCACACCAAAGTAAACAACACAAAATTCTAAATTAACAAATTTTAGAAAGCATAAGAAAGTTCCAGGTGCATCCTTGTTGAATCAATGCAATTGTGAAAATTTTTTCTACATGGAAAATGCATTCAGTGGGGTTTTTTTCAGTTTTGTTTTTACAGGTTATTTAACTAATAAAAGAGAAGGCAAAATTGTCATCAATTTTCTAATACTTACATACACACCCACAACAGCAAAATTAATGATGCCTTATGTCTTTTCCCTCCTCATATTGAATAAATTGGCATGGACTGACATAAATTACAAATTGAACACAAATATTCCCAAACTATATAATTCTTTACAATTTGCCATGGCCCCTACCCAGGAAAGCACTTAAACATATTAGCTAAATGCACTGGTAGTCTTCCTAATATCAAAAGGACTATTAACAGGCTCAACACAGCAACACTGATGTCAGCAGGAATTCTGCCACTGAATTTGACAGGAGAAAGCTCAGATTCAAAGCACTTTCCTGGACTGGATCCTGAAAGCCAACAACATTTTGAATCAAGTGAAACAGCCTTTATCTTCTCTGAACCTACGCATGTTGTATTGTAGGGCTCAGTCACTAAATCTTGCAAATCTGTGAACCAGATGCAACCACAGGGAATGCTTCCCTTTGGGGAAAATGCACACCTGTCCAGATGTGTGGATGGGTGGTAGCTGTAAGGGGCACTAGGCAGCACTTAAAACTGTCTAAGGATCAAACAGATCTCACTGTTCTTCATCAGGATGGACCAGGCTTAGTCAAGTTAAGTAATGAGAGGAGAGGAAAAAGAAGTGGCTACAGAAGGTTTTAGTTTAGACATTCTGCTGACAGAATTCCTGCTGCTGTAATTACCTATCTCACACACACACACACACACACAAGAAGGGACTTCTGTAACTTAAATTCATCAGAAAGATACCAAAACTGGATTTAAGACAGTTATATTAGATACTTGTAGTAAGATAAAACATAAGATAAGATTAATTTAACCAGTCCCAACAAGGACATGTGCTGCTTTTTGTTGTTAAACACACTCGTCACATTTACTAACGAAATAAGAAAAAGTCTCTGAATGAGACATGTCTGTATGGATGCTCCAAAACAGATTTTGGCAACTGTTTTTAAAAACATGGAACAAATTATAATTTTTACTGTGGTTTCATTCACAAGTTTCTTAAAATGAAACTGTAAATAGCAGGACAGATATATGAACTATCCAAACATTGTCTGTACATTACTTCATGCACATTAGAAAAAAATTCTAAGGGATAAGGATGAGCAGTAGCTGAATAAAACAGAAAGCAATTCTGATCATTAATTTTTATCATCATTAGCATTTAAAAAATAAATCAATGCTGAACCGCAGAAGAATATTTTTTTTCTTAAATAATACCTGACCAATTTTCAGGAAGTTATTCCCAGTTAAAAGGTGATGCAAGATATATGATAAGTGCTTTTTTAATGCTCTTTTGGAAATCAGCCATTTGATAAAACGAATGAAGAAAGATTCTTCCCCTTAATAAAGTTTCACAAATACTAACATTTGACTACTAAGTTTTAGTAATAATTTGTCAGAATGAGATCTCTACATTCAGTTATAGACCATGAGTCCAAGGATGGAGAATGAAATTTACATCCAGGAAAGCAAAATATCTGCTTGGCACAACCCCTCCCACCCCCACTATTTAGTTGCATCATCTCTACATTTTGGTCTAAAAACATATGTTTTATTTACAAATAAGCAGTGACTATCACAGAGCAAGAGGCCACTGAAATGTTGTGGAAAACTGAAATCTTTTAAAAACCAACAATTAGCTCCAGACCCAAACACACTATCTCATTTGCCAGAAAGGTAAAGCAGGAAGTCTCTCTGAAATGAAATCTTGGCACAGTATAGAACCACAATAATCACACTGTTTTATTCTGCAATAAACATTTATTTGCACAGTACATCCACCTAACAGTGCTCTCATGTGCCCTCTGGTGGTTCTACAGTCTGAGCGTGGTCTTCAGAACGGGGGGAAAGAGAAACATGTCATTCCACCTCCTTCCCCTGAACTCCAAACCATTCTGAAACACTTCAAGGTCATGTTACTGACTGGTATTATGATCACTGGTATTTCTGAACATGTCCTTCTATTCCTAGAATGTCAGAAAAAAGTGTGATCATTTCCTCATTAAGATGTGTCATTGTGAAGTATTTGATAAGACAGTGAGGGTGTCAGACTGAGGGTGCTTAAGACAGCACTGTATTTCACATGAGCAGCAGCTCTCATGGTGTAGCCACTAGCCATCTATATTGAACATTATCTCAAGCCAGTTCTACTCTTCAATCTGCCTCAGCACTATGAAAAACACCAACTCTTTTTCATATACTCTATAAAAGTGACCTCATTATTTATTAAAAAGCAGACAGTGCTCTGCCTGAACATATTACAACTAGTGATGATAATACCATTTAAAATTTCCAACAGAAACTTCTGAAAAATTCCTGGGAGCAGGCTAAGTATCAGCAGAAAAGCTTTTCTTCTCTGCTTCTCCATTAATAGCTACACTCAATACTGGATGATGTGCAATAAATTTCCTTACTTCAGGTTCTGGTTAGAATCAGTTTTCCTCTCATTTTCTTACACAGACGTTTTAGAAAGAAAAGAAATATATGGATTTACCTTTTCTTTGCTGAAAACAGCAAAATAACAAGGGGGGCGTGGGATGAGGTAAGGGTGAAAGAATACAGATACACAAATAACTACTCATCAACATAGTTAAATAAATTCATACCATTTCATCTTTCTCCCACTTGTCAGTGTTGCTCTTGTCCTGATTTACTATGTAGCCAGGAGGAAGCCAATTGACTGGGGGATCAAAAATCGACACCACCATGCGACTTGGCAGTCCTTTCTTTTTTCCAAGGCGATACAAGTTACAGTTGCTGACCTTTAAGAAGAACATTCTGATAAAGCTTTGGACATACACTGACATAAACAGGCTAAAAGGCAAAAGGAGCAAGAAAATGTTACGTGTCAAGCTGGATGCTGTATTATCATGCATTTTCTCTACCTCTCAAAGGGAGTTCAGCTTTTGTAATATAGTAGAACTCAAAGCAAGATACACATTTTCCTCTTTTTTTTTTTCCTGAGGCCAAGCATATTAGATATGACTGTTTCAGTTAAAGAAATTTAATATATTGCAATCTCCTCACAAAATAAACTGATTGCTACTTTTAAAATAATAGTAAATAGAACCTGTACAAATCATTTATTACCAGTATAAATAATCATCATTCAGACTACATTTGGAATGAAAAATTCTTATTTATAGGTAGATTGATCTAAACCTTGGCAGCAGAAAGTGTTAAAACAGTTCCATATAACACTTAAGTCATAATCCAGATGTTATTTTGATAGCCTCTAAAATGATCTTTATTTTAAAGGGAAGGTAAAAAAGCATTCTCAGATACAAATATATTTCCTTTTCCTTTTTAACTATCAACCACTGATGTTTTTTTCTCTTTTTAAATGCACTTTGCATGTTTCAGAGTCTTGAAATTTGAACTTGAATATTCAATCACTTCTTTTGTTTGAACAGTGCAACTTATTTAAGCCCTCCTTATTCTCCAAGATTAAACTATACCATCATTTAATTTTCAGAGTGATGCATCTTGTTAGAGGTAGACAATCAATGCCTTGGCATTTAACTGAAATTATCACATCATGTGGAAGAAAAAACAAAACAAACAGAAGTTTTCATGGTTGATTATTCCAGCAGTAGCAGAACTGAAGACTCTGCTCCCCACTGTACACATTTACTCTAAAATACTTTCACAAGTTTTGTTGCAACAGTTCTGTAAGGCTTTTTTTGTTGTTTCATTTTTAAGTATGACACTAAAAATGTCACGGGAAGTATCTTCTTGAGGAAACAGAGGAAAGGTCAAGTAAAGCTGCAACCTAAGGCTCTGTGCTGCTAATTCAATCCTTCCTTCAAGTATGCTGTTAAAGAGTTTCTACTCAATACAGCTCCAGAGGTTCAGTGCACCAAATGCTCACACTAACTCAGAACTTTTACTTTTGTTCAGTCCTGTTGTTTTTTAGGTTCGCAATCAGCTGGTTTAGATATCAAGTTGAACTGCAGAAAACAGTTTCAATCAATCACAGTTATGGCAACATTAAGCCCACAGTCCTGCATTTTTATTCCTAATATGCATGACACTCAACGTATAATGAACAAAGCTGTGGAATTAAATCAACCTGTTCCCATTCAATCTTCCAGCAAAAATTTCAAATATATATGGCTGGTTACAGCATGCCTCTTACATAGCATGACTGGATTGCTACTACTCACTTTTTTGCTTCTCATGTATGACAGCCGTCCCTCGTGAGCATCAGGGTAAGTGCAAAACAAGTACGTAGTGATGGCATGCTTTAAAAATGAATCACCAAGCATCTCTAGCCGCTCCAGGTTAAATCCATCACTAGCATTTGAAAGAGTCAAAGCTTGAAGAATGAGACCAGGATTAGGACCGAGAGTTTTTGAGGAGTATCCACTGCAAGGGCTCTTTTCAGAATCTGCTCTGTCTTTTGAAAGATTAATAGCTTTTGAAGTACTGGTGGTCACTGCCATTATGGGGCATCCATCTGAGGTAGATCTGTTAGCATTTCCATCAAGGTATTTATTACTCGGTAGAGTACATTCATTGCTGGGCTTGGGCTGGTTCTCACTGTTGTATAAATTCTGAATGGGATATGAGGTAGTTGGTTGTACAGGTATTTCCTGTCTGCAGTAATTCAGCTGATTTCCTTGGCAAAAGTCTCTGTTAACTAAATCACAATTGCCATTGGCAAGATTTTTATTGTAAGAAACACCATTAATTGCTGCAAATTCTACCGAGACATCAATTTGGAGTTTACTGGGTGACTCATTGAGCAATGTTCTGTAACTCACAGACATTTGGTCATGGTTTTCTGCAGAAGAGGTTCTATTAGCACCTTGATGTGCAGCATTTTCAGGGACTACAATTGTGCTGTGCTTACAGTAATTTTCATTCTCTACTACAGAGGAGTTAGGAAGAGAGATGAAGGACTTGCTGTCAATAGACTTTTTCCATCCAAAGTCCAAGTTAGGATATCTGTAAAGAAACAGGAGGTTTGTTAACAAAAAATATTAGCACAAGACAAGAAGACTCTATACATGCATATACATGTTAAAAAACAGTCACAGCCTTCTGAAAAGAACAGTAACTGCAACATGTAACTTCACCTCTCACAATCAAGTATTTTAAACTGTTTCATTGAGAAGTGCCATGAGTTAACAAGAGTTACCAGTTTTATAATTCATGCAATAACAGTTGTTTCCCCTTATAGGTCAGACATCATATTGAAAAATATCTATTGGAAAAATACATGCCTGAAATCTGCAGGAAGTGATTTAACCCCTACACCAGCATCAGTGGCTGTCTGAGCTCTCAGTTCCTCTGCTGTCAAAAGGCAGTGTAGGCGGTAAAGTATGCTGGGGAGGCAAACTGCTTTTCTCCACAATGATGCTGGAATAGGATGTATAGCACAGAGCTCAGGAACCAGTATCTGGCAGAGAAGGGGGAAGAAAAGAATTTTCCTTGTAAAGGTAGCCACCAGATCACTATTAAGAGAGTGCACTTGAATTAGATACTTCTATTTTACCTGTTTATTCTGCAAACTTTCCCACTTTGCTTTCCTCTTCTCAGCACTGCTCAGTGGGAGTGCTTTTCCCTTCTGATTCAAATGGCGAGGAGTCAAAAGATTAAGTCTAAAAATCATGTGAAAATACTGTGGTGTTAAGTACATAATTAATGAATAGAACTTACTAGCCTAAACTTTCTTAAGTTTCTTAGTATTCAACTTCAATGCACTGTGAAGTGACAGCACCATGATGTCTGGGAAAAAACAGACTCAATTCACAGTTCTTGTTACACAAGTTAAGGATGTCCTCAAGAAAAAAAAAAAATCAGTAATTTTGGAAGATGCAAACTCTCAGCTTTATCCTGTATTTTACAGAAAAAAAAAAAAAGGCATTTTACTGTCAAACTACAAACATCAGACACAATATATAACTGTTGTTACCTTGAAGATGTGTGGTCCACATCCAGCAGTGGCTGGTTAAGATTGGTAAGGTCAAGATTATACTTTGTTTTATAATATTCAGCAAAAGTTTCATATTCAGGGGAAGGGAATTTACTGAGTGGAGTAAGATCAGTGTATACATCAGCTACGTAGAATCGATGAGGCTGATCAAAATTTCGATATCTAAAAAAAAGTAATATTTTGTCATTACAGTAAAGCTTTTGTTAATTTCTTCATGTTCTAGCATGGTCAGGAGATTAACATTTAAAAAACGCACTTGAAATTTTTGGTTAATGAGGGTTCTTTTTGTTGTAGGAATCATTTATCTAGCTAACTCAAATGCTAAATGAGAAATGTGCTTTAAGACAAAGATGAATAAAGTCAATCTATAATCTGTGAAATTTCCCTCTACAAGATAAACAAGATAATTAAATTAATTAATTTAAATTCAAAAGAGGATTTAGGTCGTCAATATGTAATACAAAATCAAGCTCTGGACAACAGTAATGCTACAAATTATAATTTCTTAATCCAAAACACCTAACAATTAAGTTTGATAATTTGCCTTTTTAGCACATGGTCTCCAATGTGGTATTCTACATCAGTAGAAACTGAGCTCCTCTGCATACAAAGACTGTACTACCTCATGTCTAAATCGGCATTTTAACCAAGTCTTGCTCCAAAATACATTAAAATGCAAAACTTGAAATATACAGCAAGGTAGATTCACAGGCTTTTCAAGGACAATGAAGATCTTGTATTACAGGTAGAATATTAAAATTAAAGCTAGACTGTGGCAACATCTTTTTTGTGGCTACAAAGGCTCATTGGAAACTATGGTGATATGCCCAGAAAATAATAGTAATAATAATTTTAAAAAATAATGAAAACAATATCAACAATTAGATTTGCATATTAAGTTATTTCACACTTTGACATGCTCCATCTACCATTTTAAGTTTCTACTGAAATATCTGAATAGAAACTAAACAAACAGTATCTCTAAACAAAATTTACACACTATTACAGAGATTTTTCAGCTTCTTTAAAAATAAAATAAATGTCTGAGACAGACGAGGCCAAAAAAACAAAGTTTAAACTTAAATTTATCCTCTCTGCATATTCAGCAAGTACCATTGTTTACAATATATTAGGTATAACACAAGCCAGTCGGTCCATATGGAATAATTACACCTCCACAAAGCCTACCAATTTTGGACGACCTTTGCATATCCAGTACATAAAATGAGTATCACTCAATATAAAGACTCTATTAAATGGTCTTTATCACTAGTAATTTTCCCATCTACCAACGTGATACCTGCCTTTACCAGGCCTTTGGTTGCAATAAGCAGTAACCAGAGCATAGGACTCCCATGCAATCTTCCAAACAAAAACTGATTTCAGTAAGCCACTTCTTGATGAAGTTGCAGTGTTTTATCAGAATATTATGTAAGTTTTGTGGTAAGCTTTAACATCCCTTATAGAAATGTAATGAATCTTGGGATGCCTAAACACTTAAATCCTACTAATGTAAGATTAACTACTGATTTAAAAAAACCTTTAAATTGTTTGAAACACTAACAGATACCTTCAGACTAGCAGCATACAGTTCTTAAAAAGTAATTCTGCTGCAGATACTAACATGTCCTTATTACAAGTGTTTGTATAAATACAACAGGTACACACCTAAACTATGTAGAGTACTCACCGTGGAATGATAACTGCATCCTGGTAATCTTCTAACTTGAAAATGAAAGGCATTTCTTTTGTATACTGTGTACTGGGAATGCCAGTACGTGCCTCAGATTTCTCAATGTCTTCCATAAACTTAAAGTCAATGTCCAAAGTGCTGGAGTCATCAACTTAAAAAAGAAAATGCATAACTCAGTTTTCTAGGCTGAACTTTTCTGACAAGTTGTAAATTACAAAATTTTTGTTCTTACCAACATTTAGAGGTAGAACACAATAGGCTGAATCAGCTTCTGTAGGTTTGAACTCTAGTGCAGGTTTCTCAAGACGAAGAATATGTGAAAAAATGTATTGGTGGAGTCGTGTTATCAACTCGAGCATTTGCAGAGACAGAGTAAAACCAGATTTCTTAAGCTCAATGGATATTGTAACCTCTCCAGAGCGAGTATACACAGGAAAGTGAGGAATCTAAACAAGAACACAATCGAAAGAAATCACAAAAGAAAATCCAAGTGGGATTCCTTTACAAAGTACTTGCTGTTTAGTGCAGATTCTGAGGTAATGCTTGACTGACCCTACAGTAAATCTGATCAAATAGGATCAGAATTTTGAACTATGATGACCCTTCAATGACAGATGAGGCTCTGAATGTTAAAGAATGCCTGATTTGGGTTTTTTTAACAGTTCTCCTTGTGTTTTACAGCTTTTCTCTCTGTAAAAGCTAAGTAGAAAAGGAAGCATTTTCTATTATGAAGAAAGAAATAAGAAAAGCAGCAATATTCCTGAAATGTCTTCTTATGTGGACAACAGAAAACACAATTTGAAAAAATCTTCCTCAGCTGAGTCTCACCAACAGAAAATGCCTATTAAAAATCTTCTGAAGAAAGAGGTGCCAATTTCAATTAACACTTCCACTTTTTATGCTTTTGCTGCCTACTAGGAATGCTGTGAGGATTTGTTACCATAGCTTTTGTATAGATAAGGTAGTGCAGTGCAGGCCACCTCTGCAGCGAGGATTTCTACTCCTATCATATCCCATATGAAAAAGGAATTTACCAATACAAAACATTAAATTTCTAAACCAAAGGTTCGCCAAAAATAGATTGTTCCATCCTTAAAGACAGAAAAAGAAGTGGTGACTTGATTGGATAGATAGTGTTGCTCATTTTCTGGAGGTTACTTGATACAAGCATCATTTATGGTCATTTCCAACTGTTCACTGTGTTGGGTGGGGAGTAAATGGAAAATAACACGTTGCAAGGCATACAGAATAAGGAAAGGAAACAGATTCCTTACTTGAGGTATAGGTTTGGCTGTCAATATGCCAAAACATCTTGTTGTATCCTCAGGAGGATATAGCTTTCGTCTCCTGAAGTTGAGCTCATCAGGTAGAGGAGTCGTTAACACCATTCCTATTACATACAAGTAACAGGGCTGATCAGGTTTGGGATAACTATCCCTCAAACACTCTGGAATCTGAAAAAAATCAAAAAAAGAAAAACCTTAACATGATAAAAAAAATCAGCAAACTTCACCTAGTTATTAGTCTTTGAATAAGTCCTCTTAGGTTTATTTGGAAACAGATTGCTGAAAATAATGAACAGAAAAATTTATTCTGGGCTCAAGCAGTGTTTTCTTTCTTAAGCAAAAATGTTTGGCCAGCAACCATGAGATCTCCTTTGTCCTCAGTAGGTGAGCTGGGGGACAGAGAGTGGCTTTTCTTAAGACGCCTTACCAAAAATTCTGAAGGAGACTTACTAACAATCTGTCCTATTGGTCCCCATAAAGTTCCTGTAACTTGTCTAGTAGCTACTGGAGCTCAAATGTCTTCCCTCAAAGTTGAAGATGGCTCTCTTCATGTGGAATTGCTCCCTCAAAAAAAGGTATATTTGTGGTGGGTGCTTTTGGACATGCCCAGCCTCAAAAGACTACTACGGTAAGATGCTGGTTGCTGGGGAGGGACAAAGCAATTGAAACTCTGATAGTTTTGGGACACTTCCCTACAAATTTATTACTGGACCTCCTCAAGGAAAGTCACGGACTGATGAAGAAGGTAAAAAGATGGGTGTTTGGGAAAGAAACTCACTATAGATGCTGCCCCAACTCTTCCTCCCTCCCTTGTAACCAATGCCAAGCCCTACCCCTTACCCTTGGGAGCAAGTACAGATCACCCCAGTTACTGACTATTCGAAAAACAAAGGGGTATTGATTCTCCCTGTAAATGAGTGTTGCATTACCATCCATAATGCCTCACCCTCCATTGAGGAGGCATGAGCCAAGATCAATGAAACAAGTGATCAAGCTGGAGAATTATTTCAATCTATGCAAACATGAGATTTGTTTAATGGATCAGAACCTAGATCATGGGTTACTGCCCTCTCAAAGCCTTTAGCACTTACAGGATGGGGAAAGTGGTTATCACAAATTAAGAGTTGCAACAGTAACTGGATTTGTATTTTTAATTGTTGGCACTAGCCTGGTTACATGCATGATAACACACTTATTCATTTCAGTTTCCCCCTCTGTTCGCTACACTTGTATCACCACCATGGGAGAAGAAGACCACTTCCATGTTCCTCAAGGCAATGTAGAACCCACGGGGAGGAATGTCATAAACAAGTAAAAAGGAATGTTTCTCCACTGCCTCTTTGAAGATTAAGGTTTGAAAAATCAAGTAACAAATTGCCTCTAACAAAAGCCTTAGAAACTGCTTTGTTTTAGAAAATGAAGCACCCTGTTTGAAAATTATTAAAACAGCTTGTAGTTGGTATGTCAAGCAAGCAGCAGACTTTTGATAGATCATGAGAGCCAGCCAATGAACTTTACCAGGTGGACATGTTGTTGCCACTCTCAAAACCCTCTACACTCAAAGTGCCCAATCTGCCACAGGTGCTACCAAATCAACACAGTGCTAGAATCTTTGCTGTCTGTGCTGTCCTACACAGTGAGGCTGCTTGTGCCCCTACCCCTGTGCTGGTCCTGCTGCCATGGCTCTGCTCCCTCACTGGCAAGCCTGACTGCTCTGGGAGGGACTTCACCTGAGAGAAAGGCTTGACATGTGATGCAGATCTTCCCCACCACACTCTGTAAGCCAGCACTGGACCCATGGTAGTGGTAGCCCATCTCCTGTGCTTCTCATAATTATTCTGGGCATTTTCCTACTTTCCTATTTTCTCTTTCCTTTTTTTTAAATAAAATATAAAATTGTATTATTGCCTTGGATCACACCATTTAATCTTGTTTGTGGTTTAATCTTGCTTTCGGGCATGCTTAGAACCTTCCTTTCTGCAGTAGTGGATGGAGGCAAAACATGCCTCTCCTCACTTCAAGCAGATTGAAACAAGCTTTGATTCAAATGTCTGCATTTAACCAGTAATACCAGAGCACATTTTATGTCCAAGATCTTTGGAACTTAACAGCAGAACAGGAAAAATAAAAAGTAAAAAGGAAAATGTGCATATTCAGAAAAAAAAAAAAAAGGCTTGACTGAACTTACAGCTTCACTAACACAGATTCTTTTTCCAGCAGAATTGTTTAAAAGTATCAAAAATGTTTTGATACACTTGGGAGAAACACAAAAACAAAATTCAGTACACTGCCCCTTTGCCCAGGCACTACATTATATGACTTTTCCCATTACAATTCTAGCTTGCAGATGTGAATACTCGCATCAGCCATGAGCACTTTTAATCCTGCTGTTCATATTTCTCATAGATGTTAAGAAACCATGCTTTATGTTTGGTAGAAGTTCGTTACTTTGCAGGTCTCAAAATGATCCTCCTGTTTATCTGAAACTAAATTGCAATACATGTAAGTCCTGGATTTTAAAGTTACACTGCAGTAAAACTATGGCTTTGGCTTAATGGAAAATTACTCATAAATTTAATAACTACATTAAACCCAAGAGGATCTTGCAGACCTTAAACATTTGCCAAAGCTTCTTTTCCAGATGTGAGAAGTTGGGACAAAGGCAAAGGAAAGTATTCTTAGATTCCCTATTAAAAAGAAATAACTGAGAAAGAATGATGCATCACTTGACAAATCAATGCCTCTGAATGAGATACCATAATCTTGCATTTTATGAATCACCCCATTCCAACAATCACTAGTAGTGAGGTAAGAGGGCAAAGAAAAGCACTTGTAACAATAAATACTATGCAAAAATGCAAACTGTGCATCTTTGTGAAATGCAAAGATTATAGATTCTATATTAATTACCTGTCCTATTCAAAAGACCTTAGACAGAACCTGTAACAACTGCAGAGGAAAAAGGAAGGTTCCAGAGTAGTTGCAACATACTCTGACAAAGCTGCTTTTCTCCATTTTCTCTTGAAGTATTTCCAGTTCTCCCACAAATATCATTTAATAAGTCCAATTTTACAAACTGGTGTGGTTGAAATCTGTTGTAACAGACTGTGAATACATTACTTAACACAGAGTTGTATTTTCTTGTGTGACCCTTTCAACAGATCAAGTACAACATTAAGTATAATATTTAGAACTGCTTTAAAATTAAAAAAAATAGAAGTACACTTATTTGATATTCTAAGATTTAAACCAGAAATTATGCAGTTCTGTGTTCAACAAGGAAAGCTGCCAAACTAAACCAAGCATCCAAAAAACCCTCAAACATATTTCTGTATTTAGCCTGGGGTACATCTTTAGTGTTATTATTTGTCCTGAAAGCCAGTAATAAGATTTTACAGATTATTAATGCAGGACTATTTTCCTCACAGTTATTTTCATACTAGGCAAGTAAGTATTTGCCAACAAGCCCTACAGAAAGTGAATATTCTTTGAGCTTACAGGCATGCTTCCAGAGCATGTGGTACCATAAACTCAGGTAGCACTGCAGGCTTCCACAGAACTAGAACAGCAAAGTATTTCCACTGTAAATACAAGACTTCTGAAAATTTCTCATCATCTAAGATTAAGACTTGGCAATTCTGTCTTATTAATACATAAAGCATTAGATCAGAGATCTGGACAGCAGTAAGTCATACTAACAGCTTTAGGATAGCACTGTCTTCGTTTTGTAGAGCCTGGCCTTCCTGGAACACTGGTTTCCTCTTCATCATGTAAATCAAGTTCCTCCTCGTATTTAACCGTTTCTTTACCAACTGGCATCAAATGATCATCCAGTTCACCTGAATATTATGAAAGAGTACAAAGAAATAGCATTATGAGCAATCAAATCTTGGTTCCTTCAGATCCTACACAGTAGTGAGATTGCTTGGGAAAACACCTCACATGTAAGGTTTAAAAATACATGGACTACTGTAAGGTTCCAAATTACAACTTTGGAGAAAGAGTGATAAAGACTGAATTTTGAGCAAAAATGCTTATTTGTAGTAAAAAAATCTTATATTTAATTACAAAATATACACACAAAATATATAACAAAAATATCCAAGAATTCTTTTTGCCCATAAAAAGTGATCTCTGACTGAAATATTTTTAAAATCATTCACATGAAGTTATACAAAGGAAGAGGAAAAATTTATATTTCTCTACCATTCTAAGAAGCAAATTGCTGCTGCTGAATGCGCGCCTCCAACAGTGGGTTGACCCACCATCACAGTGAGTCAGTGTTCAAAAGGTCTACCTCAGAAAAAGAAATACAAACCCCAGACCTACAATTCTTTTTGCTTTAAAAAAATGAATAAATACTTCTGTACTTCATCAAAAAAACAGTAACACAGAATTATCTTCAAAATGTTCCACAATGAAGAACAGGCTCCATTATACTTACTAGAAAAAAGAGCTTAAGTAGTCCTGCAATGTCCTATTTTTGGACCATGACTTAGAATACGGCAGAGAAAGCAATAAATTCAGGGTTGCATGTTTTATATTTTGTCACAATTCACTTTAAAAATCATGTTCTTTTGGCTGTAGGATGCAGTACTGATGTTGCTTTTGCTGTTTAATGCAAAATTTGTTAAATGTTGTTGTTTAACTTCAGCTTACAAGGTGTAAGCTCAATTGGTAAGTACATGACCACATCACAAAACAAGGCAAGCAAAAGAAAGCTGCAATAGATGGCTACAGCAGAAGGGCATATACATATATAACATCCATACCATATGCAATTTCTCAACTATAAAATATACTTTAACAAAGAGGTTGTTTTTCCAGTTCTTACCAATTTTATGCAGTTTTTCACAGCAAATAAGAGCGACAACTCTCTCAGCCAGTCTTGCACAACTCATTGGAGGGCCCTATAAACATTTAAATACTTTGTAAAAACTTTGGTTTACTAGCAAGTTACTTATTTATATTTAGTTTAACACAAGCATTTGAGGCAAGCAAAATTTCTGTAAAGAACACATTGATGGCAGTTTTGTGAAGATAATCAGGCTTGTTTTTCCATAGAAACCAAAACTACAAAACTCAACTATACTATTGATCAAAACCAATACAGGACAACTGCAGAAACAACAATGCACAGGGAAGAATATCTAAATATTTTTGCCTTTGGCATAAACAGTAACTGATGGAAAATGAATTATAACAAAGACAGATAGTGATCTAAAACCAGTTAAGAGAGTACAATACAGAAAAAACTAGTTTTCATTACCAACAGTGAAATTAAATCTAGAAACAGCACAGACCAATTCTTAGCCCAACATATTAATCTATTACCATGCTTTTCCTTCCCCAAATACCTACAACAATTGAAGCTCGAAGAGGTGAGTTGATTGGCAGGTAGAGAGTAGAGTAAAATGTATGGTCAGGTAGTTCCCGGGTCTTACACTTGGGAGCCAGGTGTGTAAATGGATCACTTGGTAATCTAGCGCAGTACCTGAGCGGACAAAACATTTTACACATCATCAAAACCTGCAAATAGAAATCTAAACACATTTCAGTGGAACCATACCTTACTGGTATGAATGCTAGAGAAGATGATTTCAGGCATACTGAGCACTGTAAAGGTATACTACTGATTCATATTCAACTCACTTCTGAGCAGAAGACCTCCAAGTCCTTTTTTACAAACCTTGTCTCCAGAAAGGTCCCTCCAGCTTGTAATGATGCACAAGGCTATTTCCTGCCAGGTCTCAGGGTTCCTATTTTGTCTCCTGAGTTTACTGTTGTCTTATTGCTCCTGTTTATCATGGTTTCCCCCTCCCGCCTTTCCTCCTTTGTACTGACTTCCCTCTCTCCCAACCTGGAATTAAATGCAAACATCCTGACCTTAAACTGTGCTGGACCTCCTAGCAGTCCAGAAGTAATGCCACACATAACCAGCTGCCAGACAGCCTTAGAACTGTTTACCACCTGCCATTTATCCTTCAAATATGACTGCTTTGAGAGGCTTTATTTACCAGGCAGTCCATCAAAACAGTCTGAATCTTAAAAATTTAGCTATGAAGGCAGTACTTTGGCAATTGCATCAACAGCTTTACTTAAGTACATGACAATCACTATTTTTCATAGAGTCAATCACTTTATGACACTGGAGACAAAAAGCCCTCAATAAAACTTGGTTTCTGCCAACCCCCTTTTCTTTATGGGCCTAAAAACTGTTGCCATGAGGAACTCGTCCATAGCATTCCATATGACTACAGTTAAACTGACTGGTCCACAGTCCTCTGGATCTTCTTTCTTGTCTTTTTTGTTTTCCTACCACTGAGAACCTCCTCCAATTACCATCGCCTTACAGAGTTGGTATTTGAGTAGCTCCCATCCTGTCTTGTGGACTTTAACGTGGTTTTGGTTGTAAAGATGACAACAGACTGCTATTACAAATGTGAATATTAGAACTGGAAGATTTAACTACTGTTTTAACAGTTCTTTCATTTATTTATTTTAAAAGCTAGCTTGACAAGAGCAAAAATGCAAATTTACTACACATTTTGAAACTGAGTTTTTCAGGGAAGCTCTTAATTAAACAGGAATCAACATCACTACGTTTATTATCAGAGCTAGAACCTCTAGTAGGATAAAGATCAAGAAAGCAAGTAATTCCTTCAAACCCCTGTGACCACCTTCTTTAGGAGAGAAGATTCTGTCAAGATGCCTAAGAGGAAATGTGTAAAATGCCCCAGCCCATGCATCCATGTTGCGATACCAACTAAGAAACCTTTTATTCAATGACATGAACTAAGAAGTGAATATACCTCTTACCTATTTATGTGTCCAATAGCAGTGTTAATAGTAACTCTTGGACTGTTCTCATCTGGCCTCAATACATAGGGTGGAAAGACATCATCATCATCAACAATGGGTTCAGTTTCAGTTTCACTGGCATCAACAGATTTTGAGCATTTGTTTCGGAGGATCTTAACATTTTAAGAACAGAATATGATTAGAGATTTTTCCCTGAAAAAATACTACAATACACTTAAAAAAAAAATCAGGCCCATTCCTTTGACCCCCTACCTTCTCAATTGCTTTGTATGTCTTAAGATCTTCTTCAAAACTTTTGATTTTGTCTGTATCTGCTAACATAATGTAATTGGAAATTGGTGCTCTAGCTCTTCCTTTTGACTGCACATAGGAACGGTACTCTGTGGGCAAATCAAAACGCACCACCAAGTTGCATTTTGGTATGTCAACACCCTCCTCTACAATACTAGTAGCAATAAGTAGATTGGTCTCATGTGCTCGAAATTTTCTAAGAACCTGCAAAAGTAATGAAGACAAATTTGATGTATTAGTTCAAGATCTTTTTCCATTGTGAGATTCAACAAAAGGTAGTACAACCAAGACAAGTGGCTCAAACACCCCCCAAACACGTCCAGACATGAAAATACAAAACTATTACAAAGAATCTTTTCAGAAACATAACAATACTACTTATCAGGACCAGAAGATTTCTAGAAATAAAACCAGGTATGTGGAATCACACATGTGCAAGAAGCTACTATAACCCCTAGCAATGGAGATGATCCTCCTGCTATTTACTCACAAGTTTTCAGTTGTGGTATTAGAGAAAAAACAAATGCTGCTTTCAGGACACCATTTTTTCCCAAATATTCCTGAGGCCGAAGCATCCTCTGGGTGTAGAGCACATTCTAGAGCTGGCACTTCTAGTGTTTATACTATATATGAGTCAATACTAAGGAAAAGTGTGGTGTCTGGAGCACAACTCAGCCAGAATGAGCATTAAATGATGTAAAATCAGGGGTTTTTTTAACATTTAATGATTAACCAAATTCACATTTAGAAAACATAAATATTAAAATCAGCTTAACTACAGAAAATGTCAGTAAGTCTGACATTCTTTATGTTCTTAACATATTATATGTCCACTAACACAATGCAGAAAAATTAGATAATGATCTGACAAGATATAAACATGATTTTACACGAAGTTTTAATTTCTGTTTGTGTAATGTGATATAGCAATGTCTCCAAACATGCTTTTATTGTTTTACAAACATCTCCAATAAGTATACATATTTGTTAAAACAAAGCTATAAAACTTCCCATGACTGTGCCCCAGACTCGATGACTGTTGGTTTGGTTTTTCAAAGACACACACACACACAAAAAAGGTACTGCCAGTTATTTTTTCTTCTCTTCAAATTACCTCCTCCTGTTTTCTAAATTCTACTTCCATCTGCTTGTTACGAGGCTGGTTCTTGCCAATGCCATGTCCAGTTATAAAATTGCTACTGATGTAAGCCAGTTCTGGATCTTGCTTGCCAGCTTCTTTTATCAACCTAAAAATATTATACGTGTTTTTAGAAGTTACACAACCTATAAAATGGAGAAAAATCTATTATTTGGAAGACCTGTATTAAAAGGAAAAGTGGAAGCATGACAATTAAGTCATGTTAACACATAAATTGACTGCAGTCTTCTCAAAAACCTCTGTAAGGTTACCACAAGACAGACTGCATACAGAAACACAAGGAGTGTGCATGCATCACACACATTTCAGACCTATCATGGTAAAACCAGGTATTTTTAAACCAATCTATTACTCTAAGGCTCCCTGTTGTTAAAGCACTCTACTCAAGATTACTTTGTTAATCTTCTTCTGCAAGCTCTAGCTGATTTTAGAGGAAAAACCCGTAACTGCTTCCTCAACAAAAGTATGTTTCTTCCATATAAAATGTTAACTTCTAGGTTAAAATGTAAGATTGTAATTCTACTTAATATTAGAATATACATTCTGTTCAAGTATACTGCTGACAAAATGTTGACCTGTTTTTCTCAAGAGTAATGCTCAACCTACACAGTGAGATGTTTACTACTTGTGAAATTAACCTAGAGGGCATAATACAACTCCTTAAAAGGAATACTCAACAGAGATGTGAGAAGCATTCATACTCTCACTTTATTTCCACTCAGTTTATTCTTTATGTCACAGAAGCAGAAAAGGTTGGCTTCTGCAGTGTTGATTTCACAGATAAGGTAGAAGATTGCTCACCTGAATAATGCACTACATCTAAGAATGAGGCATTTACGGATTTAAAACCATAATTACAATCAAAGTAAGTATGCTGGAGTATTAGTTGATCAGTTTTCAGGATGAACAGAATTTGAAATTACTCAACAGTAACAGGCTTTTGAGCAGGAGAGCCAATAAAAACAAAGATTATATGCAACAAATAAACCCTTGCATGTGTCACTACAGCCATCCCAGTACTACTCTGCTCAAAGCACATCATCATGTCCATTACCAGGTGCTCCCCACAGCTTGCAGTAACTAAAACCTTTCCCAAAAACATCTCTAGCACTTCTGCCTGGCATAATAGTAGACGGATGTTGTGTCAGTCCCCAGCTACAAGCCTACCATCTGCCCAGCAAGCTGCTGCCAAACCAGAGGGAAAATGGCAAAGTTCTCCCTGCTCTTTCTACCCTTGGAAAACTACTCAAGTCTTGCCCCTTTTCTTAGTCCCCATTTTAAACAAAATTTATGGGAACAAAAAACACCTTGAAGGCTTTGCCCCTCCTTTGCAATCAGTTAAAACTGGAATAACCATGGAAATAGGCAAGAGGACAGAAAAGAGGCCGACAGCTTTCCATCCTTAGGGAACTAGAAGAAACCTCCTGTGCTGAAATGCAAATGTGGTTTGTTAATTCAAGGCCAAATGGAGTTACATTTCTGTATGCAGTCTAGGTTCTTGAGACAGACACTCTAAGAAATTATGGGTTAATAACTGGACAGAAATATTTTTTCTGTATTTCTTTTTCGACATTTTGACATGGTATTTCTGTGAGGTCAGACAAACTGAGTATCCACTGAACATCTCAAACATTCTTCTTACTTTAGTTCACTTGTATAGAAATGGACAATTAAAAGCATCTGAATAATCACTTCATTGCAAATCTTCACCAGGTTCCTGACAAACATATAGAACTTCAACCTTATGACTAAAAAAACCTATTTGTGGTAGATAACAGGTGGTGTTTACCAAACAGATACAAGAACTTCTGCTTTCAAATCCTTCTCTTAAGGGAGCTGAGAGGCATTGCAATGCAAATGAATGGAAACTGGGCTTTAGAAAATGTCTTCTATTCTGAAAATGAGCTTATAGGCACCAGAACTGAACTGTATACATCAAATTAAACAGTGAGCGATCCACTCCATCAACTGAGTGTAACAATAATTAAAGACAGGAAGTACAACTCAAGTCATGAATTTTGCCCTTCGGATTTCACAAAATGGTATTATAAATACTACCATAATAACGATGTTTTAAGAAAAATTATACTTGTGTTTTAAGTCAGTTCCATTTAATGATCCATACTGGATTACTGGAAGTATCTGTGACACACTAATTCAAACACTCATGACTTTTTCATTCAGCAGAGTGTCTTTCTGCTATATATAGCCTAAGTACAGCTATCATCAGCAGAGGCCCTTGAATTAAATGCACTCTGCTGAAGAGGGCCTACAGTGAGCTTCTTCACCAAAGGCTTCCAGTCTTAATTCCAACGGCTCAAGTATGATGGTCAATACAATATCAGGTATTCTGAAATCAGATGCTACATGAGGTAAAGGAGCATTTTGAAAGTCTGGCAGCTAGCTTTCAGAAGGGGATAAAAAGTCACACATAGTTTTATATTTTGCCACCAACAACCTCTACTCAAGGTGCCTAAAGCTCAAGATGGCAGAATTTGATCATCTATTTCATTTAGAGTCTGTATTCTGTCAGGTTCAACAGTAGTCAGGATACTGTATAGTGTATAAATCACGGAATACGTGAATGCACAGTGGAAAGCCAGTATGATTGAAATCACACTCATAACTGAACAGAGAAGAAAAAAGCTTTCAGAATTCTGTTCATTCCCTGTAGGGTAATGAAATACTTGTTTCAGCTCAGCAAAAGACTGTTAATTTCTTCAGGACTAATTAACTGAACATGTCCATATTGCTAAACAGCTTGGTTTGCCTCATACTGCAGATCTATGTGAACGTATTTAAAATGCAAAAAAGGAAAAGACAGAAAAGTTGATGAAAAACACATAGGCAAGTCTGTAGATCAAAGGATATGTTATGCACTTATTAACTCGAGCAAAAACGTACCAACAGAGGGGTCAGATTTAAAGGTACCCAGAATGCAATGAACATCTCGCACAGGACATTTGCTACACTATCAGAGAAATCTATCAAAAACCAAAACCAGGAGAGGTATATCAATCATGTTATTCACAGTTTATGGCAAAGAGCTTTTAATATTTAAGTGTTACACGTAACTAACATGTATCACATTCAAGAATAGGAACTGATTCGGAACAACAATACTGCCAGTTGGCAAGTACTCCCACATTCATATTTTTCTTGGTGGAGACTTTAAGAAAGCATTTAGTGTTTGACTAAATAGGTGCTTTATAATCATCAGCTGTGAAAGTAGTACTGAGAGATATTTGTGCAAGGATAAATTTGATTTTCTCTAGACTTGGATCATATAATATTGTGATTTAGTATGTTAATAGTGAGATTTCCAGAAGTACTGAACTCAGTAGGCTAGAGAAGTTTCCAACAGCCATTGAAAATATAAATCTAAAGACCAATCACAACAAATCAGTATATGCTTATTTTACAGGTTTAGTACAGTACTTCACATTTTGCCTTCTAAAGGAATCAAATTAAAAACTCAGGTCTGAAACAAGTCCTTGAGTACAACTTTCAAAGACATTATATTCTTCCCATGTGCTTTAGAAATATTCCATATGATCTCCTAAATCCACTTTATGAATAGAGTTCTGAAAATATATGGCAATCCTCTACATATTCATGATATTAACATCCTGGCAGCTTAGTCTGCCTTTTTCCTTCAGAATATTTTTTTTTTAAATAAAAAGCTTTACCTATTTAGAACAACTGCTGTGTATCTTCTTTCCACAAAAATAATTCCACATAAAATATTAGTAAAGGGAGATGGGAAATTAGTCTCTGGCTTCTCTTTCTCCTCAATTTCTTCATCCTCATCATCATCTTCAGAATCACTCCAAGATACGTAATTATCCTGATTCCTATTGTTATACCATTCAACACTTTCAAACTGCTGCCGTTCATATGGTTTGTATTTGCGCAAGATTTCAAGCAGCTTTATTACTTTTGGGGTCACAAATTTCAGGTCAAGTGAGGCAGGCGAGAAGTGCTCTTCACAGAGTGCATGTATTTTCCTTAGGAAAGTGTCTGTAAACAATAAAAATTTCCTGTGCAGCTCCTCTTGTTCATGTTTGATATACTTCTGCAGCTCTCTCACCATCATCCCAGCTACCTTATCTGCACACCACGGTCCCAGAACAACCAACACAGCTCGACAGTCTGACAATATCTACAACAAATGAATTCAAGTATCAGTTCAAAGAGTACATTCATGAACTATTCATTTAAGACTAGGGGCTTTTTTCTCTAACAGCACAGCCTTTGTAAGGATTATGACAATTTTTCTACTTTAAAAAAAAAAATGCAGAAGTCCTCTTTTCTTATTTAGATGACCTTGGGAAATTCGGTGTTTCTAATGGAACAAGTTCCCCCCCCTGAAATTATTACCAATCAACTTCAAACTGTACACTTCTGAATCTCAAAATATCCCAAGCTTAATCAAAACTTTGCCATTTTGTAGAAATGCAACTTGAAATTTTTATTAAAAAGGAGAATGCTTTTAGAAGTAGCTAGATAAACAAAGCAAAAATTCTTATCTTTATTATATAACATAGAACTAATAAAATTAACACTTTACTGGGCATTTTTACTTTATTTACTACTGACAGTTGGCAGGGTTTCAGAAGTATATAACCAGAAAGTTGCACAGTGGCCTTAAGGCAGCCTTAGGAAGTCTATCCTTTCAAAGGAAAAACAGAATACAGTTTGTATGTGTGGGTGAAATAGTAAAAAGAGAACTATATCCCATTCACAGAAAACAGAATAGACATTAGAACACCATCATGATCTTATCTGATAAGTTTTTCCTCTGCAAAAGTGAAGCTGTCAGACAATAAACTAGGAATTCAGAAATGGGGTACACTGATAACACTATTAAAAGGACTTATTGTTTGGATGCCCTATATTGTACCAGAAGAACTACAACTGAACTGTAACAGTCAGGATGCTGGTTTTCAGCTGCTGCTTTAATTTCTCTTCTTCCCTTCTGTAAGGAAATAAAGAACAGGCTATCATCCTTTTGATGCAATCCTATCCTCTGTGAAGTTTATTAGTTCTATGACTTAAAGTCAAAACTATCTACACTAATTGTAACTGCATAGACAGGCTTGATACCCTACTTTGCTGAGACATACAGCACCTCAGTCTTAAATTAATTTCTTTTCTTAAGATGGGTGCCTCCATCTTCTCAGAGAGCTACTGGTTTAAAACAAGCACAGAGGGTTACAGGCTTTAGATGTAATAGCAGCTAATCCACTCTTCTGGACTCTGCAAGTCAGGAAGATTGCCTCCAGCCAGCATTCCTTATGTATTTCAGTCTATTATGGTTTAAGTTTAGCACAAAAGTAACCAGGACTTCCAATTTCCATGCACTGTAATAGGCTGCCTTATGTACCATCTCTCATCTTTCCCTCTGGCACAAACAATATTTTATAAACAGTGTCAGAGTCCTCAGCTTATAAGAATGCTAAAGGAAACCAGAATATTTTAGGCTGAAGAAAAAAATACATTCCCCAAATTTCTTGTGGACAGGAACGCAGTAGTGACTCACTACTGACTTCTTTTTCAAAGACTTACATACGTACACAGTTGTAACTCAGCAGGCAATTCCAAACTAGGAAGACCAAGCAAGGTTAAAAAAGGTACCTGCACTCCCTGTGTGAAAGGTCCCTGCTAAACACTCCACACCTTCTGGACCATCCTCTGCCAAAGGTCAGGACAACAAAGGGGCAAACACAAAAAAAGTCAGGGGCAAGACTGAGATTCAAATTCTGTTCCAGCAAGGTGTGGCACTAGTCCAGTATTGTTCTAAGATAAACTACAGACACTGTAAATCTCTGGCTGGAATTTTCACCTGAATTCTTTCTTTATCAACTTTTAATACAATGGGGTAGAGTCCAAATTCTCCCTGAAGCATTATTTCCTCTTCTGTACTGAATTATTCAATAGATTGTGAAAACGTCAAATACTTGACTTCACAGAAAAGGATCTACAACATCAGAATTGTTTTAGCACTTTAAGCACATCTGAATTTCAAACTAAATGAAATTCTAATGAATGCCTGACATTGAAGCCCCACTCATTTATGAAAACAACTGCATGTCAATGAACATAAAATCAGAAGTCTTTTTGCTTCACACAATCAAGGATGGCCAGCTAAAGAGGTTTCAGTTATGTAACATAAATGGCAAAGAAAAACAACAGTAAGATTTCTATTCCCCAAGTTACTCACATTTCTTGAAATTCTTACCTGCTTAGATATTAAGGTAGAATCTCTTTCTTTTGAATGTACAGATATGTTGCAGTCATTTAAAAAAGCAAGTGCTTCATCCAATTCCTTTAATAATCTTCCATACAACCCACTTTTGTCAGTATATGGTCCACAGTCTACAACAATCTCACATGGCTGAGAAGTATATCTTAATGAGGGCAAAGATCAAGTTAAACACAGCTTGTGAAGGTCAGAGCTACTTCAGCTCTTAAGGTTATACAGCAAACACAATAGCAACATGATGTGTATTCAAGAACATTTCTTTCCCCAGCATGAATCAGTAAGTATTAAAAGTTATACAATTAAACACTTTAGAAAAACCTCCACAACCTGAAATACTGAACTACTTCATTCTAGATACTGTTCTAATACACTCCTAAAAAGAATGCTAATATTGCTATCCTCATTTCAAATACTGGAAAATTTAAGCAAATTCTATTTATTTCACCAATATCTTCACTTATTTTTCCACAGTGCACTCTCTTGCTATACAAAAGAAAACCAATCCACATAACGTAAATGTATGTCTATATATACACTTACACAAGTAAAATAATTACTGTTCTTGAATGGCAGCAAGAAATTCTTAAAAGGAAAAGTTCAAAAAAATGTATTTAAAACATTTACACATGGTAGTAGAAGAAAATATGCTACATAGCAGTCATTTTACCCTAATTTCCCCTACAACAAGTCATTGCATTATCACCACCTTTAGTTTAAACAACATTCACAGGATTCTAGATTCTGTAACTCACTTGCTCTGTTATTTAAGTATTTATTTGCTACCTCCTCTCATCTCCCTCTACCTTTCATTAGCCTTTAAAACCCAGACTATGCATTTGAGGTGGAGGGGAAGGCAATTTTTTGTTTCGTTTTTTAACTACAGAAAATCTCTCCCAACCAAGGCCAGTGAGCTTTTACACTCAAAAGCCATTTAATATTCCATCTCCAGAATAGCAGCATCACATAAACACGAACTTATCTAAAATTAAGAAGACAAAATATAGCCATTGGTTTATTCCTCTATCCAGAACAAAAAATTATTTAATTTATTTATTAATTCATTGTTGGAATCACTTTACCAACAATTATTATAAAACATACCTGTCTAAAACCACCAAATCAGTTGCAGTTTCAGCATTGCTCTTCAAAATTTTCTCCAGCTTCTGGATCTTCTCCTCTAACTCAGCAGGATCACATTTCCCGTTTAAAATGGAAGCTGTTAATCCCAAAATTCGAGGACATGATGGATAATCCTCACAGATCTGTGAAATAAAATCAAATTATTTACAAAATGTATCCAGTTAATCTACCTGCACAGGCTGGAAAATTTTATTTCAGTAGCAGGTGTTGCAAAAGGAACCAAACATTGAATGAATATTTTCTGTTCTAGTGACTGGAATTTATATAGCCATCACATTTAAAGGCAAATATTTACAACATGGAGAAACAGGAACAGTTAGCATTAAACCGAATATTCTTGTCACACTTACAACATATAATATAATACTTCCATGGCATATAAAAAAGCACAAGGACTTGAAAAGAGATTTGGGAAGATACTTATTATGCAGGTATCTCGCACTTATAAGCCAAAGACATGGAGCCAATAATATTCCGGAAAGAGCCCCAGAAACACCTTTAGAGATCAGCATTTTTAAAAATACTAAAAACTGATTAGCATATCCCATTCCCTAACTCATATATTTTATTAATGAATTTCAAAAATTCCCCTAATTCAATAAATTTAGCTTCCCTGTTCAAGACAGATTTTTCTTTAATCCCCACTGTAAAACACAGTAAATACATTATTCTTCTACCACACAGTATCACTGAAGTCTTAATACAGTAATTTCACAGTTCCAGGAACATGCTAACATTGATTCCGCCAATATTTTTTTTGGTAGCAAAAGTTGCCTTAAATGGTTCCCAATTCTCCAGCCCTCCCACAGACTTTGCCTCCTCAACCGAGTATATTAAACATTCACACAATAAATGCACCTTCATAATTTCACGGTATGGATGATCCTGGATTGCAAGATGGCATTCATCAAACACCAGAAGATTAATACTTGACAGGGATAAATACTCATTTCTCAAAACAGTCAAAGCAACATGACATGTCATAACCAGAACCTAGATTGAAAGAAAAAAAATGTCAGTACAAGAAAAGCACAAGCTGGCTGAGGTCAAGGTGAAGGAGGAAAAGCCTTCTGCAGGTCTTGTGAGACACCACTGGCAAGTATCAACCCCTACTAATCTACCTACACCAGGTAAGGACAAAAGAGAATAAAACCTTCTCTACTGGAGAAAGCCATCTGTCTGAATGGGGATGTATTTGTATATGTCTGTATCTCTCCAGTCACATGCCCAGTTAAAAAATGAAAACAACAGACAATCTCAACACCAATCAGACCACACAGAACAAGTATCATTAATTCCTTATCAGTTAGTGTCCCTATATGTGTCCTATCATCATGTCTCTGGCAAGAAAGATAGTTCTTCATGAGCTCTTAACTATTTGCAGCTGTTACGTAAGCAGGATGCTATTAGAATTCTTTTTCAAGAAAAAAATACTTCTTGTACACTAATACATAAAAATTGAGTTTGTTGATAAAATCATGTAGTTTTTACAGTCACTTTAAACTTCACTAAGTATAGTAACGTTTTCTTCTGTCAGAATTCCCCAGATATATTCCACAGAGAATTACTAATCACCAGAAAGTAAACCCCAAAACCTTAACATCTAATAAAATTTTAATAGCACTTAAAATATAGTATGCATACTCAGAATTTCTTCTGCAATCAACATCATGAACAAGTCAGGGAGATTGAAATCAAAGGACTTAGAGGATGGCTTTTTAAAAACAACCTGAAAACACCTACATATATTTGCTAAAAATGAACAAACAATATGCTGGATTTCTTTTTTAAAAAGACTGAGTGAATCATTTCTGATCCAACCTAACTCTCTGTATGCTTTGCTTATAGTTTTTACTTAATACATTACCTGATGCTTAGAGAATTCCTGACTCCACTTCTCTTTTGTCCATGATTCAGTTATCTCCAAACTTGAATACTCTCCCACTTTAAGGTCTGAATGTGTCCTGACAGCTGACACTTGTTGAGCAACTTGATTTGCTTAAGGAAAAAAAAAAACCTCACTTACATAAAGGTCTTCTCATACTTAAATTTATGTGTGTCACATGACCTAGCACCACATTTCATGTGATCTTTAGCTTACACTAATGTTAAACCATGTGTACATGGCAACTGCCTCTATGCAAAACCACATCCAGGAAACAGATGGGTAACTAAATTGCACTTCAGATTCAATGTCTTAACTTTAAATCAGGAAACATGTTATATATATAAACAGATTATATTAAACAGACAATAAAACAAAAGATGAAAGATATCACATCCTTGCTGTTGAAGACTTCATGCAAAAGTTCCTCCCAACTTTGCTTTCACAAGCTTCTGCTACAGAATACTCCATGGAAGTATTAGCAATGTGTTTAGGAATGTTTCCTCTTACCTGAGTTGACCAAGAACACAGTTCTTTTTCCATTTTTGTTGAAATCTCCCCTGATCTGATAGGACAGCTCTTTAGTGAGTAGTACTGCAATAAAAGTCTTCCCTGAGCCAGTGTTTAAGCAGACTATTGTATTATGATCCAAAGCTGCTTCAAGCAGTTCAACCTAGGTTTAAAAAATAACGTCCTTACTTGCAGCAATACAGTGAAAAAGCTGACAAAAAAATAACAAAAGTGATAAATAACCTATAGACAAGTAGAAGTCAATAGTATTGCTTGAGATCTTTCAACTGCCATATAATTAACATGTCTCCTTCATAACAACGGATTCTCACAATCCTTCAAAAATATTAACACACTATGTATAGCCCAGCTTTTAAATCTAAAATCCTTCAGTACCACAATCTGCTCTCAGGCAGCTTTCTGAATGTAACTTTTTAGTAGAAGATTCTGTTGCATGGTGATCCATGTTTACATGGGTGTGAAGAAAGAAGCAACAGCTTTTAAATGTAATTGCACACATCAATTCAGCCCAAGCAAGTAAATTAGGCTCAAGGTGATCCAAGTTTCTCAGTAAAGCTAACAAAACACTTCTGGGCACCTCTGTAGTGCAAAGAGAGCTGGTATTCTAGAACTCAGTTTTCCTTAAAGTGAAAAATCAGAGTACCCTGATGGGGCTTCTGACTTTAGAGGGCTGCTTTGACCAGTATGTGAACCAAAAATCAAAATTAGTATATCATGTGGAAGACAAAGTGAGAGGTGGAAGGAGACATGATGTATGCATACAATTGAGAGGCACAACTGATTTGTCCCTAGCAGCATTCTGCAGAGTGGCAGGAGAACACTCAGCTTAAAAGCTGCTCGTTAGGGCAAACTGAGAAGATGAAAGGGGGGATATACGACATGTTAAACAAAGCCAAACTGAAGAAGTAGCTCCCAACAGGTGGAGCACAGAGAGACATGTCCTGACAGTCACAGCACATTTTCCACCTACTCTTGTTCTTTTTCCATTAATTAATGGATGTAATTGTACTTTTTTTATGTTACTGTATTAGTACTATCACTAGTACCTGATATTTTCTTGGTGTGTAAATGTTATCATGAATTGCTTCTTGTTGCCATGGTAGTCCAAAAAATGGACCCATTGGGGAGGAAGCAGGGGTCATGAGCTGCAGTCCCGCCATGCTGAGGGATTGCAAAGCAGGGCTTTTCATTCATTCATCCAGTGTTTCTTTCATTGCATTTTTGTTCCAGCACAGCCTACTATGAGAAGAAAATGAAACAGTATTAGATATACTTGCAATCTCAAGCAGTAAGAGAAAACTTTTATCAAGAAAAGGACATTACTTGATTTTACTTACAGAAGGGTTTCTTCTCATACTATTTTCAGCAGAAAATGATAATTTTAAATTTACAGGCATGTCTCCACTTGAAGAGGTGTGCTCATCAAAGTACCCCAGAAATTCAAAAGGAGCTGTACTTTACAGGACAATGGTCATTCCAGGAATTTGGATTTACACACTTAACATTTTAATATGAAGTTCCATTTATGGTCTGACAGAATCTCATTTTAAATTTAAACTTGAAAAGCAAAGCTGTCTTAGCTTTACTTCAGGAAAGAAAAACACTGAATTTTACAGTACAGGCACAAATATAAGATTCTCCACTTTTCTTTCCAACCAAAAAGGCCTTTGACCAATTAAAGCTTTAAATACATGCAAACAGGAATTTTATTCTAATTGCTAGGAAAAGAACAGAAACTACGTAAGAACATCAGTATTTTCCAATCATCAGATTCTGGTAAGATTATCTTTTTAAGAACTGGCAGAAGCATTATAGATAATTGCTGATTACTCTGGTAAGGACTAATAGAGAATGGAATCCTTACCAGGTTAACCACCAATATCCATAAAGACACTGTAATTCATCAACAAACAAAGCTTTCAGAACCTCATGACAATTGAGCACTGGAGAACACTCTCCTACTGAGGCTATGAAGTCCTCATCACCAGAGGGTGGGTGTGTGTTAAAAACATTTGTTATTCCTCAGAAATGATCAAGGTTAAAACAAACAAAACTAAACAAAAAGCTACCAACTAATACAAACAAACCCCACAACATAAAAACCTTTAGCCTAGGGAAGTAATTAGGGCCTGAAGACATAGAAAAATACTGCTGAAGTATACAGACACAGACTACATGAAATCTATGAAATTTTGAATACTCCCTCTTTAAATTGGATACATACCCTATTGAAAACCCAGTATTTCCAAAAGTTAGTTTTCCTCAAAATTCCTACAAGCTCCATAATTATTTTAGCATCAATATAGGTTGAGAAATGCATAAAATTGATCATGCATTCATATTTAATAATTCATTAAAAAGACATGAGGAAAAGCTAATTATCGTTTTATTATACTGAAATGTTCTTGCTTTTCTATACAACAGGAAACTTAAACAAGTTTTGCAAATGTGCAATAAGGAAAAAAAAAAGGAGAAAAGTGTAAGACGCTATCTACAGAGAGAGCCAGTAATGGTTATCAGAAACAACTGAAGAGAGTAAAAAAAAAAAAGGCAGAACAATTAAATCATCAAAAATGGGGCACTGACTAGATTTCCAGAGGTCCCTTCCATCCCTAGTAATTATGTGATTCTGTAATTAAGAGAAGTATTCATTTAGATTTGTTCCATAGTGTCCACCTAATAACTAATAACACTGTTGCTCTGTTATATGCTAATATTTTAAAATTAAATATTATAATCTGGACCATGTCTAGACACTGATAATAAACTAGTATTAAATAATTATAGGAAAGTCTGAAAAAAGATATTAAACCAATTATCTCACTTCCCATCTCAGGCATATACTGTAAAATAAAGAGAAGGCAATACACTGAACTACATGATCACTCCCCTTGCAGAGTCAGAAGTAATTTCACTTTACCATCACTGGTCAGATAAAGCTTTGTCTCAATTCCTTTCAAAGTGGCAGGGGATGCCCTGAAGAACAGTGTGGGTAAGCTGAAGTAGCATTATAGACACAGTTCCATTGTAAAAATGTATTAAGTTTTTCTAGACAAACATTCAGTAGTAAATGCTACTTAGTGAACAAGGATAAATGTAACTTCATGAGTTTAGGATCAGCAATAAACATACTTCCCCCTCAATCAAAAATGTTCCTCTTTAATATAAAAAGTGTGTTGATACTGCTAATTGTCTGATATTTTTATTTGGGTGTCACAAGAACTGTCACAGCGAGAAGATTTCAGAAAGAAAAGATGCCTTAAAATCTTAAAAAAACTCAAAGGGAACAAATGTGCATTTTCATAGGACATAGTAAAGAACATGCGTGACAATTTATGCTTTTTCAGTTGCTTTAAGACAATCTCCAAACTCATGGCAACCTTCTCATTTACTTTTCATTCCTGTAATATAAGTTACCATCTGAGCCCAAGTATTTCAGATTACCTAAAGAGGTAAAATGGATCAATAGAGCTTTATTTAGCTGTAAATATAGGAAAACACAGTCTACGCAAATCACAAAATAAGAACTATGTCATTATTCATTTCAGTTGTAGTACAAAAAAAGATTCTTGAATTGTTTCTATACATTTCAAACAATGCATACAAGCACATGCAGGTTCTAACAATGCAACTATAGTAATTTTATACAGTGTTCTAATGTGGCAGAACTAAAGATGTTTTGGTTCATTCCCTCCTTGGAACTAGTGGCTGCTCCTCCACTGGGACTCCAAAGCTTTGCGTCATTGGAGTCAGCTGGCAGGAAAGATACAGTCATCACAGAATGGTTTAGGTGTTATACAGCTGCATGTAGCAGTCTGATCATCCTTGACATTCTGATCTACTGAACATTTGCACATCAAATGTACTTGATGTTTATCACTATGTGACTGATAGATTAAATCAGTCACTGGCAAAGACAGTAGCATGACACACAATCTTCCCCAGACACCAGCAGAAAGCATCAGGAAACTATGGGCACTACTAACTTTAGTGACGCTTTTGTATGAACTGACAGCTTAGGTGCAGGAGAACAGGGAAGATGGGAGAAAAAGCAGGGAAAGGTGTCATCCCCAACTCCCCCTTCGCCAAGCTCATGGATGACGCTCTCCTTTAATATATCCAGCTTCTCGTGTTCCAGTGACTGGAAGCAGTAATTGGTAACACAGACAAAAAAAATCCTTAGAATCATAGAACGGTTAGGGTTGGAACGGACCTTAAAGGTTATACAGTTCAAACTCCCTGCAGTGTTTGAAGAATACAGAGGTCTTTTGCATGATTACAGTATTTTATTGTAACAGCCTCAATAAAGCTTCTCTACTTACATAGAGCAACTGGTGAAAAACAACTAATGTTTGCTTTGTTTAAAATGAGACCTGTCATTAATAATAAGTCCTAGAATGGACCAGGGAAAAAAAAGCCCAAACACTTTATACTGTAAAAGCTGAAGCTGATTCTTCAATCATTCTTGTACATAAGCCCAGTCACTTCAGTTTTATGAATCACTTTAGATGAGCAGCTCCTCCTCTTTGTTTACTGTTCCATCTGTCTTGAGGGTTTTTTTTTTCAAATAATAAATGCAACTTTGGGAACATATAAAATAGCTATATCACATCACCAGGAGTGAATAAAGGAGAGAAAACCAACCTTACTTTAAAAGGCTGCCAATAAAAAAACAAGTAAAGGATCCAATATTACAAACGGTTCACCTCTTTTGCTATGCACCTAATAACCCTGATACCAGTTTAGCTACCGTGCTGCAAGAAGCAAGAGGATTTATGCTTACATATGGTTCCAGCTTGATCTGGAAAGACACTGAAACAACATATACTCCAAACTACAGCTTTGGTTTCTGGGCACCTCCACAGAAGACCTGCTCTTAAATACAATTATGTCACTGAGATGAAAAAGCATTCTCAAAAGAAGTCCCAAAACCTTTGAAGTGTGAAGGAAGGAGTATATGCACATTTGTAACTAAGCACGCACAACCAAAACAGCATTGTGTGCCACTGCAATCATACCTGGATTGAGCTTGCATGAGACACATTTGAACAAACACATAGAGGGAGGAAATTTAGGCTAAGTCAGGTAAAAAGAAAAGTTATCCGATGTTTCTTTCTGCTATACTAAGGTTTCCTAGTCCTGGTCCTCATTTTTATCATTTGTACAGGAAGTATATAAGATCTGACAAGATCAATGTCAGCATTATTATGGGAGTAAGCCAGAATAATGCAGTAATTGTATCATTCTAGAGTCTCTATTTCAATGGCAAAGAAAAATATCAAGTTCTTCAATAAAAGAGAAACAGTACAGGATCATCTAGAAATAAAAAGTGAAAGAACACAACTACTTGAAGAACAGATTTTAAATTGAAAACATTTGAGATGTAAGCACATATGTTCAGAATCTGTGGACAGAAAACTGAACATGAGCTAACTGAAACTAGCTAACAGTGAAGCAAAACAAAAAGCCAAACTAGTCCTGCTCAGCCAGTGCTGGGTAATAAAGATACTTGCCAAGATGTTCTTTGACCACAGAATTATTTTGAAATCTGACAGAACAAGAAACTGTAAGAAGTAGCTGAATTTGGAGTGAGAAACATCTGAAACAAATCAGATTTCTTGTGACTCTAGACTAGTTATGGAGGCTGGATAAGGCAGCACAGCACTCAAGCTTATTTGTTCTACTCAAATAATGGCCAAAGTTCCAGTTTCATGGCCATCAATCTTGAGAGTTTTAAGAGCAGAATTCACAACCTAGTGTCCTTATTTTAATGCACATTTATGTGAACAGATAGTGAACTGCAGACCTAAAATTAACCCCTTATTCCATCATTTAAAGAACTGTTTTCCAGAAAAACATCCGATGTTGGAAATGAAGTCAACAACAAGCAACAGCAACTTTTTCCAGGCTGCAATAAACCTGCAACTGCGGTGCAGGTTTTTCAGTCACATGACTATATCTAATTTGAAGCCATCCCCTGGCATACAAAAAATTCAAGGTTTACTGCACTAAGTAATACAAGCCAAACCAGAGGCTTCACCTGGAATGAGACATCCTGGGCCTAGTCCTGCTTGGAGGACAGTTTAAAACATTTATGGAATGGCACTGAGGTACACAGAGAAGAGTGTAGTGTCCTGGTGATGCAGCTTTCCAGTTTTTACCACTGTGAGCACAGTTTGTGCTGTTTTCACAAGTTAATGCAAAACTAAATCATCTTCTATTAACAACAAAAATGTCTTACTGCCATTTGCATTGTATTTAATTTGCTTTCTATACTGATTTGGAAATTTGTACCTAATATAACTCTTGTGATACAAACATTATTTTTGATGCTTTAGGATTTCATCTTTGTCCAGGAATGTCTAATTTATCCTCTAAAAACACACTCAACATCAGCCAAAACAAGTTAGTCTCAAGAGGTAAAAATAATCCACCCACTCTAAAGGAAATAAACCACAATTTATAAATAAATATGAATAGAACCTTGCTGCTTAAATATTCTCTCACATGAGCACCTGAAGAGTCTGAATGCACTTTCTTTATAGCAATTTCTATCTTCAAGTGCTACATGAAACATTAATTTGCTGAATGATCTAACACAGAAAATTCTCACTTGGGTAAAGAAAGACCAAATAAAAAGAAAAATGTAAAATATTACAAATATAAAATACAGAGTAGAAAATGAATGTAAATATTAATATACAGAAAGTAAAATGTCACTGAGAATGTTCCATACCAACTTACACTGTAAGCATTCAGAGGCAAGAATTGGTTTCGCCTCAATTTAGGTGAACTTGCAATATTTCTAGGTTGTGTGGTTTCTAAGCTTTATTTTAAAAGAAGCGTACTTTTTAAAAGGATTTGACTTTTTTGGTGACAGAAGAACACACTACTTCCTCCAGAAAATGAAAGTGTATTTTGTTAATATTACTCCTGGAACTTCAATTCTCTTAAGGGAACTTAAAAATCCCAAACCAAACATCCCCAAGTTTTATCAAAAAAAAAAAAAA
>VXBB01015258.1:790587-809773 GCA_013399915.1 Illadopsis cleaveri
AAAAAAAGTCCAAAACTCAAACATCAAACAACTGACAATACTACTCAGTAAGATGAATCAGAAATCTCTTATATATTCTGCTCTCTTTAAAACAGAACACATCTTATGATCTTTCTCTCTCATCCTTCAAAGATCTTTCTCCCATGCATTTCCTAACAGCAACTTTTACATTTAGTCTTACTATACTCCTAAATGAAAAAAAAGAATGCACTTCAGATGTGCTCCTTTCAAAGAAGGGAAGGCATAGATGCTAAAAAAGCTCAAATATAAGCATTCCTTTAAGGACCATCTTCCCTGGTTTCCCTAGCACAATCAGAAATACTCATTTTGAACTATAAGAATTCTATTTTTTCTGATACAGAACCAGTCTAACATTGATCTTTAATAGCCTACCAAGGCATACCAGCACAATGACAGCATTGTGCTTTCTGCTGCTCAGGAAAAGTTCCATTAAAGATCTTATTAAGACAAAAGTTTAACTGAGGGTCTACATTTGGATGAGTTGATTCTGAAGCACTTCTACAAGCAGTGGAACAGTTAACAAGCGAAATTCCTGGCAAGCTCCTCCTAAACATTCATTTGTAGGAGAGAAATGGAGTACAACGTGACACTCAGCAGACTCAGAAAACCCCTGAAATCCTTCATGTAGTGTTCAGTATGACCAAACCTGGACTTGGGGCAAAAGCCTAATAAACACTGTGTTGCCATCAGTCCACCTTGACCAGCAAACACAGCCAGCAAGTCATCATTCACACATGAGCTGCGTTGCTGCACACTGAACAGCCAAATGCAAATGGATTATGCCACTATTTATCAGCAAAACACACACAGGCTGCAGGGCATTACAAGTAAAGCAATACAACGTAAAAACAAAAATCAGTTTTGTAGCAAATTTCCAGTGATACCAGTGCATGAGGCATTCAGAATAAACATTCAGAAAGGAGATGTTTCTCCTTTAAAGAACACAGACATGCAGCCAGATTCTGGAACAAACTTTCATTTTTTAAAATGATGTGTACAAGGTCTGTGCAACAATCCTAACTATGCAATTGCTTAATCAGCAGTGTAGAACTGGTGCTATGCAGACTCCTTTCACTTCCCTAGCACAGATGAGAAAAGATAAAGCATGAATTATATGGATCTAAGATGCAAGGCAAAGGTGAGCACTAGCTGAATTAAATATATTTCTGTCTTCCCTATGTTATCAAAGCACATTCTTCTGCTATGCAGTTTTAATCAGATAGCCTCTTTCCTGATTTTTGCTGAACTCGTATTTCAAACTGAAGCACACTATTGAAACGAAGACCTTAACTTACCTGTCATTTCTTTTCCCTACCATTTACTTTGTATCTCTTATCTGGAACAACATATGAATTCAATTTTAAGTCTAACCCCTTGTGTCAACTCTTTTTTTTTTTTAACTGATCGTATTTCACCAACACAACCACATTTGAATATAAAATCCACAAGAAAAACATACACACTTTTCACTTTTAAAAAACTGAACAGATTTTTAATCATATTCAGCTTCATAAGAAATATCCGGGCAAGTGTTCCATGACAAACATCTAAACTTCTATGAATAAAATTAAGCAGCTACTTGCATTTTTCTTTCCAAAGAAATTCAGTCAATTTCTATAAACTCACTCATGGAAGTTACTTTACTCTATGGTCCTGAAACATCTTTAAATATAAAATAGGAGAACACAGAGCAGTGATACATCAAAACTTGCCTCTCCCATACTACAAAGCACAGTCTTACCGTTTTAATTTCCGCAGTCTCTGTGTTTATGGTTCCCGAACTGCATTTTGACATCATGATATCAGCTAGTAGATTAATCACATAATTTGCAAGCCTTGACTCTTAAAAAAACAGAACAAAAACTTATGAACTGTAAAAATTATTTGAAAAGTGAACTACAATAGCAAGATTAATTGTGGTAACTCAGTTGCTTATAAACATTTATATGTGTTGAGCCTACACTACAACTTGCTGACAGAAATGAACTATTCAGGTTCCCTCTGAACATAAATTTTAGTTTACTATCAGAAACAAAAATTTAAAAGTGTGATTTAAAAGACAATTTAGTTTAAATGTGCACATACTACCCTAGTCCTATTTCCAGGTTATCATCATTAATCACTGGCTCATGTGAGAAATACAAGAGTAGAGTGTTTGATACAATTTTACTATGGTTTATACAACTGTACTGCATTTTGCAGGCACAGGTATTTTCACTTTGAGTTAGACATTTAAAAAAAATCAGAATTCAAGTTTAAAGAAACTATTTCAACTTAAAACTGCAAGTAATACAGTCAATTCATGAAAAAGCAACAACTATTTCTCTCAAAGTACACCAGTCTTTTTAGTAGAAGAAAAAACACTGTGCACTTAGGATGGTGATTTAACCATACAAGTAAAATTCATAAAGATAGAAATTCATGAAAGTGACTTCCTAGATATATTAGCCAAATATACGTATTATGTATTTATATTGAAAATATTGTATATATAAAAGTACAACTTAAAGCAAAAACTACAACTTAAAACAAGAATACCATATTTAGCAGATCTAGAGTGTTCTTAAAGCTATAAAATAAAAAAATTGCACAATATATACACCTAGGAGTGTGAGTTTTGCCAGACCTAAAAAGAGAGATTGTGAAGTTCAATTTTTTAAAATCCATACTGAAAACTTAAATGCAAAATGAATCTTGATGAAAATTTCTCCTCCAATCAATTCCATAAAGTTAACAAAAAGGACACTCACAAGATTAGTTCAGCATGTTCATTTTTACCTCAAACGCTGATGCTGAGCTTTTCCAGAGTCTCCAAGCCTGTAATTTTGTTTCACCCCAGGTAACCTAAAAGGCAACATAAAGAGAGAGCATTTTACCATGAATTGCCATTAAAATCAACTGTGCCATGTGGTAGTCTGCTTTCTTGCATTTTAATACTTAGCTCTGTAGCAAGAGCACATGGTCCTTCAAAATCTAATTATCATGTGCCCCTTTTTGGCTAGGGATACAGTCAGTCAGTGTCTGAAAGATCAGCCTGAAGTGCTCAGGAGATATTTGCATGTTTTATTTTATCTGCTAAAGTAATTGCCAGCTAAGGCCAACTAGATTCACAGCTTGTCTCCCCTGTGCTCCATGCATGTTTCACCTAACACAGCAGGGGAATCCAGAAGAAAATTATTATTTAACATATTTAAGAGAGAGATCTGAAAGAACATACGTTTTTTCCAGAAAACAAAGTAAACAGTTATAATATCATTTTACAAGAACACAAAAGGAATGCAGCACAGATAATGTGATGGATACGGGATTCATGTACAAAAGAGACTGACAAAAAATTTATTCCCTGGGCTACATTTTAAATTTGTGTTTGCAGCATACATAAACACATCCTTTATTTTCAGCACAAAATACAGCAAATTACTTCTAAGATGTAGTGAGTAGAACTTAGATTTATTACAGCATGTTCCTGTTATGTCTAGGTTATTCATTTATTCACTGCATCTAAACATGAACCAGAATATATATTCTACTGAACCAGAAAATAACCTAACAACAGAAAACTGCCACATCCACGGTAAAAATATAGAAATACACTCCACTCTCTATATATCTGCAAGAAAAGCTGAAGGGAACAATGCAGCATTTGGATACCCCAGCAAAAAGCAAACATAAACACAAAGAAGGGTTCAAGCCTTGTTAGTAAAGCTAATGCCTTATGTGTGGCTTAACAGAGCAAATTTACTTTACTGCCAAATCGCAGATGGCAAACACAGAGCACAGAGACCAGTAAGAAAGATCTGGAGAACCGAAAAAGTACGTGTAATTCTAATTCTCCCCCAGCACAACCGCTTCCTTAGGCACACCGAAGCCAGAAGACTGCGGCTTTAATCAATCGATCGGCCGGCAGGAATTACAGTAGGCCCTTTGAATGCCAACCTAAAACCAGACAGGCCACATTCCTGAGATGCAGTCAAGGTCTAGCACAAAACAGCAGCGTGTATCACATTAGCATCTAAATGGCGCTGGTGCACCCACTGAGACAAAGCCTGGTGCGATCCTTCCCGGGCGGGCCAGGGGCACCTACCGCTGCCGACGGCCCTCGGGACAGCGGCACCGTCGGGGCTGCCCAGCGCCCAACATCCCCCACGCTGCAGCCACGGCCGGCAGATAGCTTATAACACATTAAATAAATAAATAAGTAAATAAATGTTTAATTTTGCTCTATAGTTTCTCAGGATCTTGTTAAAAGCACTAAAAGGAAAAATTAGTGACATTTTAGAAACCTAATTTATAGGAATGTCAATGTCTTCATCAAACAGCAAGGCTCTCCCTTTTTTTAAAATGCCACCTTTTAAGAGCTCAACATTCACATATTTTATCAACAGGTAGAAGCGAGAGTTCTAAAATAATCAGACACTCGAGAGTGTCTAACTTCGAAACACACCACAAAGACAATAAATACTCAAAGCAATAACATTAAAAAAAAAAAATCAGTTCCTATAAAGACATCAAGAGAAGCATCCAAGAAGTGACAGAGCAGGCACTTCTGCAAATCTCCAGCGCTCTGAAAATCTGCAAGCAACCACAAGTTACTTCTGCAAATCTCAGCCAAGATCTTAAAGTATCTTGGCTATCTGCTACTGAAACACTATTAATGCAAAAACCAAGCATCCAACTACATTCAGAGAATAAAGACTATATCAACAGGTTTTATTTTTATTTCATTTTATTGTAACTGAGTCCTTGAAAATAACCACATTCATATGATACCTAACTTGCTATTAAAAAAGGATGGTGAGAAAAAGGATAACTGAAATTTGCAGTATAACACCTGCTGTCACACTATAAGCAAAAGGCTGAATCTGAAAGACTATCAGTGTCCTTGCTCTTCGGCGTCTTTGACAATTTGAGATTAAACAACTAGTCCCTAGAGCAATTATTCAAATTGTTAAAAACTCGAAAATGAAGTCATTTTGCAGTAGGATCTATGCAACTGGAGTCTTAAAATCACATGATTTATTTAGTGAACAATCTGTATGCAGATAAAACTGAATTCCAGCATGAACAAAATCCTGCATGATCTTTAGGGGGTAAGGCAAAATCTGCATTTATTTATGATTGGGAAGAAAAAGAACATCCGGGCTGGCATCCTGCCTCTACAATCACAGCTGGTCGCAGATGCCGAGGGCAGGGGGGAAGGGGTGACTAGAAAATAGGACTTATCCTTCTCTTCCTTTTGTTATTGCAGCAACTTCATGTTTCAACTATTTTTCTTTGGTTTATTATGGTACAAACAATAAAGTTACATCAGAAACCACAGTACAAATTCCCTACTGCCTCAGATTAATTTGAAAGCAAAATACTCTTTGACATCCAAGGACCTAAGACTTCATGGAAGTCAGGAAAAAAAATTACACTCAGGACACACACCTCTCTAAAAAAAAAAAATCTCAACTATACGAACACTCTGAAACACATTTATTAGTTTTCTAACAATTAGAATTAAATTATGCCACATATTTGAGTGTTTTTTGCTGCATAGAAAAATTGCAGCTCAATGTGTAGATTCTAATTTATGGCTAACTATAATATCAGTATCACAAGTAGGGATAATTGACCATATCTGTGAATTCATTTATCATTTGCTCATTTACTTGGGTACCAAATTATTTACTTGAAGATTTAGTTAATTTAAAGGTTATGTTCAAGCTTTTCAGGCACTTATGTCTTTCTACAGGAAGGCAATTAAGCAGACATGAGAGCAGGGATTTCTCTCTTCCCCAATTTGGGGGCAAGCTGTGAGGCATGTACAGTTCCAAAGCATTAATTATTCTTGCTTTGGATAAGTAAAAGCAGCAGCTGCCCTCTGAATATAACCCCATGTGGAGACTTCAATCCCATTATTTGCATAAACATAAACCCTTTCTCTGCATGTGGCTGAAAGTCAAGCGCCTCAAAACATGGGTATTCAACAGTTCACTGTTATCACTGTGCCACAACATCCAAAATCACTAAATTCCCTACATTACAAAAGGCTTTCTCTGAAGTCAGTAATGATGCAAGGCCAGCAGACATTTGGATTGTAAATCAAGCTCTAAAACTTCTAACTCTAAAATGACAGTTCAAGTCTACTGCAGTCAGCCATATCAATTTATGTACCACTCAAGAACCAGTGTTCAAATTCTAGCCTTAGTTCCAAAAAAACGAAAGTATTCACCATCAATGGTGAATCAAACCAACCAACTCCTCCGAGTGCAACCTTAAAATGTGCATTATATGTTGGTTAGCACCTTCTTTAGTCCACATTTTATGCTTTGTTGGTTTTAATTTCATCCTAAAAAAGAAAGACTTCTCATCAGTTATATTACTTGTCTTCACATGGCCGTTCCCTGGAACAAACTTGTGGGCACACTACTGGAATTTTCTTTTATGTGAAGCTGGGATGAAGTCAGTATTAAAATCATAAAAATACATAGTACAAAGAAACTTTTTTCCTCCCAAATGTAGAGGACATTCAAAGCTCTTCAGCTGCCACAGAATTCACCAGAGGAAAAAATCCCACAACAACAAAAAAACATACTTGATTATTTTATTGAAGGACAATATGTGAATAACTTCCAAGACACTTCCATAGGCCCACTGGGTTATTTTTTGGTTTGTTTTTTTGCTTGCTTGTTACTGAGTTTGTCTTCGGGTTTTTTTTGGAACATGTAAGAATATGTAAAGGTGAAGATGCTACCCAGGTTGAGTCAACAGTCCTGGAGGTGTTTAATAGAATGTGTAGATGAGGCACTTAGGGACATGGTTTTGTGTGGACTGGGCAGTCTCACACTGATAGCTGGATTTCGGGGTCTTTTCCCTAAATCATATGGAATTCTACAATTCTGTGAAAACACTGTGGCAAACTAACAGTGTTGCAAGGCTCTCACACAAGATATGAACAGAATAAATGTGCATCATGTAAAATGATCTGACTTGTAATTCCGAAGTGAAGAAGATATAGTTATTTCCCTCTATGTAAATACGCACACTTAGACCAGAATATGAGCATTCCTTCACATTCTTTACAGTTAAACTAACATAACACTTCAGCAGCTCCTATCAATTAACAACTTTTATCTTTAAATGCAATCTTTATTTTTCAATATTGTCCAATAAAGCAAACATTTGCACACTGTCTGGGGTTCAAAAGTGGTGAGAAGCCATAAATATTACATTTTACCAGTATAATGCTTCAAGCCTTATCTAGCATTTTCATATCACAGGTTATGCACTGATGACCTTTCAGAACAACTGACACAATACTGAAACTGAATCAAAAATATTCAACAATTTACGTGGCAAAAAGGTTGTGACAGAAGAGCTGATGTCCTTATCTGAGGTAAAGTGGTAAAAAATACCTACGAGATAAGACATATTTGTTCTGTGTCCTGTCAGCCCTGAACTATCAGTGGGAAAAACTGGAACGATTTGCAGATTTGAGGACTTCCCCTTGTGCTAAGTAACTCTAAATGTGTTTATCTTCAATTCAAGCTTCTTTTTTAACAGATGCCTTAAACAGAATTCTTAAGAGTAAATATGGAATCCCAACTGAATTTGAAAAATAAAAATATTTAACATCCACAAAATGTGACGTAGACAGCTTCTTTTCCCCAATATGTGGGGCCATAGGTGTCTAAATATTGACTGAGAAGCTTTATATTTTCTTCCCTTCTTTGAAAGCTTTTCATATTATGATCAACCATGAAAGCTGGCACAAGGTCAAACAAACTTCACTGCTAACAGAGGAGGTGGTTTAACCAGTTCATAAACGTCCCTTAGCTCCAACCCTGTTGCATCCAAGCACAACTCCAAATCAGAAAACAGTCCCATTCCTGATTAATCCATCGAACTTCCACAGTAGCAGAACAAATGCAAGATGAAAAAGAATAAATTGAGATAAAATAGATATCCTTGAGAGAGTTCTCTGAATGTATATTGACAGGTATCTTTCCCTAATGCCAAATGTAGATTACAGTCCTGTGCAGCATTAGTCCAATTTTCCACATTAGATATTCTCAAAACATATATAGTGATGGATACTCTTAACTATGTGGGTTAAAAAAAAATATATCCAAGCTGTTCCTCCTCCTTGAATGGTAACAAAAGTTTCAAAAACTGAAATAAGCTGTTTTGCTACAACCATCATTAAAAAAAAAGGCAGGGAGGCATGAAGGGGGAGGTAACTTTTTACCTTTCATTTTTCAGAATGGAGTGAGAGCTATTCCTGCATTTATGCAAAAGCATTCCCAGATATGCAAATGACAGGATTGTTCCAGACATTAAAACAGTTGTGGTTTACTGGATACAGCATTTACAGAATACTCATTTAATGATTATAGAGGCAAACTAGGAGGAAAGTGAAATGAAATTATTGTTAAACAATTCCATTTTTTGTATTATTATCTAAAACTACTCAGACCCGAGAAATATTGTTTTAAAGGAGTTAAATCCCTGTAAATGGTGCAACTGAGGGTTTCTGACACTATTTGGGTTCTGGAAGCAATATAACTAAGTTAATATAGTACTAAACTTGTCAATTATCTCTTTTGCTAAGCACAACTCCAAATTAATATATTCCTATATTCATTTCAATTCCAGACCTTGTTTGTATTACTGACACAATACTACATTAAAAAAGACACACATATGTACACGACCCTACTCCACAGCCATCACTGGAAGAGAGTTCCTTTCTTCTATAATATTAAAATAGATAGTCCTGTAATTCAGCCAGTTGTGAACTGCGTTTTCAGAGCAGAACACAAACATGAAAGTTTGAGTAGAGACTCTTGTCTAAAAACAACACAGCAGACTTTGCTTTATTCAGGATTACCAGCTCCACAAGCCCTGGTAATCAAAAAATAGAAAATACAAAGCAAAAGAAAGACTTCCATCCTGTTCTTACCATGTTAGTTGTAGTTTGCATCAATGCTGCCAAACCACCAATTATTATGCCTGGTATCATCTAATTACCAGAAGCATAGCAGCTTGACTGCAGCAACATCAGGTAGCCAACATCAAGCAACAACAATCAAAAACTCTGAGCTGTTTTCTTAATCCAATAGTTCTCAATTTTCAGAAAAAAATGCAGCCAAATTCTGTGAGGCTGACTGGCAGCTGCATTGGCAGAGCTTGGACTACACCTCCCCTTTCTGCTGCTGCTGAGCTCAGCTTCTACTTTGGATATATTAAGACCCACCAGAAGAAAACAGTAATGGCCTGGCAGGTACATTCCTGGTGACTGACAAGGAAGAAGAATGAGAAGAATGAGACAAGCAGTAGAACACATCTCCACCATTCTGAATGTGGGAGACAAAACTCAAATTCACATCCAGTCTCTTCACAGCTATCACTGTATCACTCCTCCAGTCTGGGCAGCTCTGCACACACAATTCTTTCACTTAATGATGAGTACTGCATTAAGAGTACTTTCTTATCCTCATTTATTCTCACAGTACCCTGCAGATGACCAATTCCAGCAGGTCAGACTATGTTTCTCCAGAGGTCAATCAAACCCTGATTCTCTGAAGACATCCATGAAGCAGCACAGAAGTGAAGGGCAGCTGTAATGAACACACAGTCTGGCTGGATCAGAAGAAGCACTGGGAGTATGCAAGCACAAAGAACTCAACCTAGTTATGAGGGAATTAAAGGAAAGGAGCAAGTCTCTAGAAGCAAACTAAAAAATGTTTCTAGATGCAAACCAAACAACCCAAACATGAATGCAAACAAAGACTGGGAAAAGCAGAGCTATTTCACATTTTAAAAAAAGAAAAAGCCAAACCAAAACCTCCCAAACTTTACTAAAAATCTTTAGATACCAAATAATATCTTTTATCAACAAGGAATAATCAAGCCTTTTAAAGTAAATTACTCCACCATAAACATGCCAGCGAAACACAGCAAGTCCAATTAAACCAGAGGCATTAACATCCCTAATTTTGATGTATACAGGTAAATGTCCCAGATTTATACAGGGAAACCTTACATCTAGGGTTACTACAAAACTACTCCATTAGCTGGGAACTTACATTGCTTTTATAGTTTTCCTTAGAAACAAGAGCATCCATATTGATACCATTTAGGCTGATTCACAACACAGGCATCTGAGTAATCAGAAGAATACCATCACAGCCATCGACACTGCAGTAAGCACACCATCTACCTTATTAATTGTTATACTGAATTATGTAGAACAACATTCCCCCTGCATACTGTGGAGTATTTGGAAAGAATTCATAACTCAATTAATGCAAACATATTACATTTGTAATAATAAAGTTTAAATTGTTCAGAATAAATATTTAAATACAACTGACTTTCAATTTCATTGACTAATCATTTGCTTTCATCAGCTAATGAGCAGCTTATTTGAGTAGGCATACACAGATGCATTAAGATGCCTAAAGAGGTAGATAATTGATGACTTCCAGAATGATTTAAGCAGATTACATGCCTAACTTTCAATGGAGATTTCCCTCTTCTACCTCAGCACTGCTTTCTCAACCTTGAACAGGATGTCTCTCATTTCTCTTTAGCTAATGATTTTAAGAAATTACCTTTTTCATTATTTCCTAATTTGCAATTCAAGCTACTTCAAATACTAAAACTGGTGAAAAAAACCACCAAACCACTAATGAAAAAAAACCAAAACACCAACCCTCTAGGCCTCTAAGAGTTGTAGTAGAAAGGTAGTTTTGAAATGACATTTTAAAGATATATGATTTTTAACTTAAAGATTATTAAGTTTGACCTTGTTGCACAGACAAGATGTCAGAGAAAATGAGACTAATCAACTAAAGCAATGAAGTACATTGAAAAGGAAAAGTGCCTTAAATCCTTATAAGCAAGCTGTCACTGAGAAGAGTGACCTTATTACTCCTGTTTTAGTAGGATTAAACACATGGCATATGCAGAGGTTTTACATCCCACTATTTTACGAGACCAGTATTTCACTTTAGCTTTCTCAAATATGCTTATAAAAATCTGTAGCTGGTTGTACAGTCGAATTTTTCTAAAACAATAAGAGAAGAAATAAATTTCTGATGTAAACAAAGCACTGGAAAGATTACTTTAATTTTATCACTCTTCTTTCATCTTCACTCAGCAGCAAGACAAAACACTGTATAACATTCCTGATCACAGCTTATTGCACATTTTGTATGGCACAGTTATACCCCCAAAGCATCACACTCACTCTCTTCAATCTACCTGCTGCCTCCACAACTGTTTCCAAGTAATCTGTGACCACATCTGAGTCAGACTATAACAGAATGAAAGAAATCACACAGAATAAATTGTTTCTTACATGAATTAGTCTTGTTAATTCACGTTACCATGAAATTTCAGAGATGCTTGCTCCAATGAAGCTTAACAACAAATACCAGGACCTGGGGGAAAAAGTTTGGGTTTTTTTCCTAGGCAGAAATGCCATCTAAAAACCTCACCCCACCACTTCCATAAGAATGGAAAACTGGATAGGGGATAACATTTATTTTTAATACAATTTAATAACTTAAAGTTATTAAGTCATTGATTTGTATCTAATTGTATTAGTGTCTTGGAACACATAATCACTACATTTGAGGCAAAAGCAAAAGTCCTAGAATTTTAAGCAGTTTCTTGTACAGATTCCTAACTACAGAGTCAAACTACAAATTGCCACTTGGTAAAAATGAGAGGTTCTAAACTAGGCATAACTTCAGATGTGAATTTTCCAAGCTAATAGCTAGTCTAACTGTTCCATCTTGATTACTGCACTGATTATTGTTACATTTATTAAAAAGTTGTTTATATCTCAGAATAGTACTCGCTAAAGAAGTGTTCATAACTCCAACTGTTTTCTTATTTAATTTCCCTAGCATAATTTCCTCCTCACTTTGGTTCCCATCCTGGATTTACCACAGCTGATTTTTATACACAAAACCTACTGTCATAACACACCTGTTTATAACACCAGCTTTTAACAATAAGTGAGAAAGTACAAAGTCACAAAAAATGCCACAATTATTTCAATTAACTGGTGAGAAGTTGTAGTTTGAGATTAGTTTTCATGAGGCTGTAGATCCAATTTCATGACAACATGGTGCTTAATGAAGCAACCCCACTGTCACTGCTCCTTCTCTTCTCTAACAGCATTGACACTTGTCTGACTCTCCAGGAAAAAAATTAGTTCCGGACAATATAACCAAGTGATTTTTTTTTTCTTTGACCTAGGCAAGTTTTCTACTGGTTCAGCAAGCTGAATTCAGTAGTTGATATGGATCAGAGGAGTATTAGAGCTGACATGAGGAGGTGGTTGTCATCCACTTTGACAGCCTCTTGAACACCTTCTTTACAGAACACAAGAAAATCTGATTCAACAGGTTTTTGACCATGCAATTTAAAATCAGATACCAGCTTCTCTTTTCTATTACCAACAGCCGCTGAACTGCGTTACACGAAGATAAATAAAAATTCCAAACCCAAAACTTCTTCCTGTGTAGTCCAAAATTATTTCAATGGTGCCAGAGGAAACACCTAGAGGCAGCAGACTGCAGCAATGGGATGAACCGATGAAAGACTTTAACAATTCCTAATAGCTGGCAATGTATACATTATTAGCATTAGTGGTATACTACTCCAAACACCTGCCAGAAATCAGCACCTGCTTCATCATAATACCAGTCACTACATGCCCTAAAATCATCCAGTAATTCCTTGAAGGCCCTCATCAGCTGAGATAACTGGTCAATAGACAGTTTTAACAAATAATGAATTTTGACACTAAAAACTCATCCTGTATTCAGTTTAGGCAACACAGTCATTAGAAGACCATTCTCCAGACAACTCACTATTAATCAAGGCAGGTTCAACTTCTTAAATTCAACATAGCAAAGCATTAACTATGCAAGGATTACGACAGGGAAAATTGCTCATTTCCTGGAAGTTGATCATATGTCTTTCAAAGACCCAGGGAGCACATAAATGTCTTTGGCATTCTTCCAATCCTTTTTTTCAATTAAATACGTGAAGATAAAAAATGCATTACTTTCCTAAAATCTACACACTTTCTCCTCCAGAGCTTCATCCGTCATCATGCCTCAAATTCACTCAGTAGGTGGTACAGCCACACTTCTGTAGTGGAAGATTTCATTTCCTCAGAGCCTTTATGATTGATTACACAGTAAACAAATCAACTGATCTTCTCAGCATATAAACCTCTGGATATACTGGGTACACATTTCTGGAAATACCTGGATATATGTTTATTTTTTGAGTCATAATCTTTGAAAGTATACAGACAGTTTCTTCTTGCCCTATCACTTACAGTTTACTATCTTTCTTTAGTGTCACTGAACTCCTGAGGCCAATGCTGATAGAGTTCAATGTTCTTTAGAAACAATGGGGAAAAGAAAAAATTTCCCCACATGCTTTTTTTGCACGTTTTAAAAAATTGTAAGGCAGTCCACCAGACCTTTCTGACAGTAACTGTAAAAATAATGAAAAAGATACAAAGATAATCTCATGACTCTCAGTAACATGGTTCTGTCACTTCCCCCTTACAGTCTCTGCCATTCATGCTGACTCTGTTCATTAAACTGGCAGAACACATTCATATTCCAATTTTCCTCTTATTCTGTCTCACACAAACAGGAAAGTATAAGCAGCAAGAAGAACAAATGACAAAAACACATACATCTTTTTGGGGACTCAAAAAACACACAGCAGAAACAGAGGTTTAAATGTGTGTTTATTTGGTTTTGTACTTTTGTTTTAAGAAGTAGTGTACTTTTTAATGTCCATTATTTGTCTCCAATGGTAATTTAGTTTCTACAGTCTTGGAGGTCATTGAGATAGCACTATGTTAGACAGCAAGAACCATGAAAAGTTATTTTCAGTAGCTGGAGGGGAAGCATTTGATTTTTTCCCCAAAACAAATTTTAACAGAGGTCATACCCCTTCTTAACAACTTTACGTAGCAATTTGACAATATGGGCATTTAACTTAAGTTGAAAAATGGCAAAGGTTGTGGATGACTAAAAGAAATTCACTGACCCGAGCTTCTGCTTGTACTGTAAGCACTCCCACTTTACGTGTTCTTCCAAAACCAAAAGCCTAGTAGCCATTGACCATGAAGGTATAGCAAAGCACAAGTTTGCCTACTCAGAAATACACAACTTCAGTTAGGAATTAAAAGTCTTGCTTGAGATGGATCTCAGACACTAATACCTGAATAAAGAAGAAATACTATCAATTTATATTCTGAATTCATAAAACCCCAGTTAATAAGTCAGATCAAATACATTTAAAATGTTTTAAGGTATGCAGAATAGAAACATCTGAAAAATGTCTTTTATTTATGCCCTTGAAAGTTAAAAGAGGGGGTGAAAAAAAGCCCTACCTGAATTAACTTGCCAAAACTCAGCGAGCAAAGTTAAGTCTTCTATGGTTTGAATGCTGTCTAGAATTGAGATCACCTCTAGAAGTTTTTACTACAAACTACAAGGCAATTTCGCCTTTAGATAGCTAAACCTTTTTCATTTCTGCTTCAACAAAAAAATATAGAGCGAAAATATCATAAAGGCCAGCAACAGTTCAAAGAAAGCTGTAAGAAACTTGGTCTAGATGAGAAACAAAGCAGACTTTGCAAACAAAAGTGAAACATGAATTGCAAAGGTAGCCAGCCCAGACATGCTTGTATAGCCAAATCACCTCAATGGAGTCAAACAAATTAACTTTAAAAAGCAAAATGTATTTACCTCACTTCCTAAGGAAAGGAGATTTATGCAACCAGTAAGTGGGCAGGTCTAAAACTCTAATTCCGTTTTCAAAAAAAAAGATTAAAAAAAATCCTAAATGCTATATTTAAGACCAATTTTTTTACTCCTACCCAGCTACTTACTAGCATCTGAGCTGAGGAAAAGGCTGCTGAATGGCATGAAAAATTACCAAGAATCAGAATCCAAAAGAGGAGACAGGTATCGGAAATCAGGTTTTAATAACTAACAATAAGGGGTTGGTTCAAACATGCATTTGAGGTCAGGGGTTTTTTAGGCTTGTGTGTCCATTTCCACAAATGAAAAAACACAAGGATACTGATATTTAAAACAAAAAAATCCCATGGCCAGCTAAAACAGTCCTAAACTGTCCACCTCTGCTTCCAGCAACCAACCGTTCCAGTCAGCAGCCACCCTGCTGCTTCTCAGATCTCTCACACTCATTCAATGAACCCAAAGGAATTAATCCTTCATGAAGAATAACAGAATATTTAAAAACATGAGCAGAAACTGATCATGCCAGCTTACATCATCGAAGAACTGAGTCACTGACATAAAGAGAAGAAAGCACAGCAAACCAAGATTTTCTACTACCATTAGCAAAGATCAAGAGAGAACACTTTTGATTTTTTTATCTTGTTAAGAAGGAACTCAGTAGTAACACCCGTGCCAACCAAAACACGTATCACAGACTGGTAAGTGTATTGCACTCAAAGGAAGGGGCACAAAAAGCAGTACTGAAGTCTCTTGGATCCAGGAGTATTTACAAAAGTGGAAAATATTGCTCCTTCTCTTTTCCATCAAAGAACAGTCTTTCAACACCTGCAGCTGTGCTACAATGCAAGTAAATTTCTTGACACAAGTTTCAGTTCTCTGCTTCTTGACTGTATGGTTTTGAAGGTGACAGATATAATGAAAAACTGATTTAACTAATGCTGTCTGCAATACAGAGCAGAAATAACAAGGGAATTCCAAAAATACTGCTCAGCATGCAAACTTGAAAAATCATGATGTTACTAGATAAGCATGCAAGAACTATGAAAACCAAGAGTTTACCTAACATAATTACATGTCATAGATTTAAGTGGGCATTGCTTTGTTCTCTAGATTAAGTCATCTAGAATGTTTATTTTAATAACAGTCCTAAAGCCACCATACCCCCAATCAACACCGTTTAAATACTAAAAGTTGAAATGTCAACAAAGACTGTAACTTCAGCTAAAAAAATTAACTTTTAGTTTTCACTATCAATCAAGTTTCTTCTCTTCTGGTATATCACAATACATATGGTACTCACAAAAGGCTAAAGGATGAAAAAAAGTCAGGGAGGTGTGAGGCAAATCATGCTTTCTGATCTCCAACTATTCGTAGCCTTCAGGATATAGCACATTCTAAAAGCACATTGCACATACTTTGTAGAAGCTCCTGTTCTACACAACCCTGTAATTATACTTTAATTTTTATATTTTCTCTGAAAGTAGTGCTTCTTAAAAAACACGCATAGATAAAAACAAACGTCTGCTATCAGTCAGAAGAAATTACTTGAACACATGAAGGTGACACAGTCAGTCAAGAGCCACCCTGCTGTTCTGCGAACAACCTATCACTCTACATAAACTCTCTAGTTAATACTACCTACATGAGAGGGAAAAAGTCAGAGAGAATTGTGGAACAACAGAACAACCCATTTCAGAAAGAAGTTCTACCTGCTGCCTGGTAGTGATGCCTTTTCACTGGCCCTAAAATCACAAGCCAGACACAGTTAAAGGATAAAAAGGGGTCACCTTTACAAGGATCCTTATGATGCACACCATGCTAGATGAAAAGTGCCAAAGATGCACAGATAACACGAAGTGGATACAATTTTCATGTTTAGCAAATCAGCATAACTGACAAGAATCCCCAGTTAGAGACATAGGTGATGAGGTGATTCTCCCCTGGTTCCCCCCTTTTCTGAAACTCCCCCTAGGATAATAACTAAACTTTGTTCATGCAAATGTGTCTCAAGAAGTCATTTGGACCACAGTTCCCAGAGAACATAACCTTGAACCCCCGGGGCTTGGAGCCACTGGGGAATTTCTTTCGTCTTTCTGTCTAATAGAGTAGGTAAAATGCTAGCTACAAATATAATAATAGGCTACAGAGCTACAAACATATATGTAAAGAATATAGAGAATATATAGAAGCAAAATGGCAAAAAACAATTTGGTACCAAGAGATTAACCTATGCCGCAAAATAAAAACCCTGTCTGTAGCCTTAGCACTTATTATAATGCTTATTGTCCCTAAAGTCCTAGAATCCTTTTCAAAATCTTCCTGAACTCTTGCTCTCACTTATACTCTAGAGCTTATCTAAAGAGAAATTAAACTATTTTAGCTCTTTTGTCCATTTTCCTAAATAACTCCTCTTTCCTTTAAGAATGCATATGTTTTCATTTGGTTTTGCCAGTAATTTGCATTCAGTACAGATCAATGCACATCCAGTCAGTTCACACTGAAAGCCAAGATGGTTCAAGCAGTGATATTCAGACTCTGAGCACCTGTGCTGAAGCAAATCCATACACCTTGCTGAAAAAGTGGCAAAGTACTTGGCACATTTTTGAGGTTGGAAAGGAGAAACATCTATGGGCTACATTTAAAAAAACCCGTGAAAACACACTTGCTTTTGAACTCCAGGTTTTTTCCATTTGTATGCTATAGATGATCAAGGTATTAAGAAAAAAAAAAAAAAAGAAAAAAATGTAGCTTCTAGAAAAACATCACTGTAATGTAACAGATAAAACAGCTCGGTTGGCTTCCCCCGACCAGTAACCAGTGGAGGACATGAATGGAGCTGTATAATTGCAGGGCAGGCAGGAGTACCTTCCATGCACCAGCCACCTTGGTGTTTGCCAAGACTGAAAAGATATTCTTGTTTTTATAGCCCTGGATGAATTTCACTACAAATTAATTGTTTCAACTGTCCTGTAAACTTCTGGTACTCCCAATAGACTGATGCACCCTGTCTTTCAATTACACACAGTGTAAAGGAGTACCACATTTGTGTTCAGTCTGTAAGGTACAGAAATCCTTCAAAAACAGGGAAACAAACAATCAACACTTTCAGCTTCTACTTTCTTCATGACTTTCTTTGTGATGTTTGTTATCCCTTCACTTCATGTGAAAAGCTCCAGTCAATTTTCAATCTACGCTTCTCTTAGCCTAATACAACCTTTCTAAAGCAGAAGAGAAATAAAGAGAAAATATCCAAATTGCATTTAATATTAAATATATGGACTGAGAACAGGTTTATGTAATGACATATTGATGCCATTTTTTTCTCAATTAATTGTTAATTCTTGTATTAATCACTTTGTGGCTGCCAAATACTGACCAAGTACTTTCACAGAATTGTATCATCAGGATGCTTTGAAGAACAGCAGTAGCTAACTCAGGGTCAACATTTCTGAATAAATATATACATATTTTTTAACCCTACCAATTAATAAGGCAACAATCCAATTATTAAACATGTAAAAAAAGCACCTTCCAGCTGAAAACTGCCAGTAGCATTTTCAAAGCTCAAAGATCACAATATGGAGATAGACAATAACAAAGATTGCCTTAAAAGAGGAACTTAGGAGAACAGTTATGAAATAAATTTCAGTTAGTGTCTGTATGAACTTGCTAAAGCATGCACCACCCCCACCTACGGAACATCCACGTGCAGTCAGCATTTCAACAGAACATCCAGAGTGGCTTACTTAAAGAAAACGCATAAAACAGGGCAAACTGACTGTCTGCAGAGTTAACTGTTTTGACTACCACGTTTAGGGGAAGGAAACGGAAGACAATCTTCCAGTCCACACACTTTCAACACTTGAGCCCACCACGTAACTTGAAGACCAAAATCGTAACATCAAAAACACTCAAAGCTGAGCTGAAGTGCCAAACATCCTCCGGACTGTTAGAGTTAACTGACATTCACTATTTATTTTGAGAGTCACTGTTACTAAGAACTAATCTCTGGTTAAGCATAATCCACACAAAAAACCCCTTTTTCTTTCTTTGGTCAGATATCAATATCGTCCTTCATTTTCAACTCATGTGAGCTATTTCTCGATCACCTAACATAGTAGCAAAACGTGTCTTTTTAACCTTTTATTTTTCAACGCACATTCAACACAGCACAAGGTCTGCCTCAACCACGCTGCCTCCATTTACCCTGGAAAAGGACGGAAAGGAAGCAAAGAGCAGACTCAAGACATTCTTACATCGCCTTTACCATCAGCACTGCCGAGTTTAAACTCCTTTACTGCCCGCCCCTGCTCTCCCCGGACACGGCGGGCGGGCCCCAGAGCCCTCGGGAGGCTCCGGCGCGGCAG
>VXBB01015258.1:810147-890834 GCA_013399915.1 Illadopsis cleaveri
GGGCTGGTCATAGAGAGACGGATCTGAAGGAATGGGGTTGTTCTATCGCACGGCAAGCCGTAGGGAAAAAATGGTGATCCCTTTTGGGCAATGTGGATAGACAGCAGCGCTGAGCAGTCTCGTGACTGCGTAACAAAATCCCACCTTTCCACACACAGGTGGCCGTTTCTATCAGAAGGCACCTTCCTGCCATAGACAAAGTGCTACTTTTCCATTGGGGAGCCTTCAGTCCTTGCTGGTGCAGGGCCCAGAAGGTGGAAGAAGAAAGGACAGCTGGAGGTGGTTGGGTTATATGGGCTCCCAAGGCAGCATCTCCTTCTGTCACTTGCATGAGGCAGATTGTTGCCTGGCTGGACCACTGGTCTCACTCCAGTATCTTGGCAACACTCCATGGATCTAGTAGATATTACTACTAAACATTTTTAAAAGTGCCCTGAAATATCTGGGACTAAACAGCTGGCATAGGGTAAGGTTTTGCCACCACCAAAACCTTTCAGCCAGAGGTGAACAAGTTACATTTGTCTTAAGCCAGGAGACCAAGAGAGAGTCTCCTATGATCGCATGTGCTTGCGCAAGGACTGGATGATCATAAAGAAGATGACCATAAATGCAATGCCACTTCTGGCTAGCCACTGCCCTTGTGAGTCGTGCACAAGGCAGTGTGTTTTCAATGGAAGATGTGTTGCTGGACATCCAGCAGAGCAGATCCATCTGCTCTCTACCAGGGACTTGCCATTGTAACACAACTGTGCCTACAAAATCACTATGAAAAGATAAAGCTGACTGGAGCACTCCTAAGGTTCATTTAAAACAACCTGAGTAAATTACTTTAGATTCAAAGTGATCTAGAGGTCTGGGCTATTATCAAATTAAGTATTTTCTTGGCACAAACCTCTGCTGCTGTTTAGAGCACATCTTTTGTAATGCCCACCATTATGTTGTTAAATGTTACAGTACTCAGGATTTTTATAGGATTGAAAGGGCATCCTTCTGGTTTTTTTATGGATGGAAGAATAATTATATCCCATGACAAAAGCTGAGGAAGAAGAGCAGCTGGTCAGCCTTATCCAGTGGGAACTGTCAGAGCATATGGATCTATTTTTCCAATTTTAGCTGAAGTACTGAAGGAAATTGGCATTCTTGATTCCTTCTAACATAAAATAGAGCAGAAAGAAATCCTCCTTAATGCAGGCCATGGTTAAATAATGAATTTTATCCATTTCAAGTAGGTTCAAAGAGAAAGCAAGCAGAATACTTAAAAAACAAAGCAGACAAATGCCAGGAGAATTCTGGAAGTTATTTTCTTATAAAATCGGGTGTCTTTCTCCACAGCTACTTCTTCCTTGAGCCTGCCTGCTGACAGACAGGAATTTTTGATAAAAAAGCACAGGATACAATCTCCGCTGTTCCTTAACAATCCTGTCCCCACTATCCCCTCTCCATTCTAAGAAACAGATATTTGACATCATAAATTTGTGTAATCAGACTAACCTTAAACCAGAGTTTAAGCCCAAATTAAAAATTTACTTTTATGTTGATTTCACAAATTCCTTACAAAGATTTTTAAAGTGAGATGAACTCATCAATGTGAGATGCAACTGAAAAATTCTACATATTTTAAACTGGTTGGCATTCAGAGTTTGGTAAAAAACCACACAACCAACCACAAAACCAAAGCAAATGGACTCTGGGATGAAAAACGAGGTACTGCCCAAACTATTAAAATCTGGAAAAGAATAGGTAACAGTGTACCAAGTAACAACCTTCCCCATACCTTTAGTACTGTAAATACTGATAGGTACTCTATGGGGTAACTGTTGTTAGACAACAGGAAAATAGAGACATTTATCACCCTTTTTAAAAAAATCAGCAATGGATGGGGAGTGGAGGCTTTTCTGGTTTTTTCTATTGACTAAGATTAAAAAAAAGATTCTGTTTGGGTTATAAAAGAGGAAAACTAACATTAAAAATCACTTTGTCACAATGAATTGCCTTTGTTCATGCTACAGAACTCTCTAATCACACGGGTGGAAACCAGGCGTTTTGGCTCCACTCGTCACGCCGGGTTCCAAAATGGACTCTGAAGAGATTCTATCCTGCGAGACAATGGTGACCTCTGTTGTTCCCTGCTGTTGGTACCAGCCACGATGTCTTTGGCCTCGTGTCACACACTGGTTCAGTAACACACTGTGAAACAAGCTGGCAGTTACTAAGGAAATACATGGCCAAGTGTTGCACTCTAGTTTCTGTCCAGCAAAGGATGTGTCTATTCTGCGCTGCACTCAGGAAATTTCTCCTTGAGGCTTTCCTCTCAAGAAGCCCCTAGTCTGGCTACCAGGTTTTCTAGCTCATAGTTGTGAATCACTGCAGGAAAGAGCAATTGCAAACATTTTAAACCACGGTGCTAATAGCAACACCTGCAATGTATTATGGGGGAAAGCTGCAAGTATGATTATAGAGAAGGAAGTCAGAAGAAGGAAAGAACCCTTTTTGAACAGATTTCATTTCTAAAACTGAAGCTTAGATTTTAACAAGGTGTTAGGTTGCATGAATCTTTGTCCCACCCTAAAATGCATTAAAAAAAAAAAAAAGATTGGCATGCTTTCCCGCTTCAGTGGCCCAGACTTTGTAATTCCAAGAATATTTTCCTTAGTGCAAGAGAAACTTCAGTTTTGGGGTTTTTTTACTTCTTTAAATTACTGACATGAGGATATGAGCTGACGTAGTTTGGAAACTGACCCCTCTGTCTCCTGGCAACATTTCCAAGGCAAAGTTCCCTGCTTTTTCCTTGGATTTCTCCAGACTGATGATGTCCTCCATCATCTTCTACTTACAGTCTCTAGAGTGTCTCTGTCACAGTGACACATCACTCAAGAAACTAAACAAATTTAAATCACTGGTAAGGAAGAAGGATGGAGAAAAAGAAATGTTCTGTTAGGAAAGAAATCCCTTTTTGACGCCCTATAGCTACCAGTGGGTGAAAAAATGGGGAACAAAATTTATGTCAACCACCAGATTAGTATTCAACTCTGAGCTTGTAATTGTGTTGGCTGTTCTGGAATGTCTCACAGAGAGAATATTTTTAAACCAAAATTGGCTTCCAACTCCTCTAGAAATAATTTTTGGCTTATTTTGATGCTGTCAAACCTACAATGGGTTTGGATGCTGTGATTAATTTTCCTATAAATTTAGAAATACTTCAAAAATAGAAAAAAGACAGAGTCACAAAAGACTTTGGTGTGACTAAAAACGTCTCCTGAACATGGGCAGCAAGAAGGAAAAGTTTTGCTCAGGTTTACTGATGATGTCAGCCCTTGAAGAACTGAGCACTGCACTGTTGCCTTTCAGGTTTGTGCCAGTAGGGAACCAGAGGAGCAAAGGGGAAAGGCTCTTCTTTTTTACCTTTTCTAAAAATGGGTGCAAAGTTTCCCTTTTTCTAGTCACCTGGGTCTTCACCTGATAGGCGTTTTTTACTGAAAGAGAGGAGCAATTCCACAAGTAGCTGCAATGGCACAGTGCAAAAGGTCTGTCATACAACAGTTAACAGAAGTTCCTAATGTCCTTCAGATATACCCTTGTTAATGCTCATTTATGCCTGAGAACCAAGAAATAACCACTTTACAATGTATAAATCTATATTATGTCGATTCTTGATAACATGCAGAAAATACATATCGGCAGAGTGATAAATCTGTTCCCCAGGGGTAAGGAGCAACCATAAAAAAGAAATGTAAAAATAATCAGTTCAAACTATTTACAGCAGATGGAGCTATACATTTTGCTTTGATCATATGTTATATGATATTCCAAGATAAAGTGTAGTTTGCCAAGGACTGTGGTAAGCCAGTGGTCTTACCAAAGAATGGAGTTAGTCACAGAAGACATTTCATCAATTGCTGCAATTAGCTCTCCTGGAAGTAATCCTTGTAACATCACTAAAAATAGCAACTTAAGAAAAGATTACTGACATATATTGGTGTCTTAATATATTGAGATCACACCTCCAGTCAAAGGCTTTGCTATGTCCACTCACCAGATTGAAGGTTCTCTTGCTCCTGCTGGCTGTTTGTTTGCCAACCAGGTAAAATGAGCCCTGGAGAGAGGATGAAGGTTTCAGTTTACACTACCAACAAGAATATATGTGATGGCCACAGGGTATTCTTAGGAGGTCTGGACTCCTGCACAACCCAAGTTCATACTCAGTGTGTACACATGTAAGGCTCCTTATCTGAAATGAACCCTGTGCTTGTCTTTGTTGCTGCCAAGATCCAGATGAATCCAGTGTGTTTCCAACATTGCATGTGTGCATCATCTTCAAGTTACAAAAATTGTGATTACACAGCAAGGATAAGGGAGATTATTTTTGAGTTTCTGTCAGAATTACTTTTATCCCAGAGTAGTTAAAAGAAAACCAGTCCAATGGTTCCTGTCTTACTAAACTAATTTAAACTAAAGTTTGGATCTCATACCATTGTTAAAGTTTACTCTGCTTCCACACACTGAGATGACCCATCTTGCCTATTTGAACTTCATACCCCTCTCCCCAGTGAACTTTCAAATTCCTATCCACAGTGTCAGTAGCAAAAAAAACCAAACAAAAATGAAACAAACAAACAAAAAAACACCCAAAATGATTAAAAAAAATATTTAGAGATTTTAAAGTTTTGGTAATGAAAAGTGATAGATGCCCTATCCCTGGAAACATTTGGTCAGATTGGACAGGTCTCCGAGCAACCTGATTTGCTGGAGATGCCCATGGCAGAGCAGTTAGACTGGATAACATTTAAAGGTCTCTTCCAGTCCAAACTGTTGTATGATTCTGGAAATTTGCATTGCTAACAGGACTGGACCCAAATTATCCCAAATTCTCAACAGCACCATGAATATTCTCTTGCCATGTATGCTTACGTGTGGGACACAGTGGTCCAATAGGCAGGTACAGCTACTCCAGGAGTGGTTAGAAATACTTTGAAAGCATGTGGGATGATTTGATTTTGTAGAAGGATTAGAGGAGTATTTACAAGTCCTAAAGCGTGATACCCATGAAACTTTTAGAGAAGAAGCATTCCTATACCTTTCCCATATGCCATTTCCTTTCTCTGTGTTTATCCAATTTAGATATATTTTTCAGGACACACATCATGTGGCTGATTCTGAACTGTATTGCAACTCTGTGGTACTTTATTTTCTTTTTCTCATATACTGCAAAGGTACTTAAGGTGTAAGGGGAAGTACATAATAAATATGAAATGATACTGCAGCTAGTAATTTACTAATCCCCAAGTCTTAAACATGAATATAGAAACAGCCCAGATAATTATTCACTGTTCTTACAATTTGTTTAAGCACAACTATTTTTGTAACCTTTCCCATGGCTTCCCTTTATAATGCCAGTATGCATTAATAAATTAGTAATTCTTCCCCTTTATAAAAATTTAAAATCCATTTGTTTGTTGACCAGAAAAAAAATTTAGATTCTTCCTCCAAAATGAAAAGTCACTTTTTGGGTAAGTGGGAAACAATGCACTTTATGAATTTGCTTTACTGAGGTCCTCTCTCCTAAAAAATGCATTTAGTTTCTGGGCATGAAAATGTGTAAATAAATAAAAATAACATATATTATAGAGACAATATATAATAATAACAACAACAATTAATAAATTAAACAATTAGAATCCACAAGGACAAACCCACAGATAACAGATTAGATTCAGGAAGCCTGTCCATTTATTTCAAAATTGGAGATTCTGTAAAATAAATTGAAGCTATTCACTAGGAAATACTATTCGTATTACAGCATAACAGTTTCTAAAAACATTTTGTTTACTAGCTATACAGAAGAATTTAGTTCTTTCTCACAAAAGTTAGCTTTGATCAACTAATGCAAACATCCAATACAAGCCCCTGACTGAAAGCGTTCAGAAGAAATGTATTTGAAAGTACATGAAAATGCCTTTCCTTCAGTATATCTGGACACCACTCAAATCCTCCCAGCATTTGTTCTCATTTAAAAAAAATCATAATTCCTCACCACTTGCCAAAGAGAAACATATATTTTACATATTACATTCCTTAATTACAAATGATTTATTTAAGATGAAGTCCCTCATTAACTCTTTAGCCATCTAGCACTTTACATTTTAACCTAGAGAACTTTTCAAGAAAGGTAAAACAGTTTATTCAGCTTTTTACACAGCAGTACACAATAGCAGAAGGTGGTATGCCTACTAAAATGTTTTGTTCAAGACAAAAGTACAAGTTGAATTTTTTATTACAGTAAAAATATTTGACTTGTGTAACTTATTTGGCATTAAAATGTGACTGCATTGTTTCTCTCAAGAACTCAGCAGCATTTATGTTAAAGTTACTTGATTCACATCAGACCAGTCATTTTATAAACAAGAGTGATTTTCTGTTACAGTCTTAATAATGACCATGGACCAGGGACCCCCCCTGTACAGCAAATCTATTCTGTGAATCAAAGAGATTCCAGGAAGGCCCAGTGAAAGTAATGAAATTATTTGGGGAATAAGATATTACCTGGCCTTAACACAGCAGCAATGACCAGGAACTAGCCTTTCTTGGAATGGTAGGTTTTAGTATTTCTTACTAAGGTAAAATCAATTTTATTGGTCCTTCTAACCTTTTCATGAAGAAAAAAAATATATTAATCACTCAGGGGCAAATTTTATGTTCCAGAGACATAAACTTAGACATTTTCCCCCACTATGGGGAGACAATAACATGGGTCTCATTTTCCAGTATCAGCAGTAGCAGCTGCTTGTAAAGGAATTGTCAAAAGTGCCACTGAGGTGAAAAGAGGTTTTCCATGTCTTATATTTAGTGGAGGAAAGAAATATTTTGTTGTTCCACAATTTCAGTTAAGACAAACCTGAAATGACTACGGCACTTGAAAAAATAAGGATTAATTTTTCACCCTTTGTGAGCTCTGGAGTTGTGTGAAGCGATGGACAGAGCAAGCGAGCTACTCCACAGAGAACATGACTTTTCCATATAATTTAATGTGCATGTATCCCATCCTCCTGCATGAATGGCTTCATGATCTTGGGCTGGAATGGGTGAGGACAAGCTAATAGTGTGTGTCCTGTTTATATACAAACCTGGAATGTGAACAACGGTAAGCTGGGCAGCTGTAAATTAGTGTTATCGGTTGTGTACCAGGGAAGTTATTTATCTGACAAAAACCTGCACAGTGCAGAAATACAAAACATTTAGTGGTTTTTACCTCCATTCAGATTTTTTACCTATAAGCTTAATGGAAACAGCAGACAACCTATTGCCAGGGTATGAACTTTCAGCTGTAGCAGTTTGGGAACTTCATGGCCATACCCCAGCCTGAAACCTCACCCTTGTTTTCCAGTTATTTGTTCCCTGCTGCTGTTCTCTTAATTGAAGATGGAAGTAGATGTTAACTTCCTCTCTTTGGAGGGTTGATTATGCAGAATTTAGGCAAACAAATGCTCTGTGTAAAATGGAGGTAACTGAAGTGAGTGGTGTATGGTTGGTGTACATTGGATTTGCGTGGGCATTGCATAGGCTTCAGCGACTTCTGGCCTATGTGGTTGATGTTAAGTGCCCTCAGGGCCAGATCTTGTAGTGTGTGCTTAGCACACAGATGTGTTGCACTGACTTCCACAGAAGTAGAGGAACTGAACACATCACTGGATGCATTCAAGTTTGTGCTTGGCAAGAAGGGACTCCCAAGTATTTAAAGCTAGCATAAGTGATAATGCACTATTGTAATTATTATTGTGTTAGATGGCTGAATGTGATACCACATACACTGGCCAAATTAATCTCCTAAAGCTCGGATTCTTTGAGGATTAGTGCAGAGAACCCTAAAAACCCCTGTGTATGGCATGGTACCCTTGTAAACTCAGTGGAGCACTACGTGAATAAAGAAGTTACAGTCATACTGAACAGGAGAAAACTGAGAGTGTCCAGAAAATGCACGGGATTTAAGTGTGTTTAGGTGCCAAATATCAACATGTAGAAATTTCAGCGTCAGGAAGTTTTAATGGAGGAAAGTAGCTCAATCACTCAGTATATTTTGCAATTTTATCTGAAAGTTTAACATCACAAAATGACATATTGCTATGCAGCTTTAAGAATCACACAAATGTATTCAATCATTTTCCCTGCTTTTCAGATCTGCTGTTCATTAAAAGCTCTTCTCCTGTTTGCAGTTTCCAGTTTTCAAATGGATGACACAACCAATGCATAGCTTAATGTTCATTCTCATGAGTCATAATTAATAAATAATTGTATCACATACGTAGAATTTTACAGGTACTCTTAAAATGGTTTTACAGTTCTATTAAATATATAGATAAAATAATCACTGCTATATAAAAAAAATCATTTTAAAACAGCTGAACTCTCAAGCTTTGCATAAAATTCTGTAGACACATTCATTACAATCTAGAAACTCAATAAAAATACATTTTAGAGCTCAATCTCTCAAAAATATTCATGGCGTTGAAAATTGATTGTCTTTTTTAGTGTAGTCTGTGCTTGCCCTGCTTTGCACTGATAATTTCTTATAATTTGGCAAAAGCTATATTCTGGTCAGTTTGTAGGTTATGTGGCTGTTTATCTAATTTCCTCAACTCTAAGTCATCTGCTCCATAAATGTTTAGTGGGGTTCTGTCTTCAGTAGTGTATCTTTCCTTGCACTTTCTATAAAATCATGATGAAGCACTTTGCAGTTAAGTTACATGACTACAATGACATTGAACCATCCTAGCACAGTTGCCACTCTCTTTAATGCTGCTTCTGTGAACACCAAACATCCATTATTCGTGATCCTCAAGGCACTTCCTGACACACTTCACAATGCTCTGCTACCCACATTTGCTCAAAACTAGCAGGTTTGAGAAAGAGTCTTAACAGATCAGTACCCCTGTGTATCTGAATTAAGCTGCTAAATCAATATACCAAATGTGGTCAGTTCAAGATTAGCATTTTTCAACCCAGGCAAAAGTTCTGCAAAAGCTTCAGTATTCAGACAGTGCACATATCTATTGGAAAATGGGTAGACAATGGATTGCCTACCAGGGTTTAAACCCTCCACTATCATCAACCAGTCCTCTGGGCAGCAAGTTAAAATAGGCTTTGTCATAATAAATGTTTCATAATCAGGCTTTTAGGCAGTAGCTGAGAAAACAGAGCAAACCCCAAAACCAAGCAGTGTTTTTGGAACAGGGCACTTACATTAAGGAATTGGACCTTGCATGTGGAAGAAGAGAGGCAGGCTCACGAGTCAGTTTAACTGGAGGAAGCTGCTGCTTATGCAGATGTCAGTCTTTACAGTTCCAGGTAAAGACAAAACTCCTGAAGAGTTCAGTAGTTTTTTAAAGCACAATTGACACCACCAGCGTTATCACTCTCAGCACTTCACCCTGGATCTTCTCACCCATGGAATGGCTGGGTAAGGTACACTGCTACTGTTATAGCACACCCACAACAAAACAAACCCAAAAATTGAAAGCAATATAGTATCATGGAATGGCCTAGTATTTTTTTTTTTCATCTATTTTGGATGGAAGAAGCAATCTCTGTCTCTTAATGGGATAGACTGGAAAGTGTACATCAATTGAAACACTGGCTGAGATGACTAATACAATTGCAGGATGCTGTTTGACATTTAAACTCTTCATTTCTATGTATCAGTCACTATTCATCAGTGGCAGGTAACAAGAAAACCCTAGGTTTTCTCCTTCTTGAACAAAAATACTGTGTAATGATATTTCTGGCATCTGCACGTTCCCGTTCACCTTTCCGTTCTTCATGGATGTCAGCTGTTTAGCTAAGACATCCAAAGAGCTCCTCATCCTGATTAGCTTCCTTAGGAGGAAGGAAAGAAGAAGGGAGCATACTTGATTGAACTTCGATAGCTGTAAAGCCTTATAAAGAGACTGTAATCCAACTCCAAATAGCCTCTGCTGGAGATTAACAAACATGGAAGAACCAGAGTGAAGATACAAAGGGTCAGAAAAAGTTATCATAAACCAAAGAAGCCTATGAAGAGTGGAACATAATGAAAAGCTGTCAACAGTTTTGCTCTAAACTAGTGTAGTACACTGCTGCTTGCTGCTATTAAATAGATGTCATACCGCAGCCTGGTATTCCCTGGTTTTCAGGATAAGCATAAAACTTTTCTTGTACAAAGTTTTATTCTTTCAGAGGAAAAAGCACTAACCCTTCAACTTTCTATTTTAGCCTACTTCCAGAAAGCACCTTCAAAAATTCTTACATAGGTTTTCTTTTGGAAGAAAGTATCATTGTCTTCCACAATAAACACAAACAGGTTCATGGATCACAAAATCAGCTGACTCAAAATCTTGACTATTCTCATGAACAAGATGAATGAAATGTTTTTGTTTTTTTAAGCTGGTTTAAACCAAATTAAGTTGGGACATTTGGATCTCTTCATCACCAAGAACAATGGCTCTTATTTCTAGGTTCATGAGATTAATCCAGCTCTAGTTTACAGTGGCAGGACAGAATAGGAAAGATTTCAGCTTTGTTGAAAGGTGTCCAGAATTTCATCATCAATGTTTAAGATCTCCTGCCATTCCTTACTTCTATTGAATTCTAACTGCAGCTCAGGAGAAAAATCCCAGGGGAGCAAAAAGCTTATGAAGAAGAATGAAGTGTGATGGATAGCTAGGATTACCCCAGCAGATAAGACTACAGACAGGTTTTAAATATCTGCAAATAAATTGCTATATATTTTGGTGTATCTCGATCCCAGGTGCTATTACTTCATCTGAAAACTTAACCAGGCTAGGGATCCACCTTATGCTACAACAAGATATGCAAAACTTATAGCCATGTCATTTATTTTTCATTCAGTGTAAAATTATAACACCCTTCATTTTAGGAAGCACATTGCAGTCAACCTTCTGAATTTTCAGGTGGAAGCAGCAATGTGATGTGGTCTCATAAAGCATACAGTGAAACTAAAATTGTGCTAATGAGGAGTAGTGACTTCACTAAAAGTCACATGGAGAAAAGTTATTACTATGAAATTGAAGAGTTCTCTTTTGTCCTATAAAGCATGGATTACACCTTCTCTGGGAAAAATCCTGTATCAAATATCCTAAAGTGATCATTAGTGTGGACAAAACTTAAAAGAGGCAGAAGCAGCTCAACTGTGCCCATGGATAAGCATCAGGAATCTTAGTTGTGCTAGGAAGTCAGTACTGGTTGTCAGCATTTCTTTGTATTTAGTTTTACATCTGTCATTTCTTTCTCAATTGAATTGGACACTTTACAGATATTTCTAATTCTCTTACTATGCCTAGTGCCTTAACAGTAGCCTCAGCAAAGCTGGTTACCTATTATTTTTTGTATCTGCAAAAGAGAGAAACCTTCCTGTGACCTGTAAATAAAAGCAGCAAAGAAACTGAAGCAGAAGCAGACTCAGAAGAACTGAGGTATTTCTAAAAAACTTTAGTTTCTGGCCTGAGCTCTCACACATAAAGTCTCCTAAGAAGCAGCTAGCATATATGTTCTTCACACATCTCCATACCAAATTTATTTCTGCAAATCAAACATACCAAAAGGTGCAGGATAAAAATTACTTTAAATCCTAAAAAAATCAAAATTCTCTACCCCAAAAAATCCTCAGCCTGATTTTGTTGCTCCACTGGATTTGCTGCTGGAACTGTAATCAATTCCTGGTGTATGTTTCACTACCTGTAGCTCTGCTCTGCCTCCAACTCTTTCATATGGAAAATGTGAAGAAGCATTTCTAGCCTTGCCCTTGCAGGTGGTCAGATCCAGAGGTAAGTCAACACCATCCCTCTTCCACAGCTATTAGGCCCTACATAAGAAAATGAAGCCAGAAGAATAATTTTTGAAGACTAGAGCTCTGAATTGTTCATACTTCTACTGATAATTATCTGGGTTTATTTAGCATCTTATAAAGCAAGGCACAAATGTACAAAATTGCATCTACTAAATCAGATAATTTTTATATATATTTACACAATTACCATAATATAAAACGTGCTTTGACACTGTCATAGCACAACAGTAGCGGAATTGAAGACAACCTGATAACAAACACAAATACCAGGTCCTGGATTTCTGTTTGTGCTTCACCTGAAGGAACATATTCATATGCAGATACACAAAGCAATCTAGCCACCATCCCTTTATTTTCCACACCTCACACAGATCAAGCTTTGTTGCTAAGCAGCTGTGGAAGGAGTAAAAGGCAGTAGACCAGCACCCAGAAGAAAATGACGAAGTAGAATAGCTCTGGCTGCTCAAAAATCGTTATCTCATGAGTTGGTGCTGGAGTCTCACTTGCTTCCAAGTCCTTTTTCTCCCTGAAAACAGAAGAGAATTCAGTGAGAGGCAAGGAAAAGAAGAAACTTTCATTGTTAATAACTACTGTGAAGATCAGAGGGTGGACTAAAAGACAGCAGTTTAATGAACCTTTTCAGTCTAGTCAGTTGGAGGGCCCCAGCTAGACTAGGAGGGGCAAGCACTGTGTTAGCAGCGTGTTCCTTCCAGAGTCAACATATGTAAGAATCAATCTTCTGAAAACTCCAGACAAATTCTGAGGTAGTTTAAGTAAGTGCCATTACAGCACAGCCTTCTGGTGTAAGGAGATTTCCACCTGTCAAAAAGATGCCCTTTTATTTTCAGGACAGTAAACATAGCACTGAGCAACACATCTCACACTTCCACAGTTTTGCTTATACACTGGATCTGACTTGATACACTTTCCCCAAATCATCTATTTTCAGAGCCCCTCATGCTAAGAACTAGAATATTAAACAGAAAAAGACTACCAACCAAGAAACCAACTAGCCACTGGGGGTTTGCAGGACAACTCCAAAATTTCAACTTTACACATTTCCAGCTGTGGTTCATAAGGGCAAAACCCAATGGATTCTGCCAGCACCACTGAGCTCTCACAAAGACAAGGAAAGGTCTTATTTTAAAAGGCACAAGATGGTACAATCATTTTATAATTTTGTGGTACTGTAAGAAAAATACTCTGGTAAACTGTTTTTAATCTACTTTTGGAGAAAAATTGTGGTTTTTTTATTCTTGGGGTCTCCTACTGGATATATACCTGAGTATTACACAAAATTCACTTAATATCAGCAAATTGTACTACTGATACAACTGTAACAGCTATTTGTGTATTTTTTTTTAACAGAGAGACAAGCCAGTGGCTCCTGATAATATTTTGTATGTTTTCTGCATCTGAATATAACAACCATTTTGCTTTACTTTTAGAAGTTCTGAGAGGTACTATTCAGTATCAGCTAAGAGGCAAAACCTAAAGCAATCCTTGTTTCTCATAGATATTTAGACCCTAATACCAAAGGGATGCACACTGCCTGTTCATGACCCATCAACCTAAGTCTAAACTAAACACATACAAATTATCAAAACTCATAGATCCTCCAAGGGGCCAGTCCTCCACTGAGATAATTGAATTTCCCTGGCACTGATCTCACTAAACTTTGTTTTTACAGTCTTCCAAACATGGAAAGAGTCATCGCTGCCAGAGGGGCTAACATTTGAAGTTCTCCCACTCTTCTCTCAGCCTGAGATATCAACTGCAAGGGGAAAATGCTCAGAATCTTGCTTAGACACCTGAATCTTTCCGGTCAAGAAAAAGCATTTTAGTCAAGGGACAGATTGAGCAATAAAGAAATTTTGTATCTTACACCTATGGGAAACGTGGACTCTGAGCTATTACAGAAGACAGTTGCTACCATTGTAATTAATTTCCAGCTCCCTTTGTATCACTGCTAGTAGTACCTAGGACTTATGGCTTCCTTGCAGAAGTCTTATACCCAAGTCTGAATAAAAAACACTCACCCGATGAATAACGGATTTTCGCCCATATCTGTCATCTTCTCCTCATTTACACCACAGGTTTCCTTAAACAAACCGGGAATAGATTAGATAACAAAAATAAAATTCAGCATCTCACAAAGCTGGTAATTGTGTGTTTTATGCAAATTGTATCTTATGTTTGCTGAAATAAAATGAAAGTGTGCTTATAAACATATTTCCCATCAGCACATCCAGCACTGCAGTCTGGTACACACACAGAAAAGTAAAAAAGTTGTGAAATAAGATTTTTTTGCTTTCAACTACTTTCATCAGTTGAATAAAACTCCCCTCATTCATATGTATTTCTAGTAGTTCTGACAGCATTGCAACTAAAGCATCTGTGTGAAACCTGTCTTTTGTTGAACACTAGTGGCAGCATTTTTTTAAAAACTCCAAGATGGTCAGAATTTTATTTTTGTATTGAAAAAAAGCCATATTCCTGTCTTTGCTCAGCATGCCCAGATTGCTGATGCTGTCCCTTCCTCCTGACTTTAAAAATAAAAATCTGGACGTCAGCTGTATCATGTGCTCTCAAGAAGCCAGTTTGAATCACATCTGTCATTAGGGATGCAGTTTCACATTACAACTAAAATTCTTTTAGGGTTAGTTGTTGCTACTGATAATATAATACACTGCCACTGTGAGGAAAAGGGACAGAGCCCAATTTTTCAGAAACAGTGGTCTTCAGGAGACACCCAGCATTTTTGCAGGGTTGAGACTGGGGCACCAACATCATACAGAGAATGCAAGAACTAAAAGAAACTGAGGCAGCATACAAAGGCAGCTTCAAACAAGCAAAATGTTGCAGCTATACAGGTATGATGAAGTAAGATTTAACGTTACAAGAGGTTTAACTGCAGAATTAGGTAGTTTTTTGTGAAATTGTTGAAGGTTCAGTAAAGTTTAATATGTATTTAGAAGAGTTCAGTAAAACTTTGCAAGTATGCCTGGTTTTAGCACTAAAATTATTAGAAGTCACAAGACTTTCATGCTGTCACAGACCTTTTTACGGTGTGTGAACTTCTGGAGTTTAAGAGAACCAGAGAAACAGCAATAAATAAATGTCCATACTTACCTCCTCAGAAGCATTATGAGAAAACCTTTTTCGGAGATGAATGTTGGCATCGCTGTCACTGCTTCTGTATGTAAAAGCAAAGCTTTTAAATTCATAAAGTTAAGTTAAAAAGAGACACTGCAAATGGACGTGACAGGTTTAGCTACACAAAACCACAAATATGCATTGTTGCCATGTATTAGAATATGGGCTGGAATTTATCAGTAACATGATAAAAATGGCTTTGGGAAAATCTGACCCACAATAAAAAATTCTTACGCTCAAAAAGGAATCTCTTCTGAAAAATCACTGACATTTGACATCACTGACATTTAAGTGATAGTATACCCAAGTTTTATGGCCGTTGATATAAAAAAAATTGGACTGACAGGGAATAGAAAGCTTGAAGGGAACAACGGGTTTTTTTAAGCAAATTCTCAAATTCATTAGAGTGCTTCAGTGATAAGCATCAACAAATTACGGTTCATGTCCCACTCAAATAGATTACAGAAGAATAAATTAGAACATAAGAAAAACCAGAAGTAAATGGAGCAAAATTAGCTGAGTGTCTGTACTGGGCCTGGCTGGGCTGCAGTTAAATTTCCATAGAGCAGTGGGCTGGGGCTGGTCAAGAGGCTTGGAGGAGACACAACCAGGAGAGTTGATCCAAACTGACCAAAGGACAGTGACACACACACACACACTTGATCTTATATCTGTCTTCTGAAGCAACCACCTCCCAAGAAGTGGCTGGACACTGCTGTGCTGATGGGAAGTAGAGAATAAATAAATCTTTTTTTGGTCTTCTAATTTGCTTCCACACATGGCCTTTACCTTTTCATTAAAACGCCTTTATCTTGACCCATGAGTTCTTCATCTTATTTTCTCTCCAACACTTCATTTACTTGCTCATAACCACAAAAAACATCCAAAAAGTATCTACTAAAATCAATGAGTGTCACTCTTCCACATAGTGTCACAATGCACGTGGACTAATTAATCTACATTGCAAAATACTCTCTCTGTAAAAGCAATTATAATACTTCCGTGTTCAAAATGCACTCGGCTTCCACTTGCATTTTGTGTGGCAAAGTTTGTAGCACAGTCAAATCAAGTCCCACTGAATCACTCAACATATTTAAGAGAAACACAGGAAGAAGCCAATGAATCCCAATACACTTTCCTAAAACAAGACTATAACAAACATCCAATGGACAGGGCAAATTCAAAAGACTGGTTAGGTATATTTAAGACAAAGTTAATGTGAAATACCTGGTAAATTCCTGGAATTCAGCATTTTCTTCAAGGTCATCTTGTGACAGAGTAGTAGTCGCAGCTTCTGAGATGTGCAAATCTTCTTCAATCATATTTTTCTCTTCCTCCTCCCTATTACTATTTTCTTCTGATATCTCTATGGCTATTGGTAAATTCTCTAGATGTTCTTCTATGGCCTGCTGAAATTAAGAAATGTTTTACTTTAGACAACAAGACTGATTCCCCACCTTTCCAAAGATCTTAGAGGTGCAGCCTACTCAGACACTCAATTGCAGATAGTATGAAATGAATGTCTCACTGAAGAGAATAAAAGCAATGAATTTCTTGAAAATCTTTTGGGATACACAGAATCATCAGTTCAACATACATACATACATACATAAATACATACATACAGTTGGAAAGTCAGATCTTTCTATTAAGAAGTCATGACATGACATGGCTCTTTGAAGCAATCAAGACTTTTTAAAATCTACCCCCAATTAGTCCTTCAAGTCAACAGCAAACTGACATCATTACTGCAGTTAGAATTAGAACCAAAATATGTTCAAGCAACATGCCTGTAGAGCAGCATTAAATGGACACCCATTCCTGAAAAACACTGTCAGAAATTACTGTGCTAGAAAACACGTACAGCACTTCAAAAACTGTTGTCTGCAAGAGGAGATGCAGGAGCAAACTGCCCAAACCAAATACCCCCAAAGTACCCACTTCTTTCTCCTCCTCCAGTGCAGACAAGCCTTCATTCTACCCGTGTAACGTATCCTACTCAAATTGTTTTTCTAAGTTTTTGTAGGCAAAGTTACTTGGATTGAGACAAAAATTATCATTGCCTGTATCCTTACTTTAGAAGCAATACTAATTTCTCATTACAAATAATTAATTTTTAATTTGTAATTAATTTGTAAGTTCATTCATTACAAATAATTAAAAATATCCTCTCTGGCAATCTATTATGCCTAAGAATTATACAGAAACCTCTAACTATATTAAAACATAATAAAAATTCACATTTTTGCTGTACTTTTATGTAATCTTTTAGGTTTAGGGATTACAGAAGTCTCAAATTATTTTAAAAACATAATATAAATTCAGATTTTTGCAATGCCATTAGTATTAGGGCTTATTTTCTCTTTAAATGTCAGATCTTCTCAGGGATCTGTAATTCCATTCATTCCAGTAGGGGGCTGTGGCAAACAGTATAATGGAACAGGAAACCAAGTACATTTTAAGTATTTCTCCCAAACGTTACAAAATGAAAGCAAATGAAAACCACTGGGATCTGATGTTAAGCCCACATGTATACACAAAGAAATGCTGCCAATAAAATAAAATACCTCAGGATGTTGTGGAATAGTGGAATCTTCATGGTTGGTGGCCTTATTGCCATCTTCTTCTATTTCTAACTCTTCTACTAGTAATGGCACTTCTTTTTCATCAGAAGAATTCACGTGACTGCTTGTTTTTGTAGTTTCCTCCTCACTGTTCTCAGTATCTGTTTCTGATGGAGGAGTATTTAGCTTATTCTCCAAGTCTGGCTCTGGAGCATCTTCCTTGTGGTCCTGTTCTTGTTCATCTTCCTGTGGTAAGTTCTTGTCATGTATAACATCTGTTACTGTTTCAGAAGAAGCCTTTTCATTTCCTGTACCATAACCTTCGATACAAGGCTCGAGGTAAGCATTCAGAACTGCTGATATGGGAACATTATAATGTGGATAATAAAAGAGATCATGGGGTATCACAGATACTTTTGAAGAACTGGGTAGCACTTCAGCTGCAGGCTCAACTTCATCACAGCTGTCCAGGTCCTCTGGAGTTTTGGGTACATCTGAGAGAGAGTCATCAGATGTTTCATGCTGTGTAGATAGTTCTTGGCTTTCAAGATTAGAACCATCTGGTGAAGAAGGGTTCGTTTCTATCATCTCAAGGACAGGTGATTCCTTTGTATGTTCATCTTGTGGAAGTGCCTGTATTTCCTCATTTAGAAGGTGGAGAACGTACTTCTGTGTATCTTCTTGTTTTGATGTATCTTCTGGTAAAAGAATTGAGGACTGGGGTTTGGTCTCTTCGACTTTATTAATAGAATCATCTGTAAGTATACCCGAAGTCCAGGATAAGGGACTCAAAGAAGAAGTATTGGCTGAAAGGCTCTTGGTTTCATTGTCATATTCAGTAGGGGTTTCCTTAGTTAATTCTTCAGAGTATTCTTCAAAAGAGTCAACAGAATTTTTCTGATCTGTCAGAACAGCTGGAGAAAGGTCATCATTCTGTTTCAGTGCATCATCAGAGATGCTCTCTTTACCTGGCATGAATTTATCATTTAGAACCTCCCAAGAAGAGTTGGATTCAAAACTGACAGGTCCTGTAATTTGCAGTGAGGTAGGCCTTTGAGGCTCCTCTTCAGACATTCCCTGTAAATCACCGGACACTTCACTCAGTTTCCCATTACAATTTTCAGAAGTGGTTTCTGATGGGATTCTCTCAGGGATATCATGAATATGGACCTTTGGAGGAGCTGGATGACTCCTCTCATGATTAACAGTATACATGTTTTCTTCACTTTCACTTAAAATCAAGATTTTGCCTTCCTTTTCTGACGGTGTGTCTTTGATGTGGACATACGTGGACTCAATTGGAAGCTCCTTGTCAGGATCTGTAAAGTCTTCCTGTAAGTGATGATATACCATTAGAAGACAAATCCTATCTCAGATAACATTTTACATTTCCCAAACATGATGGAAAGCATTAATACCTAGTCTTTCAGTCCATTACTTCAGGAATGGCCAACTAATGACTCACTTATTTTGAAAGTAGGAAAACTAATTTGGCAAGTCAAGTGCCTTGAACAAAGCTCAATGTCAAAAAAGCATTTTTACAGGAAGATCAGAATGCAGACAAACCTACTCCTTATTGTTAATGTATTTATCTCTCCCTGCTGCACCTGTGGAGACAACTGACTTGGCTTTATGACACAATCCCAAACCCTGGGAATAACAAATCTAACAACTCCAATAAATCCATTGTGAAATATATTGAAATACTAGATTTTTTCCTTCCAACAAACACCATTAAAAGAAAGGTAATTTTTAACTTTGTCCATTAAAATGCCAAGAAGTCTTAATGTCAGCCAATCTTATTGCCCATCTAATCTAATAATAATAATTAGATTATTATAATAATTTTAATTTCAATTACTTTGGTAATGCCCACCAATTTTATGAACTACAAAATATATCCCAACTGTAACCTTCAGTCAGAAAAAATGCCTGTTTCTCCAAAAGGCCTTTGCCAATTCTTGACAATGTCAGCCCATGCTTAATCCTCAATTCTTAATTTTTGCAATAAAGTCCTGGTCATTTAAACTGCAGTTTATTTCATGCTTATAATGAGTGTTTTTTACTGTTGTATTGACAAGATGCAGCTTTTGGTATCTTATGTTTCATACCTGCTAAATTCAGACTGATCTGGCCCTCAAACTTGGGAAGATAAAAGTAAAAATTAAATTTGAGGTCCAATGAATTATAGATAAAGGAATAAATTTCAGCCTTATTTAAAACCAATATAGCAAAGCAGTAGAGTCCTGTGAAACCAGTTCTAACCTCTGAAAGTTACAATTGGATGTGAATGTATAAAAGCACAATTCTACCTAAATCATTTTAGTAATCACCAATGAAAGCCCATTTCACTGGATTTAACAAAAATGTGAAAAATTAAATCCAGGTTTGTTGTTTATTTTAAATAGCTTATAAAGAAACCTAGAAAATAAATCTGACTTTATTACATACACCAAGGCAAATTAAAGAAATTACATGACATAGAAGTAAACACATACCCCTTCCAGTTCTGGGAAGTGCTCCAGAAATTGTGCCACATATGTCACAATTGACTGTTCATCGGGTGACTCCACCATGATATCTGTGGAGACAGACGCGAGGGGCTTGAGCACACACAGCTTTGAAATGCTCTTGCAAAGGAACAGATTGTCAGACATTTATCCTGCCATTATGGTCACAGAAATAACAAGCTACAAACAGCTACTTCTTTTTTTTCTGACAGATAAGAGAGATGCTCTTCACTGCTGATGGCACTTGAAAGAGTTCTCAACATCCTATTCACATTCATTTTTTCCTATTTCCAAACACATCCTGAACCCCGATCAGGGCTCCCTTTTCATTCAGTTTTATAATGCCATTTATGCTGTTGTCACTAGACAGCTAACTGTTGTTGAGCTACAATACAGAGCTTTATTTTTAGCAGGACGGCCCAGTCTTCTAATAGGCCATGAAAATCCAACTGTGCTTTCAATCATGACACCAAGGCCTAGCACCAGTCTAGTAGAGTCCAGTAAAAAGAATGACAAGAAATTCATTTATACATATTTTATGTACACATACACACTTAGGTTTATGTGTATAAATACTTGTGTGTATATATGCACTGTAAGGGGAAAACTGGGAGATGCAGATGCATTTGAGTGGGTATCACTCCATTTGCCTGATATGGCAGCCTCATACAGTTCATCCTGGAGTGACATTTAGTCTCTGCAGCCTGGGTCTTACAGAACAGTGCTAATGCACTGAGACATCCCTCAGCACAACAGTTAATGCCCTGCATCTGAATGCAGATGTCACAAAGCATCTAAACATGAACCAGGACCAGTGTACATAGCTAAAACCATGGTAAGATCTTTGACCTCAGGGAGCTTACAAATATGACTGGAAGTACACAATTACAAGCCACTGACCATTTTTATTTTTTTTATCAAAAAGCTCAGCACACTGAATCCATCAGCAGCCTAGTCACTGGGAGGTTTTTGGTATGTATCACAATGCAATATTCATGAATTCATTGTAGGCTGAGTGTTACCCAACAAAGTTGATATGTTTACCTTCTGGTTCGAGGAGCCGAGGGACACCCAGTTTATTCTGTGCTATGCTGAAAGCATCCTCCAGGTTTTCTCGTGCTGATTTCTCCAGTGCATGCTTCATGTCTACCAAAGTACAATCTATGGCTTTTATGACAGCTAAGAAAGCAAGGCCACTCCTCCAACTACTTGTAAAGTCCTGGACTGCAACGCCATACCTAAAGAGAATTACAAACAGTTTACATGTGTGGTTCGTTACAAAATCCAAAGTGAAGGCATTATCATTTTCAGACTCCTCAAAGTTAAAACATAAGGTTGCTGAGTAGCACTTGTTGCATTTGAGATATTTTTGGATTTCAAAATCTAGAAATACATTCAGAAAACACATGGGTTCACAAACTGAATTGGTGTGGCTAACAGCTGACACCAACTTGCTTTTAGGAAGTAGTTAGTAAAAACAGAGCCCTTAAGAATTCAGTAACCACATTTAACATTCAGAAAACCAAATGTCTCTGTGATTCCTGTTTCTGTTGCTCTCCAGCATTTTAATGCCATAGCTTGGGAAAACTTCCAAGATTTAAATATTTAAACACATAAGCATAAATGATTCACATTCCTGTGTACTTGGCCTTCTATAGCAGAAAATCTGCCAAATGCAAATGGTGTCAGCGTATGCATAAACCACAAGAGTGTTAGAGGCCCAAAGATTTGGAGGAAAAACAGCCATCAAACTTGCAGTGGAATACAGCCTCAGAATAGAAAATTCTGCACAGATCATGGGATAACAGGATTACAATGATGCTATTATGTTTTAAATACTGCAGTTGCAAGAACAATTTTCTCTTATTAGATCTTTTAAATTTGCACTCTTTGGCTGAAAAGTCTGTGGCCTTTACTTCTCACGTCCTCACTTTCTTTGTACCACCTGTTAATGATGACATCAGCATTATTTTGGACTAAAACTGTACTTTCTCTATGGTCTGCACTGGCAGCAGTGAACTACAGATCTCAATGAGACAATTTTATCTGCTCAACAAGCACCCTTAGCTTTACAGGAGATAACCAAGGGATGATGTGGTCCACAGGATCAAGTATTTAAGATGTAAATTTTTGTCTTCAACACTAGACATAGAAAATTTGTGTTTAAAGGCAAGATACAAATCCAGAGACAAAAATGCCAAATATTCAGCTAACCAGCCTGTGTAAGTAACTTTGACATATGCCCTCTTTAAAACTCTCTGCCAGTCACTACTTCAAATAACAATACATGTAAAATACAGTCAAAGTATTTGCATGTGCATGAGACATCTTACTACAGTTTTTTAACCTGACAGTGACTCTGCCAGGAAAAACCATTACTACACAGAATGCTTTGGTGAAAGAACCACTTTTTTATTAAAGAGGAGAGCGATGTCTTGTGCAGTGAAAATGCACTCAAATGTTACAAGTTCAAGAGAAGTGACTTAAGTTTCACCCCCTTTTCATCTTTAATTCTCAGGAAGGAGGGACTCTAGTAGGGGCTCTGTCCTTCAAGGCACTCTGCAGCACACAGAGAAGCTTCCTCTGGGCCACTGCTTAATTTAAAAGGCTGCTGATAAAGTCTTTCAATACATTTATTTTTTCAGTTCACCCCCTGGTTATACCTAACCTTTAATCAGCAAAAGATGTCAAATAGACTGCATAAAAAACGGGGTCTGGGGAGTAGAGAAAGATCCTGTTTTAAACAGCACCAAGCAAGTTAGTGCAAGTTAACATTTAACACTCAAACCATGGAGCCAGCAGTGGCCTTCAAGGTCAGTTGGCTGCTGTGAACACATGGCCATAGTGAAATACTCCTGCAGAGACCCTGTGTTCCAAGCTTCAAAAGCAGAAGAAGCCACAGCTCATGGTAACACACCCATGGGGGAGGACAGAAAAAAGAGACTCAGCTTCAAAGGGGCAGGTGGCAAGACAGTGTTTTGTTCAAGGGTTTGTTAGCTTACTTTCTGGTTTTCCTCTGAACCCAGATTAGAAGGGCCCTGATGGCTTTCCGCTGATCCTTCACTGTAATGGACATGTTTCTCTCCACGCTGGGAGTGCTGGGGGATGTGTCTGATTCTGGACCACTGGGCCCAGAGGACAGGCTGGAGGAGGAGGAGTTCCTGTTGAGGTTGCCTGTAAGCTCCTTAATCTGTAATAAAAGGTGAAATACATAGTGTTCTGCTTTATTATTACTGGCTGCATCGTGTCCTTGTTTTCATGCAAACTTTAAAGAGATCAGTGTCATAACTGACTTTTAAGTGATAATTATAAACCTGTTCATTTTAATTCTCAACTTGTACTTTACAAGCATGACAGCCAGCAGCAGCCCAGGCAACAGAAAGGTCAAGTTATCAGTTCAGGCCAAACTGTGCAAATTAAACAAAAAGCAAAGAAACATGTCCTTGAAAGAAAAGTTAGTGTAACTGAAATTGTTCTCTTCACAGGAATTGCTTCAGTGAAATATTTTTTGTCAAGAAATGGTGACCTGCAGCAGCACTCCTGTCCCTGATCAGCACTGACATTTGAGACTCTGCTGCTTTTGGGTCCCCTGTGCCCTCTGCTGCCAAGGTGACAGGTTCTGGTCACACCGTCTTTGCCTGGGAGTCTGCCTGGCCAAACTGGTTCTGTGCAGCACTGTACAGCCTGAGGAGCTCAGCCAGGGAGAGAAGCCCCAGTACAACTTGGATATCACTTTTTTAACCTTATAGCCATTTTTTAAATCAGACCAAGAGAATGAAAGGGCCTCACAGTCTTACGAGAGTTGCAGAACCCTCCCTCCATCTTTCTCTGTCCATTAGACTTGGGGATTGTCTAAAAGATAATTTTCAAACTGTGTGTAGGTTAGGGAGTAGTTTTAATCTAAGCCTGGGGATAAATCAATTTTCAGGCTCAAATATGTGTTATCAGTTCTAGGTCCTTTGAGATCTTTCACATGACCATGTATATCAGTTGCAAATTTTTGCCGTGTTGAGTAAGTCTCCAGAGAACAGTGATTCTAAATGGAATTTCCCACCACATTGGACCAAATCCAGGTAAAGGTTATTGAAAATAAACTGTGACCTGGAACCATACCCAGGTCATTTGTTCAGATCCAGGGAATCTGGAACAGAACCCTGAGAAGGCACAGGAAAGAAGGGAAAGTAGTAATCTGAAGCTCTAATTCAGCTCCAAGTTAAATGAGGGCTTAAATTGTCTCCAATTTACATCAAAATAGGTCCAATGAAGTTAAATGAAAGCAGCTGCAAGTATAAAATTAGTGTATATTAGGAGGAGAAAAGCTCAGGTTTATCATGATTAATTATGTTCTTTAGGATTAAAAATCAATTTAAAAATCAGTATTCAGCTGAAATAGATGGATACCATGAAGACTGATTACTTATGGTTAAAGTATTCAAATTTTATTACCTGGAAAAACAAGATTATATTCCATATTAGTCCAAGTACCAGAGAGGAATTTCCATCTGCTATTTCTGCTGCATCGATGCTAACAAGCTTTACCTGTAGAAGAGATCATAAATTCAGAGCCAAATTCAAAGCAGGAAGGTATATGCAAAAAATGCAGAGACTACTGGATATGTCCATACCACTCCTGCCACTGACAGGCGAGGAAAAAAGCAATACTGCAATCTGGTATTAATGAAAATTTGCCCTGATTACCATCACCCTTCTTCTGGAACTCCTATCTGAAACCCCCAGCACAGTCTGCAGAACAGAAGTGAACTCAGTTCTGCATTTTTGGGACTACAGATGCATTTCCTCCATACAAAAATGGAAGAAGATGGGCCCCCCTCCAGTGGGCCCTACTCATAAAAAGTAGAGTCATTTCTTGTGCAAAAATCTAAAATCCTAGTAAGATCTGCTTACTTCTTTTTTTCTACACATCTCGTTTCTCCTTCCTTATCCCACCTTACACAGCTTGTCACAGAGTTTTGATTACATCAGTTAGCAACAGATAGGGTTGCCTAATCCAAGCAAACTCTAGACTTTCCCACACTGAGGTTTTTTCCAGCTGATAACACCGGGATGTTATTCTCTTAGACAACACAGACTTGGTTTTGGCAAAGGTCACGGAGGAGGGAGGAAACAAGGAAGTTGTCCGTACTGCACATGGCACCCAGACCGAGTTAAAGCCCAGCAGCCCATTTATCACGGACAAGTCCCGGACACGGTGAATCACTCAGCAGGGCTTTACCCTGCTGCCCCAGTTCCACAGGAGCAGACACTGTCGGGTTCCACCCACTGTGGTTTAATATCTAACCCTGAAGCTCTTGGCAGCCAAGGCATTTTGCCAACACTTTCATCACCACCTTTCACTAACTGGTTTGGTTCAGCTGAAAAAAGGAAAGCAAAATAACTTTTTATCTAGTGGTTTGCACAACATTTTCACTCTTAGCAAGAAGACACCTCTAGTAGTCATATATCAAGGATCAGATTTCTTGCTAGCTCCAAGATATTTGGCATGGGAAAACCTTTAAGACTTATTACATTTGAATAGCAGTTTCTGCAAAATGGGGAGCAAGTCACATTTATCATTACACTGCTTAGTGTGATCTCTGTCCTCTTACTGCTGCTTATGTTTGTCACCCAGCCCAGCAGAGATACTCAGCTAGAAGATATTGACTGCTTATTCTTAAGGAAATCCATAGGAAAGTAGTTTTTAGCACTACTAATTAAAAAGCTACCTGCAATCAAGGTTCCTCCTTCCTGGCCTTGCTGACTGAGGACCTAGTGAGGTCCTGGCAACCAGATATGCTTCAGCTGCAGCTCTGCCAAGCACTGGTACCAACAGAAATAATCTGCCAGTGGGCCTTAGCTGGATTTGGTTAAAAAGCATCAACTGGGAAACTGTTAAGAAATATGTGAATATGTAAATATTTCTTAGCAGTTCTACAGCAGGATGTGTAGACGTACACATTTAGGGCCAGATCAGCCCCTACTGATGGAGTTTCCATAGGGAGGCTGGAACACCTGGAAGTTACTGGACAACTTCTTGACCTTTCACATCCTCTCCTGGGGAAAAAGGCAAAGGATGGTAAACCTCCCACATCTACAAAGTCATAAGAGATGTGCTAAGACCTTACATCATGCTCATTCCTGCACTGGGGTTTGCAGCAACTCTCCTGCATGACAAGCACTGCTGCTGGAGCAGGAGCTAGGCTCAGTGCAGGGAAGCAGCAAAGTGACACTAGTTGCTGTTGGAGCATCCCATACAAGGCAGGGTTTTTGCACACACACTGATCCCTCCTAACCCATAAAGTTTAAACTTACTGGAGTGTTTTATAGGAAATAGCCCAATATCTGTTTTCCCTTTCTGGAAGATCTAGGTATACCATGTATAGGAATTGTTACATGGCTGGGGCTTCTCTTGACCCCATTACTCTCAACAACACAAAGCCCACTTCCACAGGGTTTTGGAATAAACCCATCACAGGAGAAATAAAAAAAGGAATGAATCATTTCCAGCTACAGGGTCTGATCACACTTGGTCACTTAAAACTGTAGGAAGTGACGCTGTGGTAGTACGACACTGACTATGAGGGAAGTTATATCCCTGTAAGGCTTTGATTCCTGGAATTATGCATTTATATCATGTTCCCAGATTTCAGTTTCTCTTGCTTGTGACTCATGATCAGCTGCTGCAGCAATCAGTTTACCAGCTAAATACATGATTTCTAATAGTGAACGTATTTCTGAGAAAAGAAAGTCATCTACCATCAGTGTAACTGAAGCAATGCCACTAAGACCCAGGTCATAAAAATTACTTGCATTTCTTTTTATTTTCTTTTAATATTGGGTTCCTGATCCTTTGATCCCATTGAACTTTAACTTATAAAATTAGCAAATAATCCTTGCTTTAGACTCCGTAGGTGTTCTTGTTGTGCATTTTTATGTGGCTTTTCAGCATTGCTGCAAAGGTAAGTCACAGCCTCTTGAGCAGCACACTCCTCTTGCATACATGCAGCACATCAGATAAGCAACAATTACACTTGCAACATACATCAAGAGAAAATATTAAAACCTGTCTTTGAAAATACTCACATTACTGTCCTCCAAGAACTTAAGTGCTTTTGCTATGTTGTTCAAACGAAAAATGCGATGGGTTGAAGATTTGTATTCGTGCATCTAGAGAAAAGAAGTGCCACACTGTTTTTAAAACTGGTGGAATCATTCACCACATCATACAAACCTTAAAACACTACAAGCATAGAGGCAAAACAAACCTAAGGAAATCTATCTATGAAAAATTATTGCTTTTATGAGCAGTAAAATGCTTCAACTACATGATTGTAGCAAAACAGGGTTAGCAACCAGCTTTCTTGTTCTCCAGATGTTATCACTCTCTTGGACTGCCCACATTGATTATTTATGTAATCACTCCCCAACCACGTTCAGTCACAGGCTCAAATTTGCCTGAAAATTCATAATAACAGATTTTCTTTTGTCTTGAATTAAATGAAATTGTCCTAATTAGGAAGCATGAGCAGTTCTAATAGCAGGCACAGGCAGGTGGGAGGCAAAACCCTTCACTTTGGCAGAAATGAAAGATTTTGCATGCCTGTCTCCCTGCAATTCCACTTTGGCACACTGTTTTCATCCCATGTGTGCAGAAACAGCTAACAAGAAATGCAGCTAGCTGACCTTCTCTCACCTCCTCCCTGACCTCCCACAGCATAGCCTAGGGTTTACCACGATGTATCTCCCCACTCAATTCATTTCAAGCCTGGCCCTCCATGCAATATGTGAATGCACGTAGAGACACTGCTGCTTCTGCTGCAGCTCTGCTAACTTTCAAGAATATTAAAAAATATTCTTGACTCTGAATGTGTGAGCACACATTCAGGGGGCATTCCTGATGCAGGGTATGCAGGTGGTCAGTCACTGCAGAGCATCACCAGGTGCATTTGCAGTGGTGAGACAGCTGCTCCTCCTACCCAAGTGTGACAGCCACACACAGGAGAGTTCTGATGACAAGATTGATGGAGAAGGAAAACATTAAAGTCAACTGCATTTATATTTCCATTGGGTGTTCCATTTCTGGTATGTGGAACTTTACACAGTTCTTACAAAGAAAGGAGGAAAGAAGTTGTTTCTGATTAGTAAGGCTTTGCCCTGCTGATTTAGACCATATTAGTAAGACTAATGAAACTTGAGCCAGGATACCAGAATGAAACTCAAACCTACAGCAGGCATCAGAAGACCTACTGAGTGTCATAATGAACTTAGACAAAACAGAAACAGAATTTAGGGATTAAAAAAATTATACAGTAACTATGTGTTTTCTTGGTAATATGACTTGGGTAATGTCCAAATGGAATGTGTGAGCATTAAAGTATTAAAGCCTTAAAAACCCTTAGGGGTAGGAACATTAACACTGATCACACACCATTTATACCTCATTGTTATATTTCCTTGAAATCTTTTTCCTTGAAACATTGTAGCTCAGGACACCCACCTATAACATATGGAAATTACAACAAAGTTGCTGAAATTCTTACTACCTTATGCAAGACATGGGCCCAAATTCACCCTTATTCCTTGGATGTCCAGGCACTGTTGCTTGTAACATACTGAGCTCCTAGGTATGGAGGTTTCTCCCTCTCTGTACATACCAGCTTTTGTCCTGATAGGACTTCCAGGAGCGCCATCAAGATTTTGCCATCTTGTATATCAATAAACAAGTCTTTCACTTTCAAAGGAGGCTTGCACTGTGAAGAAAAGAAACCAGGTAGTTTTTTAAAGCACTACTTTTTGATAAATCACCATGATTTCAGAGAGATGGAAGAAGAATTTTACAAGACAGAGATACAAGAAGTAAATCATAGCCTGCTCTGTGTAAGAAAGAGCTGATTGCTCTTCACATTGGTGGCAATTCTGTCCTATGAATGTTGGAGCTAAAACTGAAATCAGACAAGGACTAATTTCAGATTTCCAATAACAGAATCTAACTCTAAATACCTTGCCTAAGAAATAACCACCCAGGGGTTGCGTGCTGATCCCTCAGACTAAGACATGTCCAGCAGAAGCAAATACTACTTCGAAATAAGTCCATGATCCAGCCAGCCACAATGTCCCTTCTCATGTGAAAGGCTTCTGGTGGTGCCGATCTGTCTCCCAGCATTTTCTAAGTACTTCAAAAAGCAACTTCTTGTATTGTTCTCTCTTTTCTCAGCAAACTCCTCCAAAGGAAACCATCTCTTCATTCACTTCAACGTTGGTGGATGTGCGCACTTCAAGGCACACAGCCAAGTCAGCTCAGCCCTTAGAGGTAGTCCCAGCTGCAGCAATTACACCCTACTCAGGTGTCACTCACTCACCTGTCCCTAAAGAGCCCAATCTTTTCATCTTTAGCTAGGCAACACACTTCTGTTCGATTCAGCACTGCCCCTGGCAAACTGGGACCACATGTTTTCATTACTGATCTTTAATCTAGCTAAGAGACTAAACAATGCTCCATGAAAGAAAGCAAAGTATCTTTCATTTCAAAATTAAATAACTTATGTGAAAGATTAAAGCCCAAATACTTTCTATTCTTTCAGTACTTAAAGCAAGAAGAAACAGAATTCAGAAATTCAGACTACTCCCAATTATCCCATGACCAGCAGAGCTAGATTCTCTCAAGACATGACCCAAGTGGGATCACACCAAAAGTTTCCTGAAGTACAAGAAGACTTCACTGCTGCCTCTGAAAAAAAGAGGCCACTCTGCAAGAAGTGCTTCTTTGAGGATAAAGGTAGAAGACACCTTTCTCAGTGAGTGTCCTCAGGGAATCACCTGTAATCAGAGCCAGCTTTGGTGAAGCTGTCACTGTTTACATGGTTGTGTTTATTATGCCTCTTCCAGCAAAAACATTAATAAAGCAGAAGGCTTTCACCCTTTCTCCAGAAAAGCATTTTTATTTGTTGAATCAAAGAGGAAAAAACTTAGTATGCACTCCAGAGAAAGCTAACCTGCCCACAAAGATTCTAAGACTTCATATGCCTGGCACAGCAAAATTAACAGCACCCTACAGCCTTTTTCATTATATAATTCCTTCTGTAAATTGAAGACCTTCTTTGCAGTCACATATTTGACAACCCTTTCTGACAAGTTCCAAAACTGCAGTTCATTTAAAGCCCTAAAGCCTGATTCACCAAGGCACCATGTAACACTGTCTTCGTTCTGAGAGGCCTTTGACAGCAATTGCTAGTCAAAATATTTCCAACTAGCCTTATTCTGATTTTCTAGTGAGATTTAAGAGGATCCCTTTATGCCTTCAGAAACACTCACTGCAGAGTGGTAGACTTAAGCAACTATATATGTGATGCCTTTCTTCTAAAACCCCTTTACTTTATTGTGTCTGAAATGCAATCACTTCTCAAGAACTACTAAACTGAGAGTCAGCCCAAACCTAGTCCCAATCTGTACTTTTTGAAATTTAGCCACATACTAAAGCATTGTGAAGCTCAATCACCAGTCTGAGTTGGGGCTCTGTCTAGATCAGGAAGCTGGTCTCACTCCTTGATCCTGCACTAAACATTGCTGCTGTCTCAGTAGTATTAGGATATTTTTTTTCTCTTTTCAACCTCAACAGCAACAAAAACATACTCTGCATGACAGATTACTCAGGAAAGGTAGTACTTATCTACTATCAATAAGAACAGTAAATTAGGTTTAAGAGCCATATTATGGTGTCAGTTTAAAACAATTACAACCTAAAGATATGATGTCCAAACATTCGCTCTCTGATGTAACTGGATATGGGAAGATCCCATCATATTGCCCCCCCATAACATGACTGACAAGGAATTAGTTTTCCATCTTCAGATCTGGGATGAAGACAGGTTCTGAAGAACATCTGTCTTTAGCCATGATTCCTCAGATGTTCAAACTTCCAGTTCAGGGAAGAACACAGACATCATCACCTCATGGCCTCAACCATATTTGATTTTATGTGGGTGCATTCTATGGGAAAATTCTCCCCTCATGGTAACAGGCAATGGCATTAAAGATTTAAATGCACCTGAGATGATAAATGCCAGTCAAGCATTCATTGTGTCTGAAAACTAAGTTTAATTAATTCAGAAACCAGATTTGAGCTTTGGCTCATTCTCCACCAAACATCCCTATATGCACAGATGTCAACTTTGTTTCCAAAGTTTAGAGGAGTTGACTGCAATGGCTATGACTTTGTATCCCAATATCAAGACTGTTCATCAGTCTTACCTTTCCCAAATGCAGGTTTATCCATCTGGTAAAGGTCCTCTTCTGTACATTTTCGCGTTCGACTAGAAATATCAGAAACAAAAAACAGTACTTTAAGTTTCCAGAAGAGGGAAAACTGGTAGGAAATTTCAGAAACTGACGCACAAAAGAGTTAGAATTCATGAGAACTCGGTGAATAAAACAAACACATTCTAAATCAGGAGATACAAGGTTCAGTTTCAGTGTTTTATTCAAATTCTTTGCCCAGACATGAGCCATACATTTGTAGATCCACTTTAAAGGCAGGAGAAAGGAATTTCTCTTGGTTTTGCAATCTTCAGTGTGCAGCTTCTGAGAGGTGAACATTTATGTGCTGTGCACAGCTCTCCAGTGTTGTCGCCCTCTGAGCAGGCTGCTTGACCCTTCTATGTCAATTTATAGGATTATTGCTCTGACAATAATGTCATGAAAATTGGGCTGGTGTGGATTCTAATGTACTTACTTGCATGCACAAGAAAACAGGACCAACAACAATTTTGTCTTCATTCTTATGAATGGAAAAGCCTCATGAAATCCCATCTTCACAGTCTCCTAACCAGTGCATTTAGAATCAAAATCCCAAGTCCCTAGACTGAAGAATCATTTTATTTATACTGCAATAAGACTACGAGTGCTTGTTCCTCGCCAGAAGTGCTGTGCACTGGGTGCTGTACAAACAGCTCTTGGGCCAGCTGAAGAGTTTTTAATCACATCTGCCATTTCCTGAATCCATTTCCATAGTGAACTATGGCAACAGTGGAAGGGGAATCATATTACTGACCAGCTTTCATTTACCTTCTAATATAAAAAAGTAAACCATATATTTAATATAAATGAAGTAGACTGTCAAAGTAATATTTCACTTTAAAGACAATTATTCTCAAGTGGTTCTCAAGTTTCACTTGAATTAAGGAAATCTGGCAATTTATGAACAAAACCCATTAAAACTAGTTATATGCTAGTATGTCAATTTACTCATAGAGCGTATCAAATATATTTTAAAACCACTTTGTGTTTCTTCAGCCCTACAAAAACAGCTAACCTATCTACTGGGAAATCACATTCTGAAAAAGTCTGAGTTGCTTTTATTGGTCAGACTGATTATAGGCCAAGCAGTAGCTTCTGTAAATCAAATTTTAATATTGTTCTTTTTGATCATTTTAACCAAAGGGTCAGCAGCCTCTAATCATATGTATAACTGTTTTCCTTATTTTGATGCATTGGAATAGAGCTTTTCAGCATGAAGTACATCTGTCACTGATGTCCATTCAGGCCTTTTAAGTTATCTTATTCCATAAAACCTGATTTTCTTCAAGATTGGTTAAAAAAAGTCATTACCCTTTAAGCGCTTTAGAAAACACAGAAAATGCCAAACTAATTATTGCTGTTGGCTTTTCTTTTAAAATGTCTTAGAAGAATGTGCAAAGATTTGAAACAGCTCTCTACAAATGAAACTGTAAATTATATTAGGACTCCAGAGTATCTGTAAAACACCCACAGCATTTACCACCTACAAATCCCAAAGTACAATAAACTGAGAGATGTGTCACATATTTCTTGGGCTTCACTTCTTCAGCTCCTCAACTTCAGATTTGGGTTTCCATGCACTCACTCCCACAGCCACGGCTGAGCAGCAGAAGTGCTGTGTGTCACCCAGGGTGTAACTTCAACAATTGAGCTGTTAAAATTAACGTTTGACAGTGGGCAGAGGTTAAGTCAGAATTGTTCCCAGATATACTTCTTTCTGTTCAAATACAGGTGTTGGTGCAAAGGGGAAGGCAGAACAGGCAGAGGAGCTAGCAGCAGGCAACAGGGCCACCTATTAAACTTGTCCGAAATGCTGAGGAATGCTTGGATGGGCACCAGTGCCAGGCTTCAGAAAAGAAAAAGGAGACCTTATCAAATGGGCTGGATATACAGATTTACAATGTCAACCAAAATCAAAAAGGAAACACAGAAAGGTTCACAGAAGCAAATATAGTGTTTTCTGGTATCATGAGAGGCTTGGTTTCTTGTCGTATTTTTCACCAGTCACTTTGGCAACCTTCACTTTCAGTGTAAATAAGGATGCAAAAGAGAGCTGTGTTTATTTACAGATCATCCATAAAACTGAGCACACACTAGCTCCTAATTTTGCTGCAGAAATTCTGCCATGATGCAAATCAGGAATTGCACATATGCCTCAAAGGATGAGTGAGCCAAGCTGGTATTACTGCTTCGGGAAGCTCACACACCAAACATTAAAAAAAAGGGACATTCAGGGAAGCACATGCATACACAGACAGGTTTCTGAGATGAATTTGTCTCTATGGCAAACAGCTTCTTTTCAGGAAGAATGATGACCCCAGAATGGGCACTATTTGATTCTGTAAAATTCTAAAGCAACAGTACCTGGAAGGGAAAGAGGAAAGGAGAGGAAATGTGTTTATACAATCCCTTAGGCACACAAACCCCTAATGCAGTCCATATGCTCAATGGCAGAATTAATGGGAAAAGTTCAGCACAGGTATTTACTGATGTGTGTCTTTAACTGCTATTCTGCTCTGGTGTTGTGGACCTCCCAGTTTCAGTACAGCCCCTCTTCTCCACAATCTTTTCATTTAAGACGATTGTAGAGACTCTATAAACTTTATGCAGTTTCTATAAATTAAATTGAATCTTTTTTTCTCCTTCACGCCTAATATTATATAAAAGTCAAGAAAATAATTCAAGTCCAAAGTTCCTATACTTACATATATAATTTACTAAAACTGCTCTGTGTTTACTGGGCAGCTAGAGAGCAGTAACACTATTATAAAATAATAATTAACCCACCATATGGCTGGCCTGCACACAAATCCTATACTGGAAAAGAAGGATGCCTGCTGTGAGGGTTGAATTGAAAGATGTAATGCTGGAAGGTAGTAAAAAATCAGGAATTGCCTTTTTGATCAGCTCAGCTCAGATCTTGACATAAGAGAAAAATTATAGAGACAAATTCTGACTGCTCACAGACGCTGGGTCTTCCACACTCTTCCAGTAGGCCCAACTACAACATTCTTTCACACGAGGGTGTAAGAGGCAGTGTTTGTATCAAAGTGCATGCGTAGGGCACTTACAGGCATTAACTGCAATAATTTAGAGGGAAAGAAGCCACTGGCAGAGGAAAAGGTGTACTGTTAGGATTGAGTGTACCCTATTGTATAACCCACGCAGTTCTCTGCCCCGCAACTGTGTCCTAGAGGGCAGCAGAATTTGGCAGATTTTGGCTCAGCGCCAATAGCTGCACCCTAGTCAGTATTGAATATTCACAAAGATTTACTGCTTTATAAAATCTTATGGCAAAGGCAACTAATTCCTCAAAGAGCAAAACTAAGCTAGTTCAAAAACCAGTTGGTAAAATTCAAGGTTAAGCTGCTAATGCACAAGGGAGTTCAGCTGCTTTTCTGTGTGGCACTATTTCCTTCCCCATCAGTGGAAATTCCTCAGGCATTTGCTAATGCCATTTCTCCCCCTCCCAAATCTCTTCAAAGGTCACTACTGTTTGCATCACCTGCAGGAAGCCGATCCCTAAGAGCCTCTACGTTCAACAGCAAATTTGAGATAGCAAATATTGATTTGCTTCTAAATACTATTTATTCTGTTGTTGTAGAACCAGTTATGAATAATCCTCTGAGACACACCACCATGGGGCTGGGCACTTCAAGGAACTATGAAACATGGAAGCTGATTTGAGTAGAACACTTGTCAGTGTGTAATTACATAGCTTCAGGAAACTGCTTGATTTGCATGTATGGATATTACTCCCAAAGCAAAGCAGGTCACTTAAATTTGCTTCCAAACCTATTAGCATTTCATCTAGGATATCATCATCAAATGACGTTAAAACCTTCACAACAGGCCAAGCTGGCTTGTAGATCCACTTGCAACTTACCTTCCAGACCAAGTTCCAGTTTTATAATAAGCACAAAATCCAGCTTCCTTCTTCCTACCACAAGCTCCACCTCTATAGATACACTCAGTATTAACAATAAGCAAGTCTTCAAGATGGAAATGCTGGTGTTGGCCATCTAGCTATGACAGAAGATGCTTTAAACACCCTTGGCTTTAGTGGCAATAACTTGCCAGGATAATAACCCCACCATATTCAGTTCGTAAGTACCCAGTGGCCACCACAGAACCAGTTCATAATGTGCATTGCTCTGGATGTATCCCAGCATTTGACAAAGTCTTTGATCTGGAGAAAATGACACTTCTTATTACATAACAAAAATATATGGGAAAATGTATGATAATTAAATACTACAGCCTAACTCCAAAGTGGAATGTAGTTCAGACACCCTAAGTCTTGGGAAATGCAAATTCCTCTCCTTCTGCCTTCCTCGTCCCCAAGCCCCTGTTCATAGAGTTAAGCAATCAATCAGTCTCAAATGAACACACATTGAACAATCCACTCCAGGCCACTAAATAAAATGAGAACTGTATTTTAAACTGGGCTTCATGGTGTTCCTGCACTGTGACACAGCTTAGGTATTTCTGATTACTAGGCACCATACTAACAATCTGAATATTCCTTTCTCTACAGTGTTCACAAAGGAAGCCAGACTGACATCTTAGAAAATGGATTTTACCTGAAATTGCTCATTGGAGATGATGATAGATACAAGTAATTGCCTACGGGCAAATAAATCCATGCCATTAGTTAGAGTACGTGGTCAGGCACTAGATACAGGATGTTGATGATAGATACCAGATACTGACAACCCTAGGGAAGTACAGATCCTTGTCCAGGAGACCTTCTACTGTTCAAACACAATACATGGGACAAAGTTCAGGTGCACAGCCCAAGGACACAGCACATGCAAGCAACACATCTGACATAGGAAGGGTGATTAAAAGTGTAACTAAAGTGAAAGAGGGTGAGCAAGAGAGACTGGGTGAGGGGGTAACAACTGACAGCAAAAGAACTGGAGAGTTTAAGATGAAATGCGTAAAGTAGGCCAGGGGAAAGTGCAATTAAATTTTGTACTTTTGTTCCATCTCAACACAGAATTACATTAAACACACTGAACTATGAATGCTCAGAAACATAGTTTCTATTACAAGTTTTCACAAGAAGATGAAAAAATAGCTCACAACATTCCTCTGATATATATTGTGCAGTCCAGCAACACTGTTCTGTGAACACTCAGTACTTGCACATAAAAATCTCCATAATTGTAGGAGTGTGAATTTTAAAGGCATAATTGAAATGTAAGGAATAACTTTAGCCAAATTGCCCACAAAATTAATTTTATAAGCTTATGAATTCCTGCGAATTCTATTTTCCTTGTGCTTAAGAAACCCCCAAACAGCTCAAAAGATTAATATAAATTTTCTGTTTGATCTGTACAGGGGTTGAAGGCTTTGTTGTGTACCATATGCCAATTTGATGTAATCTGGAGCACATGAAATATTAAATCTTAAAAACCCTGGTTTTCTAAAGGAAACATTAACTACACTATATAACATGAGTCTGCTCTCAAGTTACCTCTTATGAACAGGGCCTCTAAGCCCTCCAGATGAAGTTGTTAAGTTAATTGTTTGTTGAAACTGACCCATTTATTAGGGTCCTTATTAAATTTCTATGGCAGGTGTTGAAAGCTTGAGGCTTTTTCATTCCATCAAAGTTGCAGAGTCCAAGTCTTATTGGTTCAAAATTCTTTAAAACTCTGGTTGGTGCTGCAGAACACAAATGCTGTAAGATCCCAAGCATTACATTTTCATTAGCTGCAGCTAAACAGGTTTCTTTTGGACTTCAGTGTCTGGTTATAGCAAAATATTTACTGCTGCAATTGGTATATTAAGATTACATGCACCAGACAAATACTACAGGATGAATATGAGATTTCTAAAAAACGCTTAGTGCTTCAATCCTCACAATGTCTGAGACAGATGTTTCTCTTACCAAAGAATTAGATTAATTTACTTGTAAATTCTATTGGGCTTTGGAAGAGAAATCCTACATAAAATATTACTATTAGAGCTGATCAAAATAGCTTCCAATAAGAGGGATTTATATTTTCCCTTGAAAACTAATTTAGTAGTGGCAGATGGTAAAGATTCCCCTTCATGTACCCTTCAATCACAAAGCAAACATCTCTGTTCGCATGACTCTTTATATACATGGGAAATGTTATTGAACAGATTAACAAAATTTCTCATTAACATACCAGGATTGTTATGAAACAAAAACTGACAAGGTTAAAAAAGAGAGACTGTAAAGGTTGCTGGATCCAAATAAAGTATTAATTAGGTTAAATTCAATGGGTTTGAAAGTGATCTAAAAAGTGACTTAAGTGTTGATCCAGCAAGGGGTTTTCAGGCTGTGCAGAGCACCTCTTGTGGTTTATTACACACTTTTCAAGGACCATAATATCTCCTTCTGTGTATGAAAAGAAACAGGATTTGTTGTTACCAGCAATTGCCATTAGGAGAAATGCAACAACAACCAATAACCTCGTGGCTCAAGAGTTGTTCCTCGCCCAGAGTTCATGGTGTTCCAGTGCTGTTTGCTGCACTAGCACTGGCTTCTCCAAATGGTTCACCTCCTGGGACTGCTGATGTTTCTTGAAGGAACTGAGGTCCCCAGCTCTGCAGTGAGCAAAATATCCCACCCCTGTCATTGCTGGCATATTGAACTCTGCTTTAAAGCACAATGCTTAACTTCAATTTCAACCTGTTGCACATTTTCTACCTACGTGAGTATATCCCGTCAGATGCTCTGCACTTGCTCAAAAATAAAATCAGAAGCACCCTTCTGAAACTAACAAAATCATAGTTGCCATGTTCAGACAGGTACCAGTTAGCACTATCTTCTTATCAGTTAGAGAAATGGCTCTTGAATAAAGTTCACATCAACATGGCACAAACCTTTCCCTCCCACATGGAGAAGTAGGTCCCACAGATATATCAGTATCTGCACCAGTATCTATGTATCACTTCTGAGTGATCCCTGGCAAGATCTCCATTGTCATCCTGCAGCATCTAAAATGAATACATCATCCTCCAGAAACCATCCTACATCCAGCAAGTAAGGGCTAGTCACAGAGTCCAGTCCATTCCATCTCTACTTTACATTTACCTTTACTTGTTATGGCAAATCTAGAAAACTTATACTGTGAAGCATTCTTTATTCTTCACATTTTTTTTTAATTTCTAGAGAGGAAAAAAAAAACAAATCCTTTTGGCTGGTTAACTTTGTTGAAACATCAAAATCTGAAATGCAGTAAGATATTCTGCTATACATCAGATCTGACAACAGTGCTAAAGCCTGAAAAATTTGAGATGAGCAAAGGAGCCAAACAAAACCCACATTATGTGTCAGGGTTATTTCTTGACATTCCGAATCAGATGAGAACTAGCACGTACCCAGAGTCCCACTGTTTCCTATATTTGTCAGTTAATGTTAACAGGTTGGTGTTTAACTCTACTTTTATGCATTTGAAACCATTGTAATTAAATCTGCAAGTAGCATGAAGAAAATGCATGTGCAGGGGATTGGCAACACGTCCACTTTCCACAGAAGAGTCCCAGGCAGTTTCCTGAGCTTCTTTAGACAAATCAGTCTTTAATAAGAAATGTGAACTCTCACTATTATTAACCAGTATCTTTAAAGCACCACAGGATAGCACAGAAAGGCTAAGAAGACAACTATCAGATGGGTATAATCTTCTCTGGAATTTGCCTTTACCTATGGGAAACTTAAAAGAGCATAGTTTCATTTTCTAAAATCAGGTAAGCAAAGGCAACCACAAATGTGTCACAGAACTACCTTGCAATAGCCCTGAAAACATAAAGAATTGCTCGTTGGGGTGCCAGTGGCTTCTGGATTTCTCTTTTCTGCTTCCCTCACTGTCCCCAAACAAATCAAGATTACCTAGCCAATACATTATCGAAACAAAGGAATGCTTACAGAGCCTTCTGGACACCACAGCACTAAAAGAGGTTCAGAAATAAAACTTAATTATATGTGTGCAGTACTGAAAGAGCAGTAATAAAAGCCAGAAAGAGTAACCCAGTGCAGGGACTACCAAAACCTACTGGTGTCCTCAAGAAATGGAGCGGCCTCGGATGGATACACAGAATCCAGAGCCACTCTGCCTTCTGCCCCTCTCCCTCTTATTCATCCTTTTAATGTCTTTTATCAAAGCCAGTAAGCAGCACAGAAGAAATAGAGTGAGGAGCATGGTACTCAGGTGAATATTAGAAACGTGCAGAAATACATGCAACTTCAAGAGCAAAAGATTGAAGAGATTTACAGAGATTAATATTAACTAGAGAAAAATCCTCTTTGCTTTGGAGGAATAAGCAGATGCTTTGTTCATTGTGGGCCAGACACATGATCTGAAGTAGAAGGTACAAGACTCTTTTGGAAGGACAGAGAGGAACAGAACACCAAAAACAATGTAAGAGGTGAGACCTACACTATATAAGGTGCTGTATTGCAGCACAAGGCAACCACCATTCAAAAATGGGTGAAGGCAGACTGTAGGCTGCCAAAGTTAGATTAAAATGGATAAAAAGCTGAACCACAGTGGAAATCCTTTTTAAGATGCATTTTATAAAATGCAAGAGCCTAGCAGTGACCAGTACATACTCCTGAGGAGTTGCCATTTGACTTAAATGACCTATTGGGAGGTATTCTAGGAGGCTTCAAGAGTTACTCCTACTTTTCTAAAAAAGGGTGCCTGCCACAGAAGAAGTTACAGGCAAACTAAGGATGGCAAAATTCTGAGTGTTCAGCAAAGTCAATCATGCAGTGTCCCCCACAAGACCCCAAGCCTGGCCCCTCCAGCACTAACACAGGCTTTGTGGGCAGCACAGCAGAAAGCCTGGTCCCCTCTGCACCCTGGTGAGCACTGCTTTAGGTAGCACAGGGAACTGTGAGCTGCAAGTCCTGGGTATTAGTCTGGGTGATGCTATCCAGCTACCAAAAGTGAGCACAGAAATTATTTTTCTGAAATCAGTAGCAGTCTTTCCTTTGCTCCAGCAGGAACTAAGACCAGGTTATAATGTCATAGCTCAGAAATAGTATTGGCACAGCTTACCAATCAATCAAAGCTAGAAAGTATCAGACAAAATCTTGGACTAGGTTTGGATTAAGGCTTGCAGTAATACTCAGAATCCCAGTTTTTCCTTAGTCTCCAAGAATGTGGAAACTCAGCCCTCAAGTGACTGACTGATGCTCTTGATGGAGCTCCACAATTTTAGCTATATGCCTGAAGGCAGGTTTGAACAAATCTGCCAGCATGAAAACCCATGAGTATGAGCTCTCTTGTTCTGAGGATCCAACAGTAAAATAGTACCATTTTATGGCATTAAACCAGTGTCATCAGAAACCACACACAGTGAGCTGTAGACACTTCATGCATCTTCAACATGGACCCTGACATGCCTCTTCACTTTGTTATGAAATAGTTCACCTGTAGCTTCCAGGACAGCCACCACCTCTCTACCTTGCTATTTTTTGCAACTATTTTCCAAATTTCAAATAAGAACATGGCAGGAACCATGAAAACTCACGCTGTCCTTCATAGACAACATAGAACATCCACTCAAAAGGAAAGGCAAACGTAAAAGAATTTGGATTTAAGTGCCAAGCAAATATCCGTGTTCTTTATGGACATTTCCAAAGACAACGCTTACCAGAGAGACATTCCTCATGTACAGTATTACCCACAGCAAGAAAATCTTTCAAGCAAAGCCCTGGTTACTACATAACTATACTCTGTGTTTGCACTGTACCTCCAACCTCATCAGCTCTGTCATCCTCCTTATCAGACTTTTCCATCCCTGGGGACAAGACATAGCAGTGTCTTCTGTTACAAAGAGGCAAATGGAAAAAGCAAGAACTTCAGGGACCAATTATCATGCAAGCAACAAGCCCTTCCTTTAATACAATCTGCAGTGCTCATATGGCATAATCACATCTTTCCAAAAGCCAAGTTTAAAATTAAAAAAGGAAAAAAAAAAGCTCATGGAAAGAACACGTATTTTGTTGCTTTGAGCTGTGCCGAGCATGCATAACGATCCCTCCTGAGATGTGTTTAAGAGATACTCTTCAAAACTGGACATAAGCCATTTATTTGCTATATTAGTTTGTACTCAGAAGAAGTTAATCTGGTATTCCAGAGAAAGGCGGACCTTCCAATATATGTCATAGTCCCTAGCAAGAGGAATAAAGGCATTTTGGCATGAGAAGGAAGTCCAGCACAAGGAAGGGTGTAAAGCCCCACTTTGGCAGCAGAGTTGGCCTACTGTGTACAGCAGCCCTTGGACCAAGAGCACTTAGAAACACTATCACATGAGCTCACTCTTGCTCCCCACGTTGCACTGCCTTGCATCTCTCACCCCAAGCTCTAACAACAAGATTCTGGTTAGTGCATGTTCCTCCTACTTTTTTATCCATTTGCTATATCAAATCAGGAATGTTGTGCAATGGGAATAATGCAGAGCATGAGGGCTGACAGCATTCCTGCTGCTGTAGGAGTCAGAAGAGCCCTAATCAGTCAGCTTCTGTTCTGCCTCTTTTTCCTCTGACAGGCACACTTGCCAATTTCAGCCTAGGGGAATGCTGCTATGTGCTGGATATGGTTAATAGGTGATACCTCCACCTTCTTTAGGCCTCCAGTTACCTTTAGACCTGGAACATGCATGCTCTCCAACAGGAAAAAATCAGTACCATAGCCTCCACTTTCCTTCAACCATAGGAAATGAGATGGATGGATGGATGAACAGCAGAAACCACTGCTGTCAGGACAATGCACTCCAGTTCCTTATGGCAATCCATAAGGAGCTGAACAATCCAGTAAAATAGGGAAAGGCACCAAAAGCATAAGGAAGGCTGCACTGCACGCAGACCTGTCACCAACACTGAGATCAGGTGAGATTGTACAAGCATGGGCATTGGCACTGCAGGTGAATGGGATGACAAAATCTCCTCACTCAGGCCCTATGTTCAGACCTAGAGATTTCAAAGCTGTTTTAAGACTGTTTGTATATGACTTGTACAAGATTCTTTTATAAGAAGCCCAGGTATCTCACAGGGCTGTGTTAGAGCCAGGACAGAGCCATTCTGCCATTGCCTGGTGCTTTCAGCTGAGAAGCTTTTGCAGATGGTCATGGTCCTGTGCAGCAATCAGTGCCTTGCCTGGCTCATGCCATCCAGCAACTACTTAGTTTTGAGAGCCTGGTTTTAAGTTGAGAAGCTTAACTCTTGTGAGGAGTTTCTACTCTTAACAGCTGTATGAAATGACTTAAAGCAAACAAAGCATTTCAGAAATATGAGACATGATTCATGGATTTTGAGAGAGAGTTCACATATCCCCATTGTGTGTAATTCGGAGATCATGGAAAGACATTATTAAGTATTCCAAGGACTCTGGCAGGCTTAAAGTGTGCATGGCAATGAGCACCATCAAAGCACTTGCAGCACCCATAGCACAAGCAAAGTCAGACCAGAGAATTGAGTAATCATGACTAAAACATGATCATACAGTCAGCTCCCCTCAGGATTAGAAACACAATGAAATCTTCATAGAGGAAAAAAAAATCAGGAACGCAACAACCTGATTGTAGCCTCTTGCATGGCAACAGGAAAACACCAACTCCTTAAGCAAAAGATGCTACTTTGAAACTGAGGTATCATTAAAAATAATAAAATTACTCTCAATGCAAAACAGCATTTAGACTCTGCTACAAAATATTACTAGGAAGGTCATGGATACCAGAGTATGACCTCCATCAAAAAATTCCTGTGTAAAGTATGTCAAGGAGAAGGCTCAAAATCTTAAATGCCTGTGGGAATTCCTTGCAGGCCTTGGGTAAATTTTCATGCTCTGTGGTTCTCTCATCTGTAACAGTGCAATCATTCAAACTTTGAAGCCAACTTGAAACTGAACCACAAACACTGACTGCAAAGTCAGGCCCTAATGTTTAGAAAATAAGAAATTTATAAGATGACTTTCATGATTCATCTCTCCAACAATACCAAAATTGCTGATCAATAACATCATTTGCACAGCCCAGGAAGGAATGCCAATGGGACTTGATACAACAGTGTGCCTCTGTTGTGCTAGCTTTGTTTGCACCTGTATACTGACCCCAGTGCAGTAAAGTTGTAAAGACAGAAACACCTTTTATCTACTAACCCTGGAAGTTACTGATACTGGAAGTAACAGAGGAGAAAATGTTACAACTGACCTTCCTCAGCAGGCCATTCCTCCCTTGCTCACCAACATGACATCCATAAGAAAGTCATCAGAAAAGTCAGGATGAGAATTTTGTTATAATGTAACTTCACAGAGACTTTTCATGGTTACCCTTTAGTTTATTTTTTCCATTAATAATTATGACTGCAATTTAGCTGTAAGAATGGCTTTGAAAATATACCTTCTCTATTTCCATTTATTTCTACAGCTGCAGAATTACATTGTTTAATTTTTCTTTCTTAAGTGGATTTCCTCTGGCTTTGGCTCCCATTTAATAAAGTGACGGGTCTACTGAAAACAGCCTTTGCAGTTTCAGTGGATTAATAGGGTAAAGCCTAAATTGATTGAAAAATAACTTTGCTCCATGCTGCTTTACTGCCAGTCAGCTCACACTATTGCCTACAGCTGCATCTGGCTGACAGACCACTAATTTCACTTTTTGTTTGTTTTCAAATGATCAGCAACAGCAACACCAATAACATGAACACTCTTCATCTTCTGTGGTGCATGCAGAGTAGGTGGGAATCCTCTAAGTGGAGACACATTGTCAGAAGAGGGCTTTGCTGCTCTGCTGGAGATCAACAGTTGATAAAAGCAAAGAAAGCATGTATGGACCAAAGACAGCAATGTAATTACTTACAGTTCCATGCCAGATGAAACACGTGGCTGGCAATTAAGTACAAAAAGCTTGTCAGAAATCCCTAAGCACATAATTTAATCAGGATTTGATGCTATGACACCACAACGTGCTGCACACCTCTTTAAAGTCTGCAGAGCCTTCATTCCTCACTCATCTCACATCCTGCAGCATTCTGGGCACAGCTGTGTCCCACAGAGGCTCTTCCTTGACAGCACTCACAGCTCAAGACAGGCACCAGGATTTAGCTTTTATTTGTCTGCTAAAGCAAACAGATTTAATCTGTAGATCATTTCATTATAAATAAAATAATAAATAATAGTTACTCTATTCCTTCAACATTGAAAAAGTTTAATTTTATAGCTGGTTTTTTTTGGATGATCACATTAAACCTCACATGTGTAAGCAAATAAAGACACTGACATTAACAGATGAGAAGAAAGGACCATGGGTCATTCAAATTCCTAAGACAAGTCTCATCTGCCTCTCCTACCTTGGACAGAAAATTAAAAATGGAGATAACTGGTGACTTTTACAAACGCTAGTATTGGCTCATATGTCTCTGCTGGAAAAACAATAATCAATTGATTTACTTCTATGACACCAAACATAGGATTTTAAAGCTTAATTATATAAATCCTTCCCCTTAGACACTTTCAGACAACTCTCTCCACTAAAAAAAGATTTGATACAATCAGGTATAGAAGTACAATTATATAGCAAAGGACATATTTTTGTCACAGACAACATGCAGAGAAATAAAAACTTCAAGTTTATAAACAGATTAAAATTTACAAAATAATGACAAAAAGTACTCAGACAGGTTCATAGTATTTACAATTTCAACAGAGATCTCGCATAAAGAACATAAACTTTGCTCACTAAGTGAGATACAGCAGTCTTCTAGAGAAATTTGCTGGAAAGGAAGCTGCCAAGGGGTTAAGAGATGAAATCAGCTGGTTTCAGAAGGAATTGCCAGTCAAAGGAAAAACTTTCTGCCAGTATAAACTGACCCTTTTCCTCTGGATTTTTAGACACTTATAAAATTGATCCATGGAATTTCAGGGTAAAAGGTAAGAAATTATCACTATACTGATTTTACAAACTAGTTACATTTGATTGATTTGTCTGATGTCATACAAGAAGCCAAGTTACATCTCAAGCCTTGCTCTTTTACATCACACTTTGCATGGTATGCCAGGATATGTTTCGAAAGCTGATTTGATTTGAGTTGCTATGCAAGAGATGGATCTTTGAAATGCAACTTGTGTGGGCCCTTTTCTTAATGAAATCCACTAAGATACTGAACTCCACAGTTAAAATAGGTTTTACCATACAGGTTTGAAGCGAATGAATTTGGAGCAGAATGTACTTGCTATAAAAAGTAAGGGAAAAAAAAAGTCTTCGAACTTAACATTTGTCCCAAGAGTCACATAAAATTTCATGTCTCAGGGTTGTCTTCCAGGGAAACTAATGTTTCCCTGGAAACATGTTTCTAAATACAGTTGCTCCACTCACATCTTGTACTAACAGTTTGTTCTTCAAGTACAGAGATGGGCTAATCAATGCTGAGTTGGTATCCCTGAAACTTGCCCACTCTAGTCAAATCCCACAATTTCTCAGGATCCACCTATTTTTAATAATGTAACAAAATTATGTAACAAACTTAACCAGTGGTTCCAGTTACTTCCAAAAGTCAATGCATGCAAGTGCCCATCTCCTATTTTAGCAGTGGCCCTAAAACATTTTTAACCTCTGGCATCAAAATAGAGATGCACTACTAATTACTCTTCAAGTCTGAGACAGCTGCTGCTCAGCCAGGTACCAGAGGCATTCTAGGAAAGGGACTGTATCCTGACTTCATATCATGCCTGGCACACTCGAGCACCAATCACTTCTAGAGGCAAGATCCAGAGCTGTACCAGTTAAGCTATGATGAATTACACATTCCTGAGGAGTTCCTGGGAACCAGTGGAGGAAATCTGTGAAGTCACCATGGTGTGTGGTCTCTCTCCTTACCCAGGCACTCATGCAAGCATTACTCCCAGTTTCCTCGTGGATGAAGCATAAATGCTGGTGAATATTTCGCTTCTAGGGTGCAAGAAGAAGGAGCTGCATATTTCCAGCATTCCTTCTGGTTACCCTGCATTGAACTTCTTGCCAATATCCACCTACAACTAGGAGGCAGAGCTGGTCCTGGCATGTCTCCTAACAAGATCTCCAAGTTGCAGTGGGTTTGGCAGAGTGTAATGGCTGTCTTGTGTCTCTGCCTAGGAAGAGCTGGCTCTGAAAAAAAGTCAGTGGGTGATACCAGCCTTTGCCCCGTCATCTTTACACTCTACCAGAACAGAGGTGATGGAACACATCACGCTAATCTCTTGTGACTGCTTACCTGGCAGATGGATATTTTTGGTGACAAACAATTCTTTTATCTTTTGATACAAGAGTGGTGGCAAGAGTAAGATTATTTGATCTGAAGAAACGAAGATTTAGGATTTGACAGAATAATTTTTTCTCTTTGTGTCTCATGAGTGGCACTAAGAGACTAATTTGCTGTCTTTCCCAGCAAAAGAACTAAAAAACATCAAATGAAAACACCAGGGCACAGGTTTAAAAACAAAACGAAGGGAATTGCCTCTTCACATAGTTGTACTGTTGAAGTCCTCGCAGCCAGACACTGAGGAGTCAACGCATTTAGCGAGAGCTTAAGGGGAGGCACAGTCAAGGAAGGAAAATTCACCCATGTTATTCACCAGCAAAATTCCTCCCGGCTCTGGAAGTCCCTGTTTTGCAAATGGTTGCAGACTGGATGAGGAAATTGTGTCCCACACAATGCCCTTTTCTTGCCCTTTTCTTACACTAACTAGGTACCCCCTTTGGCATTGTCAGCGAGAGAAACTTGGCTGGGCAGACCTTTGTATGAGGACATGCCTCCAGCACATTCTCCTATGAGGTACTGCAGTGCATCAGTCTCAGCTGTGGGACAGGTCAGAGAGAATCTGGGCTGAAGGCATGCTGACATGTTCTAGGCTGAAGCAAAAAACCACTTTGGATAAAAGGTCCTGAGAGGTAGAGAAAAAGTGAGAAACCTTTGCTTTTTCACACTTGTGTAGCAGTGGCAAGGCAAGAGACTTGGGTGTGGTTTTCCTTTTCACTATTGCCTGCTCTGTCCAGTCTACAGTAGAACTTCCACCACTGCGGATAAAGAGATGATCGTTACCATACCTGACATCAATTTACAGTCTTCTTTGCACAACCTTGTATGGTCTGACCCTTAGATGGACTGAAGTATTAAAAAAAAACAAAACAGGGAAAAGGATGGACCTGGATAATACAACCCTTTTGGATTCCAGCACCAAGAGCCTTTCACTCACTTTTACTGGTAAAAACTAACACACCTTGTTAAAGTCAACTGCTTTAACAAATTACTTTGTTAATTCAAAATGTATTAACCTATTTATAAAACAGCTGGCCTTGTTAAATCAGCTGTCTGTTAATAAAACAGCTGTGAAAAATTTCTGTAGTGTATGTCTTAGACGGTGTAGCTATAACAGAGCCCATGGGTGGGAGACAAGTATTGTCATCCCAAGCTGGACACACAGAAAAGCCCCTACAGTGAGCATAAGAACCAAAGTGAATAAATAGGTCTCCTGTCACACCCTGAAGGTTGCCACCACCCAGTGCTTGCCAAGGAAAGCACATTCCAGATACAGGGCCCTTCCTGACTGCCACAATTACTCCCAGAAACAGGTCTAATCCATCAGGCTCCAGATCTCTATGGGAAATCAAAAGCCAGAAATAAAGTCAGGAAAGTAACACAAAATTATTCTCAGACAGGTCACCACAGAGAATATTTTTAAACCAGAAACAGTCTGCTCAATGTGGACTAGAAGCAAAGAGCAGTTACTTTCTCTTACCCTCCCAGTGAGCACTATTTCACTGATGCAAACATCCTCTGGAGATTTATTTCTCCATCCCCTTGTACATCTGTTTATCTTAGCCTGACTCCTAACTCCTTCCTGGAGATCAGAAAATGACACTTCTGCCTGCTTTGCCTAGGGCTGTGCCTGCTTTCCCTTGGGCTGACTAGGCTGTATGAACATCCCTCTTCTTTCCCTCCCTTCATCAGGAGAACTTTTGTAGTGAAGCAGGTTTGCTGAGCAGCTAGCGATATGGAAATGCTATTTAAGGTTTTCCTAACAATGCTGGACAGACAAGGTCACCATTGTATTTACTTGCTCTAAAAAGGAAATGCTACATCATCAACTGAGTGTTTTTAAAGAAACCTGCTGCTTCCAGGTATGTCACCACCTACTGTCCAGTGTTCTTGCCTTTGGCCTGTAAGAGCATTCTGGCACTTTTGGCATAAGCTCTGGGCAGAGAAGTTATCAGTCAAAGACAAGAAGAAAGAATTTTAAGCAAAGAATTTCACTCTGCAAAAGAATTTGATAAATTCTGTGGGTATGGTGATATATGAGAATGTTCTTTCAATTCAAAGCGTCTCATTTCTGCCTCTTCTTTTCTGAGAGGAAAAATAAAAGGTGTTTCTTAACTGGTATTTTTTTCAGGAATTGCGCCTGGAGCAAAGGAGAATACCACAGTTATCAAAAAGGACTCTGTGTTCTTACTGAGGAAGCAGCTCAGTCCCCAAGCACTGTGACTACTCATGACCTATGCACAAGGTGCATATCCAAGCACTTTTCCCACAAAGCCACCTGCTCTGCACTCTCAAGGACACATTCCCTTCAGACTATCTGCCACTCCTTGCAGTTCCTGGGCGGAAACTTCTCACTCTTAAACCTCAAATGATCTGCACGGGTCTGGGCACACTCATCAGTAGTTTCTTATGGCTTGGAGACTTTGTATTCACTTCAGATAGAGAGGTGAGAAGGTAGAATTGTTTTGCACTAAGGAATGCCATCAGCAATCCAATTTTGGAGAAGACCTTTCTTTAAAAAGTTTATAGTTTCCCAAGTTGTATAGTTATTCCCAAGAATAATGAATGATTCTTATTCATGGATCAATAAGAAGTTGATGGCCAATTACGGCACACCAGAATTTTTGCCTTCAGTTTGGAAACAACAACTCATGCTTAACCTTTAAGTGCCCAGTTCTTGCTTGAAATTGTACAAAAATGTCCCTGAAACCAAGTTACACTGTCTGCAGTTGTCTGTACTGAAGAGGTTCACAGGTACTCTAGCTAGCTCTGCACACTGGTATGCTCATTCTGGGTGAATGCTCATTCCAGTGAAACCCTCTGCCTTGAGTGCAGTTGTATGAGTAGTATCAGACATATCAGTCCTTGGAAATGGACCATTTTTATCCTCTACTCTGCTGCTTTAGAGAAAAAAGGGAGTTCCTTCCTCGTTAGGAAGTTACAGACCCGGTGAGGCCTAATTCAAACCCACACGTCCTCTGGGTGCCCGTTTGCAGCTGCATGTCCTTGTGCTCCACATGGCCCCTGTCAGCGTCCCACATCACCGTCCCAGATTTGTACCCTCCTGCCAATTCTCCTCACAGCTGCAGAGGTGCTCACAGCTAACCCAGTTCTGTCAGAATGATCCCCCTCTGCTGAACCACCTGTGCAGCCACAGCGCCCGAGCCAGGCAGGAGGTGCCGAGGCAGCACCAAAACGGCTCCCGGAGCAGCAGTGCCATGGCTGGGACACCAGCCTGCCCTCACCCTGGCACCCCAGAGCCTGCAAGCACCAGGGCAGCCCCACAGCACCTCTGCCAGCCTGGGCCATGGGGAACTGCCCTCCCTTCCTCCTCCTTTGCCCCAACCTGCAGTGATGAGTTTTCCTCCATACTTCGCGTGCCACTGTCTAACATATGTATGCTGGATAAGATGCTACTTTTTCTGTCTTTGTTAATCTCTTCGAGCTCCTTTAATTGCAGCCTGGAAGCTTTTTCCACACTAGTGGCTGGCATTATTTTATCCTTTCCCTGAAGAGTTCATCTGCCTTTGCAATTTACAGGCATTTCTCTAGGGCTGAATTTCAATTTTTTGTGCAATATAGAGTCACATGTTTCACAGATTATCCCACCATCCATCCTCCTTCTGCTTCTTGAGTCAAGTCAGAAAAAAAAAAAAGGCATACTTCTCTCTCCCCAAAAAGTACACTCTATCCCATTAAAAATTGATGCTGCATGTACTTTGAACAGCAGAAATAAATCCTGCAGATTCACCAGTTTGTCATTTGCTCCCCCATTCTACCACTAGACAATAATATTAAGTGAGGTTTTTTAATTACTTTTTCTTTTCTATGGTCCTCTCTGCACTCAGGCTCTGTACTGTTTCCAGATGCAAGCAAGCATTATCTACCAAGGAGCCCCTTTTTCCAGGTAGTTTCTGCTGGATGCATAGCCCTTCTAGTTATTGTTATTTTGCTTTCCTATTCTATTCTTGTTAAATTGATTATTTGATTCTATTATACTTACCAAGTACCAGAAAATATAATGTTTCAGAAAAGATGAGAAAAATCTGGTTGCAGAAACACCTCAGCTAATTCCAAGACCAGCTTGTCTTGTGTCTCACTAGGGGCACACAGACGCTTGTGGGGCTCCACAAATTCATACCCTCTGTAACCTTTCTTCCTCCAATTTGAATGCAAATTGCTTCACATTGCTTTTGAGCAGTTCTTGTGTTTCCTCATAAACATGCTACATCTCTGTCTCTTCTCCAGGTCTGATAATTTGACCTTCAGCAGGAACATTTTGAGTAGCAAGGAAAAAATGTAGCTGCAAATCAGAGGCACTTTCATTTATTCTTCATGCCTATGAAAGGCAGATGGAAAAGCAAGCACAGCAGACCAATACCATAAATAATTCAGGGACATGAAAGGTTCCTCTACAGAAGCATCATTATGTTTTAAACTGCTTTCAGTTTAAATGTTTTCAACAATTAGGAAACAGCTGTGCAGGCCACTTTTAAAAGCATCACTCTCATCAATAAGCACACTGTTCCTCAGCTGACTAAATGCTATTTGTTAGGATTTCCAAAAGGCCCACTGACTCCTGTTGTATAATTTGAGTACAACTCCTTAATAAGATTAATCAGCAGCTCAGAGTTTGTGGGAAGTATGCAAGTGTGATAGATCAAAAAGAACCATGCAACTGCAGTGTGATGGAAAATAACACTTTCCATGCCAAAATGATTCTGAGTGAAAGGAAAGAAGAAAGAAAAGGAAGGATTTGTGCACATTATTAAGTAAATATCAATCTGCAGATGTTATCTTTGGAGTAATGTCAGCATCTCAGATAATTTTAGCTCCAAAGATGACTATCGAACTCAATTCACTGAAACATTAAGCTTCTGCAAGTTTTGGTTAAAATTACACTGAACTGTCAATTGTTTTTTGAAAATGCAAAGTGTACTGAGTTTTACTGAATCCATTAGATCTGTTAACTTTTTAAACTAGTTCATTCTCTCTAAATATCAGAATGAACTTTTTTATTACAAATCCGCAAATATAATACTATTACATGCAAAATATCCGTAAACTGTGACTAGGATGTAAGACCTGCAGCCACATTGCAAAAAGAGACACTTGGGACTCCTCTCCTGGCACAGAGGCAGGAAAAGGATAAGGAGGTCACAGGGAGACTGGTGGTGCGCACAGGAAAGGAGAGAGATCCTGGTGCACCTCTGGAGCCAAAAGCATTATTTGAAGATTTCAGGTCACCTACACATTAGGAGCCCAAGCAGTGTACCTGTTGCCCAGCAAACCATTGAAATTACTCACTGGGTATTTCTTTAGTAAGCTGCCAGTGTTTTCTAGATGTGTTTATTTAATTGTTTTAAATAGGATTACTTTCATCATCTTCTATTCCTTTGTCAGTTTAGCTTTTATGCTGCATTCTGAAAAAGCTGAAATACTTGCTTAAAGCTTTCAGAAAAATGCACTACTACCCTTTCAAAAAATGTCATTTTTAAACATTTATTGATGTTCCAAGACTCATGACAAGAAACACAATTAGAGACACTGTCATTTTCCCCATATGCATTCAATTTCTCTATTCCCCATGGCAGCTTGGATCCCAAGTGTAAGTTATGTAATTTTCCCAGAAAACCAATCAAAAAGATACTCTTAATGCTGGGTTGAGGCTGTTTTCCCTAGCCAAGAGTTTGCCTTCTAAAACATTTGCAAAGCAAAGTAAATTTTTAGTTCATTTTCATTATCTTCAGAGATAAACATAATAATTTAATAACATAAGCAGAAAAGAACAACACTGTAGTTCAACAGTACAGTAAATCCATCCTAAAGCTTGTTGGAACCATTTTTTTTTTAAACCCACATCATACAAAATGCCAAACTAATATAATCTTAACCTAGCAGCTTTTTTATGTAAAAAAAAAAAGTTGGAAGTTAACTTCATATCTCCAAGTTTTGGATCACATCAGTTATTGTCTGGTGTTCTGCAGCCAGCAGGTCAGTGCAGAGCTGTCAAACTCTTCATTGCACGTTCTGGCAAATGCAGCAGAGAAGTAAATGTGAGCCCATGTGTGATCACAGTTACCTCTGCATTGTTTCACTGTACAGTAACAACATATAATCTATTAACAGCAATGGGTGAGGTAGTGTTAAAATAACTCCTGGTTTTAATGAGCTGGGGCAGTAGGATACACTTCTCTCCTGAGTTAGGTTGTCACCCATCAGCCTGTGCATCACATCCTGGCACCCAGAAAAAGGAGGGAAACATTTAATGACAAATCTGTTCTTGGCTCCTCTTGTATTTTAGCACAGCCAGTTGCAATCCAACCCAGGAGAGCCTCAGATTTCCTTTTACATCCACTGAGGGGACCTGAATTTCACAGCAAGAAGAGCAGATTCTGCCTGTCTCATTTTGCCCTCAATTCCTTTCCCATGAGGGTCTGGACGCAAACTAAAGCCCTTATGTCTATAAATAGGGTGGCTGCGAAATGCCTGGATCAGAGCTTATTTGCAAGGGAAGGGCTATTCTCACCATCTTCAAAACAAAAAAAAAAGTTTTGTTTGCTACTTTTAATGTGACTGTCATGTTTGAATATTTTTATAACTCAATCACATAATTTGTTATAGCCTATTATTGGAAACAGAGGTTGTCACTAAAATATTATTACTTCTTCAACTTAGAAGTGTTCATGTAGTTGGGTTCAAATCTCCATCCTAGGAAGCAATGAAAAGCAGAAATGCAGAAATGGAGAAGTGCCTGCCTACAGCAGGCTTCATCAGCCACATATCATGTATCTCATGACAGAGCTGCAAGTCTGCAATGTCCCATCAGGAAGAAAAGACCCAGAATGACAATTTGCTTTCTTCTTCATCCTTCAGTGCTACATGACTAAACATGACGTGTGGTGCCATATCTGTTTTTCCCTGCCTTTATCACAGATTCATGGTTCGCACACCCAAGGAGAGCAGGCAGATAGCCCCTGTGCAAAGATTTGCCTAATGTTCTCCATCAGCTCACAGACTCAAAAGGCTGGGAGTGGGGAATAGGGAAGAACTGTTTAAATCCTTCTGTAATTCTCTGGGAAACCAGATGCAGGATTTGATGCCAGCTAAAGTTAACCTGATGGACAAACGGGTTTATTTTAACTTGGTCACTTGATCCAATTCACTGCACAGTCACACAAACACTTGTGCCAAGGGGGAAAAGGGTGTGTAATAGCTCTGCCTGTCTTGGCAGCAGCACTGGCTTATTTCTATTTAAACTGTATGTTAAAGTATGTTTTAACAGCCCTTGAGCCATTTTATTTAGTCTCTCGAGTCACACATACATCACACAGATTTTTGCTGCTGTCCAGACTGGAGACACTTCATAAACAAAGCATGAGTCCTCATACAGGAGGGAAAGTTATGGCATGTCTAACAAAATACTCAATTATCCAATGGCTGCATACAATGGTTGTATTTTCAGAAATAGTTGCAGTTTGGTAGTTAAAGTGAAGGATTGGCTGAGGTATGCCACCAACATGAGACAAGCAAATGAATTTGTTTGCATGCCCCAGTCTCCCTACCTTCCATAAGCATTTTGTAAGGTCTCAGGGTGAGGACTAACATTTTGATTGCGTGTCTATGAAAAAAACAGCTGAAAAAGCCTTTAAATTCTCAAGATTCTTAAAAGCATTCAAAAATGTAACATAGAGTTGTGATAAAAACTAGGTATGTGTAACATCTGTCAACAGGTTGACTGTCCATTCTCTCCTGTGTATTTGCAGGGTCTGCACCACAAGAAGAGTCCTTATCTCAAGAGTTTCTCCATTTTCTCTCTCTCCCTAATACTTACCTTTACCTATCCAGTGATAAGCCACAGATAAAAGTACACATACTGTTGATTTACGGTTCATTTACAACATTTAAATTACACATTTTGTTAGCTGCTTGTCCCAATCCTACTCCCAATGATGTAAATGGAGGACTTTGTTTAGCACAAGTGGCTGGAGACGTAAGGGTCAATAATTATTTTCCTCCTTCCCTGCTTTGCATTTATCATGCCTGCCTCTCCGTTTTGCTGGTGCTGATTTCCCCATTCAGTCTTTGATCTTGGCTGTAATCTTGGCACACGGTTACCTCTTACTCTTCCCTTCCCTGTTCCTTCTTTCCATCTCACATCTGATAATGTGGTGCAGCCCTATAGAGGTGGTTCCTTTTCTCATCAGACAGGAATTTGGAAAACCAGAGCAATCATAACCTATTTCTGATGGTGCTCTGTGATAGCTGTGGTTAGGGGAGCAATACACATACCTAGTCACTCCAGCTATAACATTTCAGGCCAGCACAAGACGAACACAACACCCCTCAGGCATCTCTGCATTATACTGCCCAAAGGCAGCAGCTGATGCACCATCTCAGGAGGCCTGATAGCAGCATTCAGTCCTCGCTCATGCATTAAATATCAGAATCACAAGGGGCTGCTACCTTTTAAATCCAGCTCACCATGAAAGGATTCTGTCTGTTGGTTATTTCATAGCTGAAGGAATGAATAATTAAAAGGCAGCAGGTATTCTTCACTGGAACTAAATCTTCAGTTAGGAGCAGAACAACATCCAGCAGATCCAGACTTTCATATATAAGAAAGAGCTTAGATGAGTCAAAGGTCCCTTGGACATATGCAGAGCAGGCGGGCAGCAGAGGTCTGATGTGCAGAGCACACACCCACTGATCCTGAGACACTCTGGCTCTCAGCTGGTGAATGTGTTTGTCACACAGGCATCCCTGCCTTCTGCAGGACTCACACAACTGTCCTGTTTTCACTGGGATGGTGGCACATCACAGGCAGAGGAAGATTCCCTCCTTTTTAGTTTAATTTAACAAGCTGCTCCAGGATGAAATGTGCCACATGGTTAAACAAGAGCTGGGCTCAGGGTGTGGGATTTGACTGGCATTCGCTGCAAGATGCCGTATCAGTGAAAATGAAACAAACTCATTTTGTTCCAGTGACTGAATGCAGCACAAACAGAAGTTAGTTAAATATAGACCATGGCTGAAAAATCATTTTCCATAGGTGAAGCCTACTAAAATCCCTGCTCTCAGCAAAGCTTGCTGCTAGCTGAAGTCCCTGGAAGCTTCTCCAAGGGGGCTTGGTGCTGCCAGCTATGCTGGGGCACAGTGGGATGGACTGGGCACACATGGCATGATCCACACCTACCCAGGTAGGATGGGAGGTGCAACAAATGCTTCTCCAGTCCAGAAATCTCTGTGTTACAGCCCCATGATGAAGGCTGGCTCTGCTGCCTGCAGACACGTGTGAGGTCTATAGTAGAGCTGGCAGCTGCACTTTCCTCCTTAACAGCCTGACAGCTCTGAAGTGCCAGTGGCACAGTCAGAAGTCCTCCTACCCCTATTAGTGCAGGAAAAGCACTCTGGAAATACCTCAGGCTAAGAGGCGAATCTAACATTTGAGGTAAGGATGTGAAAACAAGAAAAGTAAGAGAACAACTTTTGATGACAAAGTCCCTTTGAATACTCTAGCTTGCTAAACAGAACTAAAACACCTGAAGGCTGATCATGGCAGAGGCCTGTGTGCCTCCACTTGGGAGTCCTCACTACTGTAGGATGAAGTGCTTCAGCATTAGTCACAATGAATATTCTCCAAGAAGCGACCACAGTGCAGTTGGGATTTGCTGGCTGTAGAAGGGCAGCCCAAAGAGCAGTGGGCACAGAGCTCAGCTGCAGGTCTCAGCTTCTGGAAAGAGATTCCTGAGCACTTGAAGTATTGCATATCTTCCAAAAAGGGCAGGTAGTTCTGTAACACTAAGAGTAAATGGCACAAAAATAATTTTATTTCCTCCTTCAGTTCTTTTTAAAAGCTGGGCTATTTTAGACAAAGAAAAGTCATTGTTTTAACGATTGGTCAATACCCAATAACATTTTCCCTGTCTTAGTGTATTCAACTTTTTTGAGGTCTCCTATGGAAGTACAAACAGGCACATTTCAAGTAAAACTTCCAGATAAAAACACAGACAAATGCAAGTGCTCAGACAAATGCAAGTGTTCAGGAATGCACCATCTCTTAGTCAAGTGCCCTTCCACCGCCAGTAAATGTCAACTGCAGTATGATCGCTCCTTGGAGAAGGTTGGCTGTGACTAACACTGAAACACAGGAGGCAATGACCTTCCCAATGTAACCAAGAAAATGGCTTCACTTACTCACAGTCAAGGTGCATTGTTGGGTTGTTTTCAACTTTCAGATGTACTGGCATCTTTTGGCATTCACGGTAACAGTCACGTCCAGATCAGCTGGACTACAAGCCACACAGCCTCTGCCACTGCAAGGGGTTGGTCTTGCCAACGTGCAGACCGTTTTGCTTTCTGAACTCCACGAGCTTCAGGCTGGCCTAGTCACCACGTTTATTCCTGTGGATTTAGGCTCTCTCATTTGCTGTTGCTACCCCTAATTTAGTGTCATTTACACATATGAGGAAGGCACACTCTGTGCTGATCAAAATGCTGAGCAACGTGGACTCCAGCAGAGTACACTGCTCACTACTTGGTGCCAGCTGGATGTCAGCCCTTTTATCTCCTGGAGTCCAGCCGAAGGTGGTCCCAGCAGATTTCAACCCATCTAACAATCTGTTCCACTAGACTGTGACTGCAGTACCAGAAAGGCCATTTCTCACTGGCAGAATTTGGCAGCTTTGAATCTTTCCTACATTGGCAAGGATGAAAATATGCAGATGGAAAGAGAAGCCATGGTATCTCTGAATTAAATTTTTAAAGTCCAAAGCCATCTGAGATCTGGGATTGCAAAGGTCAGCATTGAACTATACCACAAATTTATCAGCACAAGCTGCTTTTGTGGCCTTTAGCTTCTGAAAAAGGATGATGATGTCCACAGATGAAACTGAGATTCGAGTGCATGTTATGCACAACTTGCAAGAACTGATTAATTCCCAATGCCAGTGACTGTGATTTAAGCATTCTTCCAAAATCAAAGAACATCTCTTTAGTGAGGCTTCCTTAAGAGTGAACAAGATCACGCTTTCCAGAAGATCACAGAACCTGCGAGATTTGTAGCTTTCAGCGAAGCCATTAAAAAGAAAGACTATCATACAATCCAAAACTGAAGTAAAAAATGGAAGCAAAAATACACTGACTCCAGTGAGAACCGGGTGTTCAGATGAAGAGATTACCATTTTGGGTGTACATCCACAAATTAGTAATTAGGGATAATTGCTTTCAGCTGCATTTTGCTGTTTAAGAAAAGTATTAATAACTTGTAATTAACATTAATTTAAAAACAGATGAAAGCCCATGTTGGTGCTGAGAGTAGACACGCCTGACAGAAAACAGCTACCTCATATGCAGTGCTGGTGGTTGTCAGCTAGAATATTTCTTGGGTGCTCCCAAACCAAAATTACAACAACAGCTTTAATCTCTCTGTCTTCTCAGGCACTTCCTGCCCACTAATCTCTCCCTTTAGCCATGGTCAGATCTTCCAACAAAACTACCGTAGCGGAAGAAGCTCATTGTGCATAGGCTGCCAGGTATCAGCCAGACACAGCTCTTCGGTACCCGCCCTGACCTCACGCCGTGGCACCGGACCTGCCGTGCTCGTGTCAGCTGCAGCACTGAACTCCAAGGCCAGGCCTGGGAGCCACACTGCCCTGCCAGCCACCCTGCCCTGTGTCAGCCACACTGCCATGCCAGCCACACGGCCCTGTGTCAGCCACACTGCCCTGCCAGCCACACGGCCCTGTCAGCCACACGGCCCTGTGAGCCACGCTGCCCTGCCAGCCACACGGCCCTGTCGTACGTGCCCTTCTACTGCCACGTGAAGAGATAAACATAGCCAAGATTTAAGACTAAAATGAGCCTGCTGGAAGATTTCCTCATAATTTGCCCTGACAGCGTTTCCTGCCTGGAAATAAAATCTGTCCAAGCCCAGGCAGCTCTGGTTGTGTTCCCCTGCACAAGGTAAGCCCATGCACAGGCTGCTCCATGGGCAGGGCAGCCCCTTGGCTGGCCACACCCAGGTGAACGTTACCTTGTGCTTCCAGAGCAAGTCAGTGAAGGGCCAGGGTGATGCTGGGGAAGAAGTTACTTGGCCATTACAGAGGTGTGGCTCCCCCAAGGTAAGTGAGGAGGAACATGGCACAAGGCACCCTGCCTGGTCAGCACTTCAGCCAAAGGCAAGTCCATCTCATGAGTGCCCCTTCCATAAGTTATAACTCAAGAATATAACTCTGAAGTTATATTTTCAAAAGGTTACCTATTTCCGTACTTCCCTCTGTAAAAGTACATGCTTGTTACAGGCTTAAATGCATCAGACTTGTAGACTTGTTCCAAAGAATTGTGCTCCCAGCATCTGGTTACCCAAGCTATAAAACCTTTGTGCAGAGTGGTTTAGTATGCACTTTTCTGGACAGAATGCTGGATTCACACCTAAATGTCCATTTGACACAGACTCTTATCTGGGTCAAATGGAAGTGGACTTGGTGTTCTCAACAGTAGCCAATAGCACATATTTGTCAATAAACAGGACAAAGGCCAACAGGGACAGTTTCTCAGCTGAGCTCCAGATTATAAGACACCAGGCAAAGCAAAAACCCCCAAACCTCAAAACAGTGATGTACCTGTCCTACACAGCATGTCCATTTCTATTAACTATAATCCTTCCTGTTGACAACTGTTGAATTTCTAGGGTTTTTTTTCCCCTCCACTCTAACCAGTAGTTCTATTTGGTCAAATGGGCAGCCTTCAACCAACAGAAGCATTTCTCAAGTTATCTGCTTCCTTTCAAGTTACACTGCTTCCCTGATCAGAATCACAAAATATTCTGAGTTGGAAAGGATCGGTGAGGTATCACTGAGTCCAACCCTTATGTGAATGGCCTCTACAGGGATCAAATCTGTGACCTTAGTATTATTAGCACCATGCTCCAACCAAATGAGCTAATTCCAGGGTCAGGTACTGACCTTCCCCACTGGGCTCGAGCTGTGACTAGAGTTCATTGCCCAATTCCTGTCACCATTCCAGCACATCTCTGGGTTCACTACACATCACCTTCAGTGGTGCAGCTGAGCAGATTGAGGTCCCTGCAGTGTAACTGCTTCTGTAAAGGTTACGTGACTTTAAAAAAAAAAAAAAGCCCTAAAATTAATAATTATTATTATGAAGCTCCAGCCTGGCATCCATTCTCCCAACAGTGGAGAAGCTGAGATCTCATCTCAATTTCCTGTAACTGCTATTTCAATAGTCTGGGGTTCAGGAACCTTTTATCAATAGAAGGCTAGTTGCTTATAGTCACTCTGAGGCGCTCAAACAGACTTAGAATAGAATTCAGTCACTTCTATCACCAAAACTTAACAGCAAACAGGTTTCACTGTTAACAGGATTGGCAATACACTACTCAGACATCTTTAAGCTTCTTGGAGCACAGCTTCCCCCCCACCCCCACCTTTTGATTGTGATTTTCAGTTTAGCCCTGGAAAAAACATTTAAACTTTCTGCACTCTCTCTATTCTACTGATTTTGCAAGGAACACCTCCTTACCTGTTACAGACCATTAACAAAGTGCCCTTTTTCTGCTTCCTCGCCCTCCCCCACAGCATTTGGAGAAATGCTGCAAAGCTGTGAACCTCCTCAGATTCCACTGCCTGTTGCCCAGGAGCTGGAGAAGGCAAAGAGGAAGGTGTCCTCTGAGCAGTGGTGCAGGAAAACAGGAATTTCCCTTTAGGGACTGGCTGCAGAGAATTACCTGGTTGCTTAGAAACATGAGACTAACTACAGCTCAGTTTCCCCTTCCTTCACATGTGCACTTAAGGAGAGGCTGTAAATCAGCTTGGTGGGACACTCAGGATGGCAGGTCTGTGGGGTGAGATGCAGGGTCATCACACAGGGTCACCATGCAGGCTCGGGTCAGGGGCAGACAGGGGGGAGGGCATGTTTTCTGCTCCCCTTCCCAGGCTGTGTGAGCAGCCTGTTTGGTTTGCAGGAAAAGTTTCTCACTGCTGAGTTTCAGCCACCAGGATGAGAGTCAATGACGGAATCCGCAGCCACATCACCTGTGCCAGGATTTCAGCTTTGATGACACTCAGTTGAGGGAATGCAGTTAGGGCAAAGCATCTGACAAGAAGAAGCAGATAAAATTTAAAGCAAATGATATTTTAAGTATAAACAAAAGTTATGGTAATTCCTGCACCTCTTAGTAATAGTTTCTATGTGAGCTGCCAAAGCATCAGCGATTGGCAGAAATGAACACACTTGCTGCCGGTTTGCATCCTCAGTACCTCAAGGAATTGAACAGAAAGGATGATTAGCCACACAGAGACCCAACTGCTGCTTTGCTTACCCACCATCACATAACACAGAAGAAGGAAAAAACAATCTAGATAAAACAGATGTGGACTTAATCTCATACAGTTTATGGTCAAACCAGTTTAACATGAAAAAGCACCACCGCTAACACAAACATGAGAACACAGCCCACAGTGTGTGCACAAGAGCTTTAATGAAGTCTCTGCAAGAAGAATTCTCTTCAAGTCTGACATAACAGGTCAAAGGACAGATGAACTGGTATGTGCCTATAAAGTATTAGAATTTGGAAAAAGACACTGACAAGTGTGCCTAATTTAGACTCTTTCACATTCATTCACATTCATAGCCACCAGCTCCCAGACACAGAGTGGAAGGGATATGCTGTGCAGTACATACCCAATAACCTTGTGGACAGGAGCCAGCAGTGTGGTTATCATTATGCTGGATAGTTACTACAAGCTGAGGGTTAATTATTAGCACAACTTAAAATCAAAGAGAGTTTGATCCAGACTGCCTAGCTACATACACACACACACACATACACACAAAGCTTCTACCCAGGTGTACTTCCCATCTCTTTACAGACAAGCTCAGCATAGTTCAGACACGTCCAAGGTGGGACACCATGTCAAAGGTAGCAGTGACAGGGAGTCTTAGCCAGGCAGCTCTTGAAGAGTCAGCACCTACAGGAATGAGTGTTGGGGGGCTTTTCACTGGTTGTTTTTTTGGTTTTTTTGCAATACCACTTCAATGGTTCTTTAAAAACAGCATGACTACAACAAAGTTATGTTTTGAGTATTATTTTTAAGTATTTTTGAGTGTAATTTTAAAATGCTCTTTGGGCCTACATGACCAATCATAACCAAGGGCTTTTTCACTTAATTGTCCTGTTAATTCAGCATTAACTTGATGGACTCAATTATAACAAATAGTTTTACCTGTGCATAAGCACTTGATATTCAATCTCCATTCAATAAGAAAACCAGGAACGTAGGTAAGCAGTTCAGGTTGATTTCAGAATAAGCAGTGATGGGGGGGAATTGCCTCTCGCAGTCTTCACCTGGGATGGTGCAGATGGACAAACCTGGAGGTTTCTAAGGCAAACACAACCTGCAAGTACTACATGCAACTAATAGATGGAACACAGTCTTCTACCAACACCACAGAAGAAAAGGAAAAGGAGTTTATCCTACCAAAATGAAATAAAAATGTCAAGCCGGCTAAACAAGGCAGTGTTTGTATAGGGCAGGAGGGTGCTCAGCTGACAACACTGCTCTTTTATGTGCTCTCATACTGTGTTTGCTGCATAAACATGGGCTGACGTGACCACGGGCTCCCTGCGAGGAAATGGAGCAACCTTCTCCTGGCAGAGAAGGATTACTGTTTGCTGACCCTGTCAGAAGGAAATTGGGGCAACCTCTGTCTCCCCCCTGCTAGTCCTGCCACCTCGGTAGCTGCAGGGCTTACACTGTAGCCTGCAGTGTTTACATTGCTGGCCCCAAACCTTTTTCTGTGTCTGCAGAGTTACAGCAGAAGCTGAAATAGAGCCTAATTCTCTCACAGCAAACAAGAGTGCTTTCCCACCCTGGCATTTAGCATTTCACATTCTCATGTACTGCAAACAACCATCAAAACCAGGGAGAAGTCACGGCTGCAGGGGAAGCCTACGTGACCAGCTGAGAAGGTCCAACTTCCAGTTGGTTAGGGCTTAAGAGAAATGCCACTCAGTGAGCCAAAATTGTAAAGAGAGTCCCGGGAGTCTTATGAAACTGGGCAGCTTGGTTCAGGGATCACATCCAGCCCCTGCAAAGTGCCACAACTCCAAGTGTTTGTCATTAGGAGTCAGCTGTGAGAAAGGCACAGCTTTAATGAGGGCTAAGTCAACAGGAGGGACCTTCCAGGCCTGTAATACCGGCAGCCGTGGTGACTGCAGATAGGAGTAGACTGTACTGATCAAGGAAACATTTGCTGAAGTAGTTTGGAAGTGAGCAGTTCAAACAATCTCCCTACTGTTTACACCAGTGTCATCCCAGACATGGGGTTTTTGTTAGTACCTCAAATCTTGCTTTAGTAAATTAAAATATATTTCTACTTTGCTCTGCTAGCCATTGCAAGAACAGAAAAGGTGAATTAAATCCTAACACTGTTTTTTGGGAATGAATGATCCCAGGACAATGTTGACAGCCTGGCAGGGGCTGAGGAAACACTCAGGCATCTCCCAGCCTTTGCTCCTGCCTCCTCCTTGAAGTACTCCTCAAGGACTTTCCATACATAAATAAGCTAAAGTAGGATGAACTTTAAATAGGCCTCGCCCCACAGAGTCAATTAAACTAGGAAAAATGTATATATAAATTGCAATATTTGCATTTCAGGCAGTGAAACTTCTTGTTTTGATACATTATACATGCTGGGATTACTAGCACATTGCAGATTGGGTAGGTATTTTATGTGCTGCTTTTTACCGTGAAGCACAGATGGTTGGTTGGCTTTGTTCGGGGACTGGGCACCACTGGAAAAACTCAGGTTATGGCAGCACAGCTAAACTGTGTTCTCCTGCTTACAGCTGTAGTTTAATTTATCCATTTATTACCTCCAAGGCCAAATTTCACATTTTGCATCTGCAGTCAGGCTGGGCCTTGGCTATGCTGTTAGTTACTTGATATTCTTAGTCAGTCACTGCTGTAATCTCACTTATTTGTAGCCAAGCTGTTGAATGTACAATGATGTACTTTCAAGAGATTACCCTGTACAAATGAGAGAACCTAATTATATCCATAATGGTCACAAATAACATAAAAAAGCAATATAAGCAAGACAATAAATAAACTGGATTTATACAAATTAACATTGAATTTGTTTGTTTCATAGTCTGCAGTCTGGAAACATGACCACTTGCACTAGGCTAATGTCATTGATTTCTGTTGCTCAGATAAGCATGCCACCAAAAAGTCTGAGATGAGGTGAGAGCTTTTATTAGGCCAACAAACAGGATCTGGAAAAACAAAGCAACTTATCAGCCAGCCTAAAAAAAGGCATTACCTCTCCCTACAAACCTTGCCTTGCTTATATCACGGCACTAAATTCGCTACTCAAATATTTCTCATCCTAGCAATTAAATTTTACATTTACTAGAAGTCCAAGAGCAGCCTCAGCTTACAATTGATTTTGTTAACTAAACAAGATTTTCAGTGCAGAAGGGCAACATAAGAACACTGGTACTGGAAACACAGTTTGTGCAATTTGGCCAGCACAGGCTTTGAATCTGCGAGTTCCCCCACCCCCACATGCTGCAATCCCAGCATCCAGGGAGAATCCCCAACAGCAAAACGATGGGCCTGGGGACCAAATTACCTCCCAGCTGACACTGCCCAGAATTACCATCGCTAGAGTGGGTGGGTCTGTATGCCAAATAACTGATTTGAGAGATGAGCTGGCTCCCTTGAAGGCGTGCAGGATTCCTTGGGGACTCCTGAGAGGAGGCAGCAGCAAGCTCCTGAAGTGGCTGAAAGTCATCTTTCATTCCACACTCACACCAGTGCACTCAATTAGGAGAGCATTTTTCTGTGAGGCTAGAGGAATAATTGCATCCAATGGATCAGCAGATGACCAGGTAATGTATAGCCATGGGGCCATGTAGGCATTTTCCCTGCAGCATCCTCAAAGTCTGGAGAGGCCTAATAAACTGCTTACAGGAACCACTATAGGTATATAGCTTTTAAGTATATAACCCTTCTTTGTCAGCTGCAGAGTAAACATACCCACATGCATGTGGTGACTTTCCAGCATCCTTGTTAATAACACTAGCTCAGGCATCCCCAGTGAGGTTATTGTCGAGACAGAAAAGCAGGAAAATACTCTTGAAATTAATTCCTAGCCTATTTTTGTTTAGAGTAGCCACATAACTCCTCCTCCCTGCCTCAAGGCAATGTCAAAAGCCAAAACCAGAATTACAGACAAATGAGCCTCAGCCCCAGTGCTCCAGCAGGACGAGGCTCTGTGCTCAGCCTTTCCAGCCAAAGTGCTCATCTGCCTGCTCCTCCCAGCACAGCCTCCAGCACCAGCGGCAGCGAGTGAGCCCAGCTCCACTGGTATTGATCCTGGTACAAAGTAGCACATGCTTGGCCCAACTGTCTGGATTCAGGGTCCTCTGCCACCCTCACTGCTTTCTCAGCATCCACTTCTGTTGTAAGGGCTGGGGTCGACTTCAAGCATGCAATGGAATTCAGTTTACATTTAACTATGAACAGCTGAAGCAGAGCCACCTTCATTCTTTAGGGGAACCATTACACCAGCATCCAGGCTGACTTTCAGGGAAGATAATTCTCATTAACTTTTGAGAGCACTCATGCTGATACAGCCTATGTTATTCCTTAGCTGCACCAGACCAGAGTGGCAGTGGCCACATTTATGGCTCCATGGTGCTGTAAATAAATGCTAAACCTGTGTTTTAATGGTGGCAGGTGGGCAGCAGCTGTTGCTGCTGAATGCCCAGCAGATTGGTATTGCTCTCAGAAGGGAAGGCACTGAATAGCCTAAAGATATCATTGTCTGCAACGAGCACTTTCTTTCATAAACATCACCTGAAAAAACATCAACCAGCCAACCAACTAAAGAAGTTGTATGTTGGAAATAGATGATGAAAAGGCTTTCCTTTGCCCCTGCTCTGGGCACCAGGCTGTCAGATTTTATGGGAGGGGAAAACAAGACTTTACATGATCGGAAAGAGCATGTTGGAGAAAGGAAAGTCAGGATACAGAATAAAATGCATAATTCATGGCTTGTGAAAGCCTTGAGGCAAGACCTTTCGGACTTGCTAATTGCTTTGCTGAGAAATAGGCCAGAAGCCATAAGAATGACTCTTACAGCCAGGCAAATGAACGCATAAAGCATTGCAATATCCACCCAGGGGCTTCCACATCACCCCTCTTGCACAGGTGTGCTGCTGGCTCACCTGGCCACATACCAACCCAGGACAAGTGCATGGGATTATCAGGCTGATCTGAGGATCTAGATTTAATTCTTGTATGTAGCTCTGTACACCCAGATTTTTGAACTGCAGGCAGATACATTTATATAAACTGGCTGCAGCCACACTGCAGCCCTTGGAGGACCCTCACTGTGTGCTTAGAGCCTTAGCATGCAACTCTGTACATGTGAGACAGGCAGAGATGAGCTGTTTCTCCACTGCAGTAGCCAGATTTAGCCTCACTGAGCTCAATGGCAAAAAATTCAGTGGGTGCAAGATCAAATCCCAGTTGCAGGAAAAGAAATTCATATGACAAGTACCAAGGATAAAAGCAAGCTTAACAGCTTATAGTTACTGAGGTTTGCACAAGTGCATGGTTTGGTGGATTTAAGTCATGAACAAAGCATCAAAATCTTTTAGCTTCCTATATTATAACTACCTCCTCCACATCCCCAGTGAGCACCTTTGGATTTTTTCATCCCAGCAGGCAAAATCATAGGGTTTTGTCTACCTACATATTCAAGTTTCTCCTACTGACATTCTCTCATTTCTGAAAATGCTACTCCAGTCAATTCTCTGATAATATCCTGCTGACCACCACCAGCCACTGCTCTTCTTTGTTAAACCTCCACCAGAATTTTGCCTTAAGGACCTAAGAAAAGCTTTGCTACTGCTGCTTCAAATTTGTTACCAAATCCAATAAGAGTTCACTGTGTCTGAAGAAAGATGGACTTGCCCCCAAAGCATAGGGATCAGGCACCTTCTTTCTCCGTCAGCTTGTCCAGCTTCCAGCCCCTTCAGTCCCCTTCTAGTCCCTTCAGTCCTCTTCCAGCCCCAGCATCTTCTTGCTGTCCTGTTTTAACTGTCTTCCCCTGCAATGTCCTAAGAGAAATCTAACCCCTCAAATGATACTCTGAATCCATCAACAAAAAAATCTCTTTTAGAGCTCTTTCCTTCCCCTTTGGTATTATTTACTGATGTATCAAAATTACCATAAAAGCTCATTAATAAAACACGGAGCTGTATCTTCCATAAAGCAGCTTATCTCCATGAGATTGCAAAAGTAAAACTACTGAAAGTACAAGAAAATAGAATATGTCCTTTAATATTTCTTTGCTCAGTCATACTACATCAATTAATTTACTGAAGTGAATTAAATTTTTACTGCTAATATATTTATTACTTAAAGATGTTCCATCTATTTCTCAGTGTCAAGAGTATGAAAAAGAAGAACTTGACAGAGATGAAGAAAAAATAAAATGATCAAAGATCCCTGGGCTTGACAGGTTTCATGGGGAAACCATCAGTACCAGCTTGTGAGTCTGAATGAAGCTATCAGTTAATATGATAGTGGTATAAAGTTTCAGAGCATATAAAACATTTTTTTTGTAATACTTCAAATTACATAATGGTTAAAAGACAGACTGCTTTGCAATATCTTCTATATAAGAATCTTAACTATTATTTTGTAAATATAAAAGGAGTCACAATGAAGGCAGGAGAATTTAAACAGCAGTTCAGACATCAATGGTGAAGTACGGTGAAGCTGAGGATCCCCAGGCTTAGATCAGAATAAAACGCCCTACAGACCTCTAAGCTACTTTATAACTGATGTGCAACATGATTCAAACCAAGCTGCAACACATCTGCCTGTAACATTTTATCTCTTAATGCTACTGTCCCTTAGGTTTTGACATCTACAGGGGCCATACAATGAATTCACAGTTTCCCCAAGGCCAGAGGTTCCAGACCAAACAAGCCAATGAATGTCAAAGCATAAAGAAGTGAAAGTGAGAACAATGTAAAAATGTCACTTAATCTGTGAGTTCCACCTTTAATAAATATTGGTAGTGCCCACATTGGATGTAAGGTAAATAAGCATCAGCAGTAAGTAGTTTTTGGTGTAGATTTATTTTGCTCTGTGACCTCTCCATTTGGTCAAAGAGAGACGGCAGTAAAAGCAGAATGGGTCTTTTGCAATCACAACACAATGAACAGTCTTTCACTTCATGCAAAGAATACTAGCACAGATGGTGAATCCACATTTTGCAGGAAAATCCATGTGCTCCTACATTAATGAGACATGGGTTAGAAGAACACAGTATTATACACTGTCGTCATTATGTCAAAAGTGATTTGTTGTCCAAGCTTAGGTATCCAGATGGTACCAAAAATACTCCAAACTTTCTATAAGCACAAAGCTTTCACTATAATTAAAAAATTGTTTCAGAAAATATACTGGTTTCTCTGAGTATTTCTAGTTCACTTTTCACTGCTAAATATGCCATATATTTTGCTTGCAGTACTTTAACAAGAAGGACATACATACACTGGAAAACCTCAAAAGGCAGAGCTGGGGAGTGATGGCACAGGAGAAGGGAGATGGGCAGAACCATCACTTTCCAAAGTGCGGAAAAGAAGGAGCCAAGAGCTATATGGTGCTTCTTCTTGGTGGATACTAGCAACGTCTTCAAAAAAGAACCAGTCTCTGGTCATGAAGGATGGCACAAAAACAAAATTACAGAACTAAGTGTTCTGCATTCAAACCATGAAAATTACCTCCATTGAGGAGCAATGTCCCTTTCTGATCCAGATCAGATTTAACCCCCTCTGTCCACGATGGGTTTATTCATACGGGAGCCAAAGCAGTTGGATTTTATAAGTAAGTTCCATTATTAGCACACTTTATTTTCTGATAGGAGCCTCAAAAATCTTCATAAAAGCTTGCAGTGAAAGAATTGCTTTCTTTTCACTTCACTCTAGCTGACTCCCACAGGTTAGACTGTATTTTTTCTCTTCAAAGTAAATTGTATAGCTTCTCTTAAAAAGCTCACATTTGAAAAAACAGCCTAGAAAACACCAGGCTAAATTTGACAGGTTTTCCTTATGTTTCAAAACCAGGAAAAGGTTTTTCTGGAAGAAAATGACACCTTTTCTACTCAAGAAGACAGAAAATCTGCTGCAGGAAAAAAAATGGGTGGAAAAAAAAAAGGAAAGAAATAAACTGCCAGGACAGTATGTGGGTGGGAGGATTCAGTCATTAATCTGACAGGTGTATGTCAGCACTTCTTCACAAACATACCTATAAGAGATCTGATTGTTTTCCTCTTGTTACTGTACTGTTTCCTAATGAAAGCCCTTGTTTTTTACATTACCTTCCTGCCAGTCTCTTTGTTTGATGTCCAAAAAGTGAACAGGTCAACAAAACAGGAAAAGCTGATGCCTTTCATCATCAATGTCTTTGCTCTTATAAGTGTCTCAAGCAAATTCATCTGGAATTGACAGTCATGTTGTCAACCATGCAGTAGACAATGTGGTCCAAAGACAGATTTACAGACTGGTAAGTAAGGAGCAGACACAGAAGGTGGCTGCTCAGCCGATGGATATAAATAGTAAAATCCTAGTCAACAGGATATTATTGTTCTTTGGGGTTCCCAAAGAAGCCTTAAGCGATGGATCAGCTCCTACGCACATGCTGATTGCCAGGCAGTGCCTGTGTGAAGGGGGAAGAACCTGCCCAGGGAAGACTTGGGGCTATTTCAGGACTTACCAAGCCTCAGCACTTCACATGCTCTGGTGGGAAGAAAGACTGAGAAGGTGGGGGAAACGCACTCAGCAAAGCACCTGTCATTTATTCATTCCTCCTAGTATTAATAACTCACCTTTAAGAATGAGATTAAACAGCAATGCTTTCCTCTGCTCCTGCAATGAAACCACGCCTAGATGAAGATGACCAAACAAACACTGAAGAGCTTGAGAAACAGGGAACAGAGAACAAAGAAGGAAAGGAATCTTCCCGGAGCAGGACAGAATGGCTTATTTATCAAACTGTAACTCCACAAGACACCAGGTTCAACTGGCTTCAAATCAAGGCAGCTTACGCTCTCAGATATCGCAGAGCTTCCATTATAAACCACATTTAAAGGTTAGGCAATTAATTGCTTCATTCCTCTGTGACCTCTGCAGTATGAAAACACAGAATCTGATTGCTGTCCTATTTCTAATTTTGTTTTTATTAACTCTCTGATCTCTTTCTCTTGCAGGACATATTCATTTCTATGATCACCCAGGGCAGACACACATCCTTCAATAGATATATAGATAGATATATCCCTACATGCACCCAAGATAAATATGCCTCATCCAAGCAAGCTCCTCCTTGGTCTTGCTCTCTGTCCCACCAAGCTCTTCCAGACCTGTGCACAAGGCAGACAGGGTTTTAGGACAGTGGATATAGCACTGCTCTCTGTTAAAATAACATTTGGATGAATCTGAGAACAAACTGAAGAGCATGAATTGACAGCAAGTTCATGCTGGGATAAAATTTAATCTGATTCATTTATGCATGCACGCAGAAAGCTTTTATTAGCATACATTTCTCAAAGAAAACAAATTATAGTTCCTGGAGATGTTCATCATTAATTACCCTCTTCCATCTAGCAGGAAGTTTTCTTCCTTCCCCAGCTTCACTTTATCTTCTTTCTAGAAACACATACTCAAAACAAAATAAACAAAACTTCTGTAACAAACTCAGTGAAGTGAAAGAATAGTACAAAGAGCCAGAGGGAGCACAGCTAATTTGGATCTTAACTGAGGTAATTCCAAAGCCCTTAGAGGAAAAAGGAGTTTCTACCTGAAGATGATAACTAGTAATTCATAGAGATGATCAACATGAGACACCAAAAAATACATCTTCACAAATGGGGGAAAAGTACAGCAAAGCAGGTTTATTTCATTCTACAAACATTTTGTTCTTGTACTTAAAACACCCCAAGTCAAGCCAAACTGAAATCTGATTGCAGTTAACCTTCATACCAACTGGTGTGCACTGCACAGAACACCAACAGGCACATGCAAGCCCAGAGGGGAACCACCTGCCACCAAACATGAGAACACCACATGCTGGGGTAAAAGATGGGTCTGTAGCTTCATGGTAATTATCAGCTTGCAAAGGTTTACTATGGAGAAGGCAGTATACGTGTGTTAGAGCTCACATGAATTGTTAGGGGACATTGCTAGCTTTTGCTGTAACATAGTGAAGGAGAGAAGAATATGTGAAGGAGTTTGGTCAGGTAGTTCCAATGATCACCTTAAAAAGAGAATATTAAGATTCAAGGCCTGCTCCACCAAAATTTTCCATGTTCATACATAAAAAAGCATGTCATTAGATTGTCTGGATAACTTTGAAATCAATCCTCTGGCTTTCATGTGTCTTTTATCCCCAAACCTAACTTAAGGGTGTCATCTAGAGAAATACATTAAAACCATGAGACACTCAAACACTAAAATACAGAAATAAATCCCTGCAAGAATGCAGTAGGAACACATTTCAGTTTTAGTTAAGACAAACACAAAGCAGTAAGAAAGAAAGCCTATGGGCATCAATATTATCAGAGTACCAGAACTCGAGTTTGGACCCTCTCTGTAAAACCAAAAATTCCTAAATGCTACTTCCACATCCATAACAGCCCCTTCATTCTTCTTTAAGGATGCTGCATGCAAGCACACACATGTGTAGCAGGACCAGAAATCCAAGAAGAAGTGGGCAGCCCCTGCCAATCTTTCAGTCACGTGGCCATCACATTAGCACATTATGCTGTATTTTCCATGCAGCTCCTGTGTTTAGGCTCCAAAACTGATCATTAGTATGATAAATGAAATGAGTGGAAACTTTGGCTCCAAGAGCCCAAACTGCTGCAGCTCTGAAGTCAGTCACTCTTCCTAAGCTTTGGTTCATTAGTGAAATGAGAATATAAGAGGTCAAGTGAACATTCAGTTCATAATTAAGTGCCTAAATGACAAAGCTGTTTACTAGCTTGAGTGACGCAGCAAGGGGGTCTCATCAGTGCTTGCTGTGGGCATCCAGACTGCCTCTGCAACTGGCTTTCATAATCAGTGTCAGCAGAAAAGCAAAGGACTCACTGTGCATGAGAAAAGCTGAGATCCTGCATGAAAAAAAATTGCTCCAGAGCCATCTGTGGGATGGGCAATGAAATAATGCTTTGACCTTTCCCAAAATTAAAGGGTGTCAAGGACTTGAAAAGTGCAAAGATCTGATCAGTTAAAATAAAATCTGAATACAACTTGCTGTATTAACTCATTTGCAAACAGTTTTGAGGCAGATGGATACCAGCTTCCCAGACCTCCTCACTACACTGGGATCTCTCAGCACCTGAGAAAGGCCCCTCCTGGCTCTGCTTGGGTGTGGACAGGAAGTGTGCACTGTCCTTCTCCTGCAGAAATGGGCTCCCATCACCAGGGTCAACCCATCAACCACTTCCTGACTTCACAGGAGTCACACTGGTGCAACCTCCAAATTCTTATATTAAAATAAACTCATGATGAGTGATACTGTCAGCTGCAGCTTAGACAAAGGATTTCACAACATCCCTTAACTGTGCTAGCAACCCAAACATGGTGTCTCCTCTCTCCATACACACAGTTATTGAATGAAGATCTCCTATCTTCTTTAATCCTTCTGATAAGAATAAGGAAACACGTTTTAAAGTTTTGAAAGGCCAACACTGAATGCGTCAAAAAGACTGTCTACCTTCACAAGAAGAAATGCAGTTCAGCCAGTAAAAATTCATACTCTGTCTTCTTTCCAGTGTCAATAACCAAACAACTTCTGCAAGAAGACTGAACACAAGTTATTTTAACCAACATTAGGCCCCTTAACAACTCTTTTCTCTATAATGGGAAGAAACAGAATAACTCAGGCAAGAGTCTAAAACTTCAAATCACCCCTTGTCCTGAGAGATCTTAAAAAAAACTCCAACCAAACTCAAAAAACAAAACAACAAAACAAACAAACAAACATCTGGGAGGGAAACGAGAAAAAGAAACAAAAATAGAAAAAAAAGAGAGCAACAGGAACTAAACGTTGTTCAGTGGCATTAATCATCAGGCCAGGAAGTCCCCTACACAGCCTGAAACCTGAGAACAAGGAGAGGGACCAAATGTTTCCCAGCTACTCTTAACTCTTACTCTTGGAATCACTCAGGTTTTGTACCAGAAACAGGCCTATAGAGTACCTTATCAAAAAGGGAGAGTCAGTGGGAATTTTGTCTCTGAAAGATCATCTTCTAATTTGGGCAGGATTTTTATGTTTCACCAAGTTTAAGAATGACGTGCAAATGCTGGCCACAGTCCCTCCTGCACTGTCTAAGTTTCTGAGGAACATGCTCTTCCCCATGAGCCTGCTTCTGTTTGCCTTGTTACTCCCTGGGCAAACAGCCCAGACAGATTTATGTTTCATTCCTTGTATTTAAGACAATAAGTCTGAAGAAGACATTTCATACTATGTTATTTATAAATGCTATATCTTTATTAAGTTAGAACTGCAGTTCATGTTTATCATGAACATCGGTAAGAGCCAGAAAACTTTAATCATGTGTCCAGATGCAGTCATATGAAGAATCAGATTTTAAGTTATCTTCATTGGCATTGCTTTCACTTGTCACAGAGCCAGGTCTCTCTTGCCCTTCCCATTTCTCACTGAGCCAAGAGAAGCATAATCAGCCCTCAGTTGTGAACTATCCTGACTGAATACACTAAATACCTACTGACATACATTAGGGGGCTCTTCAAAAAGACTGAAACAAAATGGCAAAGTACTTCTATCTGGCCATTAGTGCACAACAGAAAGACAGCCTGTGCATGTAACTGCTCCCTCTGCTCTGGCTGCAGTTCAGAGCTTCAGCTGGAGTCCTGTGAAATGGACACTTCAGGCTGTGAGGAGACTCTCACAACATATGAATAACACATGGCCTCCCCATCGTCAGGGGCTTAGTGCACTGTTACGTGCATCTCTTGAAGAAAACTTAGGAGAGACAGGCTGGATGAGTAAAAATGCACCTGGGCCATTCCATGGGTATGGGTAAAGCATCTCTGACCTTAGCAGGGCTCAAGAGGAACTCAGGCACATGGAGCACCTAAACAGACATGTTTCCTGGTAATGGACACTACACAAGAGCAGCTTTGGACACTGCAAAATGCACTCACAATCTTAATTATGATAAAATTAAGATCCAAAAGGAGGAATGCATTAAATATAACGAGGACTGGAACACAAATTTTGTTTTTAAAATGAACCCTGTGACAACATATTTAATGAGCATTTATTTTGTAAACAACTGGAGTTATACTACCAATTACACTACAAAAAGAGGAAAAACATAATGAAGCAAATCCACAGTAGATTTGCTAGAAAGTCCAGAATGGTCTCATTTCTGACTGCTACCAATAAGAGATGCTAATATTAAAAGTATAGAAACCAAGATGACTCATTTTCCACAAAAATACTTGGTCTGAATTACATTGACCAACATCAGGAGTAACTTTCAAGATACTAGATCATAAAATACATTTTAATTTATGTCTGAAATTAATTAGTGGAACGTTAATAGAATCCCTCAAAGTATTACATTATTGTAACAAATATGTCTTGAATCCACTATCAAATTAAGTAATGGGCACAGGATTAGAGTTATCTTTTAAGTGTTTTTGATAACATCTATTCAGATTCAGTGGGATTTCTGGTTTTATAAAGAAATCCTCTGCTTAAAGCTTACAGGTCCACAGGCATTCACTCTGTAGAAATCCAGGCTGTTGCTATTACAACCATATCCAGAAGGTGCTGATTTAAACTTTTATTCATGGCTATACAGCCTCAAACTGCAGCTAAAATACAGCTCAGCTCTTTGCACAGAAATATGCAGCAATTACAATGAAGTAAAATTCATCCTGCAATCCTCCACCTACAGTCCCCTGTATTTAATTGGTTGGGGAGATATAAAAATAGAGTAACAGGTACAGAGACATGTAGAAAAAGACACTTATTTCTTATAAGGTGCTGTGATGCCCTTCACCACCCCAGCACTGACACACATCTCACTGCTTATATGATAATATCTACTCCTGAATACATTTTTGAGATCACTTTGACTTCTACATGACAAGACAGATATTTGGCTCTTTGCCTTTAGACATATGCCCTTAAGAATCACTCTGAAACAACCGTAAGGTTCAACCACTTGGGACATAAACAAATAATGTCTAAATGGACACTGACAAGCCAAAATGCCCAAGGTTGCTTTTTCTAGTCCAACAGAAGTCTGTCTTTGAAAGTGAAAAAGGAAACCAAGTCATCTCTTTGTAATATTTTCAAAATAAATGCTACATGTACTTCAGAAGGCAAGTGACACAACCTTGAAATTATCCTTAGGAGAAAGAAAATTGTTTGAAGTTCTGTCCAAGTCAAGTGGACAAAACAAAAAACAAGCAGGAGAACTATGAAAAGTCCATTATATTTTTAAATCATCACTAGTTTTAACACAGTGTTTTGAAGACTGTCATTTTTAAACTATGACTTCAGGCAAGTGGTATGATCTGAGGTCTCACTAGCTCTCCTAATGCTGAGGTTGGTCAGCACTTGAACAACAGCTCACCCAGGAAAGACAGAGAAGGTGATGTTGGTAAGTGACAGCACATCAACCCCATGCCTCGAGTCAAGTCCATGCAGCTGCCAAACAGAGTTTCTCTTAAGACTAAGTGTTAGTACACAAGTGAGTTCATGTGACTGTGAAGCTACTGGGCATGATTTGAATTTGGTGTCATTTCATCCATTCAGTGGGACAGAGAACCCAGACTTCTAGTTTGTTAAAGAAATTAGGCACTAACCTTGTTAAAACTGCATGATGAAACATGCAATCTGCACTTTGTCTCACCTCTTACTGCTCCTTTATTTCAGTGCCAGGGTTTCCTACATCTGGAGCAGGTAAGTATTCCTTGTCCTTGCTGACAAATACCTTACAAAGACCATCTCCACTAGAACACTGAGATTTCCAGCATTAACTTTGGCTTCCTATACCTGGAACTGAATCTTTATTTGCGGGGTTCACATTTATAATTCTCAGGCCCATTTAACTTCATTTTTGTATAGAATAGGATCACTTTGTAGTTGTACAGTGCTTTGCCTAAGGTTCTCCTGATAATTTAATCTTTCCAAATGTCACCTGAATCTACAAAGACCTCCACTAAATGAACATGCCTGCAGGCAGAATTAAATCCTGCTGAGTATGGTGACAAGTTATAGAAGAGTTAAAGTAATGAACAGTTACAGCACCTTACTTTTGTCAGAATGAATGGATACATTAAAATGGTTTCCTCCTACTTGTGAAAGTTCCGTGTATTTGAAAAGCATGTCAAACTACAGCAAACAAGTTGAATGCTGCTGTATCTTGTAATTAAAGGAAAAACTATTACTCTCTGTAGTTAAGTGCAAAAGTAATTAAAAATATGCCTCATACACAAATAAAAAGAAAAATACAGAGAGAAACATTTTCAAGTCTGACTATAGCACCTGCCTTTGGTCATCCATCAGCAATGCTTAAGCCCTTGCAAAGTAAAGATATTTAGATACTCTCACTGCCAGAGTTAACTTCTGTGAGTTAAGCACTTGTATTACTTCTTGAGACAGAGGCTTCAGAATCTGCTACCTCATAAGATGCTGATATTCACGTTAGTGACAATTATAGTTACTACTGTCCAAAGCTTATGAAGTCTAGATCTCAAGGATCCAAACAGGAAGACAAGCAAAATCATAAAGTGCTGGGGCTTTATGACTAAGTGATCCACCCAGAAATATAAACTATGGCAAGGAACCAACGGGGCTGATATTGCTCAGGTTATTTCTTCCAGTCTGTTACCCTTTTTTTTTTCTCCATTATTTCTGTGAGTGCTACAATACAGTCCTCTGTAGCCCTCCAAATACTTTTTAAGGCCATGTACCCCTCAGCAGAGCAAGAATGAGAATCAAGAAAATAGTTAAATCTACAGAAACCAAGGAATAAACATGTACAGGTTTCTGTGAGTTCTGGATCAAACCCTGAGTGAATTTGAGCAGCAGGACCTTGACTTGTCCTCTGATAGCAGAATGGTAGAGTTCTACCACTCCAGCCTATCTGCTCTATTAGAAATATCCAAAATGAACATTCAAACTGTAATTATTTTAAAGTTGTGTTAGCAGCACTTGTTTGCCAGAGATGAACAACACATCTGACTGCACAATTATTCATGTCTATATATTTCATTCCAAGCAATGCAAGGAAAGATATGTACTACTCAACAGTCATTTAGACTATTGCAAAGCACACAACCAACATATCATCCAAAACAGGATGAGGATGTTGCTTCTTTCCAGCAAGTGCAATTCACCACATAAGGAGGTATATTTTTGATAATCCTAAATCAAACTTCCAGTAGGGAAGATTTTAAAATATTCTTGCATTGTAACGAAATGTTCCCAATGGTGTTATAACGAAAGAAAGAAAGAGGAAAAAACCCATCTCCTGGCAGGAAATTAATTATTGAGCATTCCCCTGCTTGACAATGCACTCCTACATTCTGTGCAGGCTTTCTATTTTTCTCTCTCAATATGTGGAGAAATTCACTATGGAGAATATACAAACAGAACAAAGAGCGCAAGGGTATCAGTTTATTAAATGCATTTAGAAACCGAACAGTCTGGGAGGGAGGAACTTGGTTTGTGCATCACCACACCTAGTGTTTATTCCTTCTTTATATTCCTCTCTCCTCTTCTCCATTAGATTGTCACTTCTGCTTCTGTTCTTTGAAATCACCTCTGTTGAGAATGGAAGAATTGTGCCTGGCTTTTAGCATCACTTAGCTGACACAGTTTTGAAATTTCACTTCCTTCTTTTTAAAAAATAAAATAGAAAATCTCTTGATGGAAAGGGAAAATAGAAGCCCATTATTACATGCCTAAATATCAAGATGTAATTCCATCTTTAAAACCATTCTTTTTTTCCTCCCCCAAAGTCCAGCCCATTTAGTACATTTCACCCCTTGCTGTCAGTTTTAGTCTTCCTATGAAAAGGCTGAAAAACCCACAGAGGCCATAATTTCACTCATTAGTTACATAGTTACATGACAGAACATATAGTTCCTGAAGCTAGTTCTGCAGCCAGCACATGCACCAACAACATCTTCTCAATTTGGTGGGATCATAGCACTGCAAAAGCATCTTCGTAAGAGCAGACACTTCTCAGTAATTGACATCTTGGATTCTTCCTGGATGTGGAACAACCAAACTAGAGAGGGAAGATGCAACAGACTGAAACAACATATGCTATCTTCAAATAGAATTCTATGACAGCAATGCTTTACAGCTTAGCTAAGACATAATGAAGAAATTTTCAAGAGAAATAAACAATTTTCACTTTTAAAAAAGGAGGCAGAAAGGGTATGGTAAACTACTACAGCAGATGTCTGTATGATTCCTGCAGAAACCTGAATACCAGTTAGGCTGCTCAGGACCCTTTCTCACAGTCATCAGCACTTGGGCTCTTCCAGCTCTTCCAAGCTGGGCAGGATGGTTTGGACAGCATGGCTGTACTGCCTCTATCTGCCCTGCACACCTCACATTTCCCTGGCTCTGTGCATCAGAGAAGTCTCCACCTCTGCATGCAGACATGCCAGTGTTTGCATGTGTTGTTCATATCTGCAAATATTCAGCTGCTGCGTCCCATGTTCTCCTTACTCCGTCTTGGGTCTACATTAACATGATGGGTTCTCCAGCGACCAGGAGGCACCTCCCATATGCAAAATGTCCCACTGAATGGGAGCATTCTGGAATAAGACAAACCATCCAGTCCATACTCTAAACACAGCTGAAGTTACAAGAGAGCTCTGCAGGAGCTGGAGATGCAGCAGCAGACCAGGACCATCACTGTATGAGGTCCTTCATGTGGCTCTGGGCAGCAGGGCCCTGTGGGGGGTCTGATGGTGCTGATGGAAACTCTGCTGTCCTCATACAGTTTTTCATCCTAAACTCTTGACTTTCTAGCACATCAAAGCTGTTATTGATTCTTCAACAGATAGACAATGATACTAAGCAATGATTCAGATTGCATTGTTTTGAGAGAATGAATTTTGAATTATAAAGCAGAAACATGTTTAATTACTACATATGAGCACAGAGCATATGCTGCCATTTTACAAGAAACTGTTCTGAAGAGAAGCATCATGCTCTGCCACCAAGCTCCCAAGCAACAAAAATCACACTCTCACGAGTATTAGACTCGCCATCTGTAAAATGTTTTTCATCTCTAGAAGATAGTGTGAGAACTATGTGTTACAAATCATGTCTTTTGTGACAGCTATTATCACTTGATTTGGAGCAGTACCTTAGAACAAATGTTTTTTCTGCCCTGTAAGAGCTCGTGTGAGGCATGAAACTTCTTAAAGACCTATTTGGTAGTGCAAGCAAGGTGATAATCAATATGTGTTTCAAAGTTTCTCTTGGATGGTAAGAAGAGAACAGGAGGTTTTTTCATGAACATAATGTCATTCAAAGGAATTTGCTCTGTAGGATGACATTCTCCTACACAACTACAGGAATTTTAGATAAGGCTGTGTGCATCTGTATACATGCATTTTAAGTTCCAGAAAGGGAAATTAACCATTCTCTCACAAATGACTGAGTATTCTTTCTCACAAATGCCCATGAATTAAGGATTAAACTTGGTTTAATTACTATAGCTTTGAGCAACAAGAGATCAGAGGCAGGCCAGCCATGTTAACACAGAGAACCGAAACGGATTGAGACACAAGCCAGAAACTACATAGAACTACAATGTAATGAGAGACTGTCAAAACCCAAGGGGAAAGCAACCTGGAAACAATGGCCCTGACCATACTCAAAATCTGAATTTCAGAGGTTAGGATGATGCAGGTCAAAATGATGTGGAGCAACTCCATCAGCAGCTAACTGCATTAATACACTAGAGCTGAAAGAATAGCTAATTTGACTCTCTTTTCTGATAAATTATGTATCTTCTATAATCAATCCAAACTGAAACTAATTTCCAGCAATTGCACTGCTCTGCCAGTAGTCAGTGCCTTAATATAATTATGCATAGACAGGAAGAGATAATGACCTCTGATTCAAGTCTTTTATTTTTATGGAACATGAAGATACATCACAGTATTATGTGAGTTATTGATTAAGATCAGTATGTTACATTAAACAAGTTGTTCTCCCATAAACCACTGCTGTTTTTTTCCTCTTCCATCGAATCTTGCCGTCTTTTCCAATCACGAGGAGTTATCTGGTGAGGGGCAAACAAAACTTTGGAGGAACTACAACTACTACTACTACACTGATACCGATCTACATTCAGAGCCAGGTATTTGCATCCCTTCCGCCTGCACAGCCTGTGGCAGAATAGGAGAGCATCTCGTAGATGATTTATCCAAAAGCCCTGTCCATGTTTATTCAACAGTAGCTTATTGGAGGATAGATTAAATCGAGTCCTCTGATAGTCATCGGCTCCAAATCGCGGTGGTCTGGAGCCCGGAGCCGTGCCCTGACCGCGGCCGAGTGACCCCAGATGTTCGCTAGGGAGCGGCTCCGCCCGCAGCTGGGGCGCCCCGGCCAGGCCCACGGGGACCTGGTGGTGCGACTCCCGTCACCCCACGGCAGGGTGAGCCCCGGCGCCGCCCGGCCCCCCCGACCCCCCCCGAGCCCAGCCGGAGCCCGCAACCCCCGCCCCGACGGTCCTCGGGGGAAGCCGTGGGTGGCAGCACCGCCCGGGGGGACACGGCAGTGCCACCCCCGCAGCATCCCCAGAGCCGCGGAGCCCCCGCGCCTCGTCCTTGTCCCGGGGCCCGGCGCCGCTCGCCCCAGCTCCGGGGCTCTTCGCGGCCGCACGGGCCGGCGCCGCGCTCGGGGGAAACTTTGGCCCCGCCGACCTCCTCC
>VXBB01015258.1:890914-934539 GCA_013399915.1 Illadopsis cleaveri
GACCCCGCGCCCGTCGCGCCGCAGCGGCCCCTGTGCGCTCCCCATGAAAACGCGTTTATTGCCGGGGCAGGGGCGCCGCGAGCAACGCCGAGCCCGTGCCCGCGTCCTCCTGCCGTACCTGGGGACCGGAGGAGGGCTATCCTTAGAACAAGTGTCACGCACCCACGGCAGCAATGGAAGAACAAAAGTATGAGCAGCAGAGGGGCTTTCCTCGTGGGAATGAAATCAATGCCACTACACATTAAAAACACTTAGGGTTGCATACTGATTTAGCTTGCTCTTGGTAGTCTGTTCAGGCTCTCAAATTTCCTTTGAGGTGAATTCTCACTTTGACTGTCTTCATGTACACCGTTTTTCATCCAGCTTGGACAGTAATTGTTACCAAGGCCCTTGGGTGTCACTGAAATCTGTTCTCTACAAACCTGATGAACAGCGTGAGCATTTCATTTGCATACGAGGTGTTTCATTGCAATATACCACTATTTGTATCTTTGTGCTTGTAAACAGCAAATTTTGACATGATCGAGTCAGACCAGTATGGCATGGAGACTTAGACTAGCAAAACATGTAAGCAAAATCTACAAAGTTAAATATAAACAAACTGGGATCTAGAAATTGTGGCTCTTTCAAGTCTAAAGTGTTTATGTGATCTCAAGAAAACACTCCACACAACCAGTTGTTTCACCCAGCTCAGGAATGCAGCACTCTTCCCACAGCCTCCTCTGGTGATTTTGTCATTAAGACTCAAAATCAGATGGAGATGGTAAGAAGGCAAAGTTGCCCCTTAAGCATCTAATAAGGATTCATCACCACTATAACATGCAGCAGTCTGCTATCCCAAAATGCAGTCTCCTGGAGTTTGAGGCAGTCTTCAGCTGTTTACATATCAAGACTGGAAAGTTTTGCCTAGGTGTAAGGACATGTGAATGCCATGACAAAAAGTTTATAAGCCTGAATGTAAGGAGCAGGAGAAAAAAGCTTGTGGAAAAGAAAAAGCTTTTGAACTCAGATAGATTTGCACAAATCACAATGCCAGGCTTTGCCTTCATTTTACACTGGGAGAACCTGGTTTTTTTCCTGGCATTATCCAAGTGGGCTGAATGCATCAGTACCACATTTAGAGGTGGAGCTGGAAACTGAGCAAGTGTGGCTGTGGGAAAAAGAGGTGAATGACTTCACAGCATCAGTTGAAATACTGTCTGCCAGAGGCAGCTGGAGATCCTTAACCACACTGCAGCTCGAAGCAGGACTACTCCCAGTACCAGATGGGGACAGCTGAGGTTTTGTCCTATTGTGTGTGAGCATCCTCCAAGAGCTGGGATGTCATGAGCTCTCTAAATACCCTTTTCCATTCTGCACTGGCCTGCTTGTGAGACCTCTGAGTGGCCATTTGCTGGGGTCAGCACGCCAGCTGGACAAAGGGAGGCAGTATGAGATGCAGGCAAATGAACAAGGAGAAGTAAACCAACCTGCAACCTTCAGCAGCAGAATCACAGACTCACAGATTTAGAATCGTTTGGGATGGAAAAGACCTTTAAGATCATCAAGCTCAGCCATCAAACTAACGCTGTCAGGGCCACCATGAAGAAACGTTCCTAAGTGACACATCTACAAGTCTATTAAATACCTCCAGGAATGGCAATTCCACCATTTCCCTGAGCAGCCTTTTCCAGTGCTTGACAACTCTTTCAGTGAAAAAAGTTTTCCTTGTATCCAATCTAAACCTCCCCTGGCACAACTTGGGACTATTTCCTCTTGCCCTTGCCTAGATGTGCTCCAGCTCCACAATCACCTCGATGCCTTCCTTGCAATGAAGGCCCCCAAACTGAAAAGGATTCAAGGTGCAGCTGCACTACTGCCAGGTACAGGAGGACAGTCACTGCCCTGGTCCAGCTGGCCACACTCTTTCTGCTGTAACTCCTCATTTCCAGCCCCACCTGACCTGGGATGTTACAGCTGTGATTCGCTGTTCTTGCAGATTTCCCTAGAACTAATTACTGCTTTCACCCTTCTGCTTATCCTCATGCAAGAGCGGCCACTCCACTCAGCTCCACTCTCATGGTGGTTGAGGGTGCAGCCCACGTCACTGACATTGCCAGGCCTGCCAGGTACCTGCACTTGACCTGCACAGTCTGGGTCTCAGAGTCAGGATGGGTTTAAGATGTAAATGATTAACATTGTGGGCACAGAGAAGTTAAAACTTCCGCTTAGAGAGAGGAAAAAGGCATTAAACCATTCGTACCTGGGAAAACACCTGCTCTGAAGGCACAATAGCAGAGGCAGGTGTGGTCAAGCAGCAGCACAGGCTGGGGCTGCCAGTTCTGCCTGTACCAGTGGAGGCAAAACCATCAGCATGGCAGCCTGCCTTTCTCTTGCCAGCGAGTCAGGCAGGACTTCAGCCTGGTGTTCAGCCCGTCTGCCAGGTCTGATCACTCCAGTTTCTGGCCCAGCACATCAACCTCATCTTACATTAACACCATGAGCCATGAAGTGCTGTGAATGAAAACCCTGATCCAGTTTCATTTAGCAGGTGTGCAGCTGTGTGTGGGGAGGCAGCAGCCATGTCACCTGTGTTTGTCCATCCACAATTTCAGATGCTCTCCAGCACCTCCCCCAGATCAGCTCTGTGGTTAGCAGAAGCCCTCATACATAGAATATCCTTTGAGATAATTGTAAAAAACATTGCAATATATGCAGAACCAAGTGCTCCAAAATGGAAAGGTAAGCCTCTAAAGTTACAAGGACATTTAAAAGTTGTAAGATCAACATGTTATCCTGTATTAACATTTTTCTTTAAGTTTTTAAGTTCTTCCCTGCTACCTGGGTTCTGTGAATCAGCCCAGCAAGAAAGTATGAAATCCAAAATTCTCATACAAAGCTAGAACACCAAATGTTATGTTAGTTGTTGAAAACTCTGTAAAGACATGTGGAAATTATCTGTGAAAACACTATATGCCTTCTAAGAAGTAACTGATTGTATGCAGTGAGGAGTAGAGAACTTCTCTTAAACAAAAAGTGATTTCAGATTTTATTAACAAAGTCCACTTGCCTTTTGATGTTAAAGGACTATTCTATAACTGAAAAAGCAGGTTAGATTTAATTAAGTCCCTTGGCTCAGACTTGTTACTTAGGGCAATGCTGTAAACACTTGGCAGAGACTCTGAACTATAATAGCAGGTTTATTAAAAAAAGAGTTTGGTCACATATGAGAAGGCAGGGAGTCTGATAGGAAGTTCATGGAGAACCTACCACTCTTCTGCATAGCCTTTATCTTTTTTTTTTTAGTGTATGCAGAATAAATATGTTAAAACTTTTCGTTTCCCATCCTTTGCCTATCTTACCAATGAGTGATTTAATGCGTTGAATTCTCAGTTTGAGAAGAAAATTTACACTTGAAGGTTGTGTAATAGTAGGGAGAAAGCCATCAAGTTCTGCAGCTCAGCTTTGTGCCCGTCCAGATGGAGAGTACCTTGTGATTCCTGCTAAAATGGCAAAGGAAGGTATCTAACAAAAAGGAAGATATTTCTGAAATTAAGGAAGAGATTTATGCCGTTGTAGCTAATTTGCTTTGCCTTTATAAGCAGAGTTCTCCATATGAACAGTCATTCTAGGAATGGATTTTTTTCTTGCTTTTGTTTAAAATAGTTCCAAACCAGCAGTGACCAGAAAAAGGTGCTGTTTATCTTGCAACAAGTGAAAATATCTTGCATTTCAATCCAAACCTCAGGGAAGTGTAACTTCCTATCCACGCATGCTGCAGCCATCCATGGCTGCTCTGACCAAGGAGCTACAAAAACAGCTTTCCACTGACCCTTTCTAGATGTCCCTCTGCCCACATTCCCAAAACATCCCTGCTGAGTGCCACAGGTCTGTGAGGTGTTTCTCAGCCCATGACAAACAGTGTTTCAGGAAAGGTGGTGGGCATTTGGGTCCTGCCCCTGCACTACTGGCATAGTCCTTGAGTCTTTGCATGTGCTTCTGGCTTGTTAAAGGGGCTGCAGAGTATGTGTGGATATCACTCATTTTTTAACCCTTTTTCCTGAAGTCTTATAGGAAGAGGACTGAAAATGGATACTGTCTTACCCTATAACTGAATGAGAAAAAAGGAGGAAAGTTAAAGTCTGTAACACAGGAAAGTAATCCACATTCTTATTTAACTCTTGAATCTTACAGATACATTACAACAGACCGACTTGAGTGGTCACTGCATTTTAAGGCAATAATCATGCCACTGTAAGTCTCATCAACATTTTATTTTCCTTGCTTAGCCCATACCTGAAATACCAAGGAGGGCCAGCCCAGAGAAAAGACTCATTAGCTCTCCCAGATGAACAGGTAAGCGAAGATTTATTTTCTATTACCCTGTCTGACAGCAGCCACCCCATAGTCTGGCTCCTCTGCCCACACACATGTAAACAATGGGAGGGGTACCATGTAAAACAGATTTTCAAAGCAAAACACCAAAAAAGTCAGGAGAGAAGAAGACAGTCTAATTCAACCAAGTCAAGAGGAGACACAGAAAAATATAATAAGAGGATTAAGCAACTGGAGGAAGTAAGGTCATGTGAAAAAAACCCAAGTAAGATATGAAATATTAGTGCTTTATGACTTCTTTAAAGGAAAGGGAGTGTACACTAAAATGTATGGTCTACTTGTCCAACCAAAGTGTGATAACTAGCAATGAATTATTTTATAAAATGTATATAATCAATAAAATGAATACCAGTTTAGAAATAGGATTGTTGTGCCCCACTAGACCCATCTTCCTCTTAGTCCCTTTCAGATGGTGAGAGAGGAAGAGGAATGATGACTCTTGGCCCTGCCTCAGCGTACCATGGAGCACATTTACAAACTCTGGTAATGTTGAACTGCCTCCCTCTGCTGTGTGTCCTCCTTCCTTGACTCCTAGAAGTCCACCACATAGGCCACACTGATGAGCCACAGTGATTCACAACAACTGTTGCCACATACTGGCAATAAATAGACTATGGAAATTGCTGGAAGGTTTTTATGTGCTATGTGTAAGTTTCATCACACATGATTAATGCCAGGAGTTACGGTGGCTTCTAACTTGGAAGGTGAATTTGTTTTATTTGCTTGCTTCCAAGGTAAGGTTGTTTGGACTGACTTAGTAACAAAATGCACTTGGTTATTTTCAAGTCTAGGTCTTTTGGGTTAATGGGCTGGGATCACAGGCACAGCTTTCATGTGCTAGAGCTCTAGAGATGAGAGTCTTCTGATTCTTCATCAGGACAGCTGATGTGGTGGGAGCAAGGCTGTGTGGGTCATTCTCAGTCCTCCCTCTGCTGGTTTTTAATTTTCTTTGCTAAGTGTGGTTCATTTTGAGATGTGATTTATTGTGAACATGTGTGCTTTATTTGACAGAGGCGATGGGAAAGGCTGTTCTCTGGCCTTCAGGCTGGTTTCCTTATCTTCAGTTTGGTTTTTTGCTGTTCTTTCATGCAGATGAAAGTTGGAAGAGAAGGAGAGTAGTTATGTAAAACTCATTTGAATATTATGTACTTGTGGAGCTGATTTCTTTCTGTTGCCATGAGCCTTTTATCCAAAATCTCCCCTTCCTAGGGCAAAACTGTTCCTTGATTCAGAGAGGACTTGACACAGAAAAGGTTCCATCTAGTTTTTGGAAACTTGTTTGTTATTTTTTCCTGTTATTCTGCTTCTATTTTCTTTCTGTTTCTGATGGATGTGGGATGCAGTTGTCTCATCCATGTGACAGTATTGTGTAATTCTGCCCCTTTGAGCCTGACTTGCTCTCACTCATCTGTGACCAGCTGTATTCAGGACCATCAGATTCCCTTCTGTGTGCTCCAGCACGCTGTGAAGATTTGTTTCCCCAGTAGATACTGAACAAAGGTTGCAATGTTTATCAGTAAAGGCATCAATTTTCCAGCTCAAGATGTTGTGTAGCACCCTATAGGCCTGGGAAAAGACAAAAGAAGCAAAGCTTTCACCTTGAGAGCATCTGAGCATCTCCCAGGAGTTTCCATCTCTTCACAACCTGCTCTCATCACATGAGTTTCATGGGTTCATTCTGTCTGATCTCCATGCAAAGGTAGAGATGCCAGCCTGGTGCAAGCAGTGCCTTAAACAGTAACCCAGGAAACAGAGGGGCCAGTTCTGTGTCAGGGCTTACTGCATGGAAGGAGAGAGGGACAACAGGCAGTGCCTTGGTGTCTGGATGTCTCTGCAGGTGATGATGGTGGCAGGAGGGTCCTGCAGAGCAGTATCAGCTGGTGAACAGGTGCAGGAAGAAGCAATCCAGCTGAAGGCTGCTCAGGGGTGGCCATCTCTGCACAATGCTCAGCTTTGAGTCACCCTGGCTAGCCGTGGTTACCTTCTTCTGCCTCAATTTTCTTGGTAGAGAAACTTGTGGTACATTCATTGTATACCCCAGAGATACAAGTCAAGGCCTCTGCAACAGTGCTCGCTGGCAAAGACTATTTCTGGACATAATTACAAATATTTAATATGGGGTAAATTATGAATCAGCCTTCTCCCACACCAACTGGAAGTGAATGCTTCAAGTGAAAATGGAGATTGCCTGGTCTGGTTTTTTGCCTCATGAATATTAGGATTGGAAGCAGGGCAGCAGGTAATTAGTAGTGTTCAAGCACTGCAGTTGCAGTTGCTGTATAAACAATGCTAACATTGCTCACTGTTATACACAGCTTTCCATCTGCAGATTTCAAATCTCTTGTATATTACAATTTTCTGTAATTTTCTGGCATAACCTGTCTGAAACAAAGTCTATAAGCCCTGAAATAATATTTGGTATTACAGAAAACAACCAGTATATTTTTGCAATAAAATGTTTGTGGAGGAATGAATTATGTGTGATCTATTCTGCGTACTTCACCATAGTAACAAAATGAATTGGTTTCTTAGAAGCCAGCAAGCAAGAAGGCTTCTTTTGAACTGCCTGACCTCTTTCTCAGCACTGAAGATGTCAAATATTCTTCAAATGCAACATTCAGCTAAACTGCCTGCCAATGCAGCACCCTTCCAAAACAATTCAACCTTTTCCTGTTTGTTTGTTTCTGTTTGAAGAAGGGGTTTCAATTTTACATCCAATGTCAAGTCAGTTTGATTGTGAAAGAGATGTGAGAAGAGCTTCCTTCCCTGACCTTCCCAAACAATATTAGCTTGGAAAGTAACAGAAATATATAAATGCTTCAAATGGAAGGGCTGTACCCTGTAGCTGATAAATAAACTGATAATTTTTTGAGGTAAGAAATGGATGACTCCAATGCATAGCCTGCCAGACGGAGGCTTTTGCAGTATGAGATGCACTCACTAATGATTCCAAGCTCTTTCAGAGCAGGCATTTTCAAACCTTACTTATATTTCACTGAATATTTAATGTCACAGTTCTGCCAGAAGCCTCCGAAAATAAGGAGAATTAAAACCCATCAGTCATTCCTCAGCAGAAGGAAGTTGATGATTTAGAAAGTTTCTCTCTATCATGTTTCAAAGTGTGACCTTGAGGAGTGCTAGGAATGTCCTTGTGGTGCCTGTAGAGGCAGTTTAGAAGTCATGGTTGGTGGTATTTCACCTGAGCATAGTTAACTGCAAGCATCTGTCAGGGTTTGTCATCCTCTAACCAGTGTGCCCTGAAAGACTAATCACTTTAAAAGTCATGTAAGAGATCACACAGTGGAGCCTTTACTTAAGCAGGTTTCGATGTCCTTGCTTTGCTGTGGTCAGCAGGGCCCTCTCTGTTGGTTTGGAGAGCAGCACCCCAGCCAGGAAGTGTTTCTGGTGAGAGGTGGCTGCCTGCTCCTTTCTGATCTGTTCTTGTCCTCTTTTCCAAATGCATTTTCCAAATCAAGCTCTGGACTTCAAACCCATTCTTTAAACAGAAAAATCTGGAATCTGGAGAGAAAGCAGAAGCAATGTCTTGTGGGTATGGAGTACCAAAAAGAACTTTCTGTGCTCAATTTGTAGGTGTTGGTGTGTGCATGAGCAGTGAAATGCTGAAATGCAGGCTGAGATGACAACTTGCCCATATAGTTCAGTATGGGAATTTCATTAATGTTGCCTTTGCCCATGTCCAGTCTCCCTCTGCATCACCCAGTCCCTTCTGTACCAGAGAGTTAGGTTGAGGGGGGAAAAAAGGATGGATTTGTATGTATTCATGCATTGTTTTCCCTGGTATAATAACTTCTTTGCAAAAATGAACAACAGTTAACAAGGAAGGCAAAAGTATGAGGCATCCTCACTTAAGTCAGCTTTGATGGAAATGTTTGTACTTTGCTTCTGAGTGAGGCTTAGGAATACATCTATTTATGTTGCAGATCCCTTGACTTGAACTGGCAGATGATCATAGATACCACAGTACAAAATTCAGCTGGTCTAATTTGAGAAGAAATTTTGGAGATTGAAAATACCCTTAATTCTCCCCTTCAAAGAGACCAGAAAAGGCATTTGGTGCAATCTCCTGCCTCACAAAACCAACACAGTTGCAAGTGATGGGTTTGAATCCAAGTCCCAACAGCAATATTTATCTCCAGTACTGCAGAACTGTTGAGATAAAAATCTGACAAATTTCCAAATTTTGTTAAGTTCTATTAAGGCTGCCAAAAGGCACAAAACTTGAAAATCAAGGATTTTCTTTCTCGTGTTTTTATACAAGTCAATGGCTTGTCCCATTTGATCTAAAAAAACTTTTATGGGAGCATTTTGAGATTCTAGGATGAGGTAAAAGTGTGACCATATGTAGGCATGCTGGAGAGCTCTGCCTTTTGTATTCAGTGATTTTTACCAGCATTTACAAATCTTGTTGCATTTTATTGCACAACTGATTTTAAAATATGTATATGTCCAGGAGCTCTTTCCTATGATCATTGGTTAGAAACATCCCTGAAGTGTTTGATGAAGAGGCAAACTGTTCAGGGCTCTTCACACACACAGTTAATTTCCTTCTTAAGAAGAAAACAGCAGGCCTTAAGGGGTTTTAAAATGCACTGGGGACAAGAAAGACAAAAACCAATGGCCAGAAGCTGAAGCCAAGATGAATCCAAATGAGGAGATTTTAATAGTGAGTCAGTCATCCAGAGAAATGATGATTTGCCAGCTCATAATGTCTTCACAGAGAGAGCGTGCCTTTCTAGAAGAAGTGCCATACTAACAGTACAGTTTATTCAATGGTGGGTTAATTGTGTGAAGTATAATGACTTGTAAAATAAAAGCTGTATCAGAGGATCTGCCTAATGGTCCTTTGCCTTTAGTTTTGTGAGGTTTATCTTAAAAGAGTATTGCTTTTCTTTTTGTTTTTCCAGCTCTTGCATAGACTAGGTCAAAGTATTTCAATTCCATTCCTTACAGATTTCCACCTTGGAAAATGAAGCGATTGAGCAAAGCAAAAGTCATAATAGCAACTGGGAAGTGATAACAGCAGTTAGTGCTCAGCCAGTGGGAACTAATTCACTCATTCACAAAGCTACAAAGCTGCCGTCAGACGGCTTTTTTTTGTCTCTATCAAACAGATTGTGATTAGATCCACTGACGAAGGTGAATGGTTTGATAGTCATAATTTAATCCTCTTCTATCAATTCAGCAAGACAGTCACTAAATCACACAGTCCATTTTTGTGAGGTTATCCTGAATTTATAGTCAATGCCACAACATTTGAAAATACATGTTGCTAGATGGTTGTTACAGCACAGTTCATACCCATGTGCATACCTAACTTGAATGACCTCTCTGCCAAAGGTGTGTATAAAATTATCGTGTATATACCTGTATATACACATGTATGGAATTAATAAATACGGGAGTAAACAGAAGAGTGTTGTTGGTGGAACATGAGCATATGAATGTCAGCACTATTTCTATGAGTTGCACACATCTGTGCACAAGAAGCGACTGCCTCCTGCTCCTCTTATGTAACTTCATAAAGACTCATAAACATTGACACAGTCAAAGAGAGGCTCAGGGAGTCAGTGGGTGCCCTGTTACCAGGTGATACTTGTCAAAAGCTCATCTTCCCCATTCAGGTGTGTTCTGAGAGTTAAAACACAAATAGTGACACACCTACAAATCGTTATCAGCATCATTTACTCTATTTAGATACCTGAATTTGAGAAGTCTGGATATTAGTTTGGCTTTGGCTGTGGCCTAGGGTATACATGATCATATGTAAGTCACTTTATTTCTCTGAAATCATATTGTCTTATTTATGTATGGATGCTCTTGGTTTACTATGCCCTACTTTTCCCAGCTTTTGTGAACTGCTATACTCATGTGTCTTCATGTGGAGATAGTTTCAGGAAAGCTATGTGGTTTCATTATTCCCTGTATAAACAGAAAGCAATGCCTGTATTTTGGCTAGTAGAAGTGAAGCAATAGTGATCAGGTTTTATTTGTGCATGTTTTAAGGTAGAGTATCAGATATACCCATGTTCTTTTATGTCTTTTATGCTCTTTTTATGTCTTCTTTTCTATTTCTTTTATGTTTTTTATGCTCTTTTATGTCTACTTTTTGAGTATCTCAGTTGGTACTGCATGTGCTTAACCCCTCTGTGATCACCAGGGATGGTTCCAAAGTTCTTAACCTAAGGCTGTCAGTGCAGGGCAATGGTGTAATCTCCCCAGATTATGGAAGGGTTACAAACCCAGTACCAGAAATTCTCAGATTTTTTTTCACTGCTATTGCAAAATGTATTTGCTTAAAAGTCCCTTTCCCTGCCAGGAAGAAAACTTGAGGGAGAGATGAAGTATGGTTTTGCTCTAACAGTGTTGGTAGAAACCTAAGAAAACATGCTCCAGTTGTATCCTAGAGGTGAAAGGGCTAATCAAGAAAACAAATAAAGTAAATAATGCTTATTGCTTTGAGACATCTCATAATTTCTGAGCCGATTTCAATTATTTTTGAACAGATGCAGGCACAGGGATGCTCTGCCTTTCTTGAACAGCTGAACAGATGATATATCAGTTTTAAATCAGTTCCCAGCTGATAGGGAAAGGATTGCAATCTGCTTAGTAGTGCTGCAGACAAGTAGTGCTAAAAATAACAAGAAATCGTTTCTGAAGGAAAAATATTGGGCACACTGCTGTTTCCTGAGACCAAAGGAGACAGGCCTCTAGCTATCGGTTATATCTGGGAGCACCATTTCATGTGTGCACATTTAACCCCACAACAGCGGCCTTGAGCGCACAGCCACAGACAGTGTCAGCTCTCACCTCTGGCATTTTATGTGCTGTTAAAGCCACGGCTTTATTCCCGCCGCGGTCTTCAACTTCTGCCAGCGCCCCTTTCTGGGAAAGTTGGAGCAGTAGCACACAATGCACAATATAACACCTCTCTCCCTGTTTCTTCCCACAGACCAGCCATTGAGGGCTGGTCAGGAGCCATTAGCACCCAGTTCAAACAATGTATATTCTATGAGAGCTTATTGTTTTTGTAAAGATCGCATGCAATCTGTTGCCAGGCAGCCTACGCAAATATTTAAAGCCTGCCTCTTTCTTCACACAGTTTAAAAAAACCAAACCAAAACAAAAATAACAAGAGCTTTTACTTTGTAAAGGCTGAAGCTGAATTAACCTCTTCCTGCACAAGTACCAGACACTGACATGATGGAATTATTGGCATTCCATGGGGATGATGCTGGAGAGAACTTGGCTTGGAGGCTGGCTATGTATTTATATATGTATTGTTATATACCCTGCAAGTACAAGATAGGTCTTTCCAATTCCCTCCTTTCTGGAGAGGTAACATTTTTCTGGCTAACCCTAATGTAACTACCCAATTTCTAAGGATCACCTCCTCATCCCAATTATCTCCAGGATCCAGGCCCACCTAGGAAGAATAGCCACATTTGATCATGTTTTTCTCTCTCCCTCTGTTCCCACCATCGTTCATATCTAAACACATGCTCAGCTGCTTTGCTAAAGTCATCAGACAGGAACAATGTCCACTCTGTAAAAATGTTATAGAGGTGCCAGCTCTAGATTTCTGTGCAGAAACTTGGAAGTAGACACATATTTAAAAATACTTGTTATTATTTTTACTCCTATCACACTTCAGTCTCACCAATATGAGTTATCAGGCTAGGTTTTTCTGTCTCTGGGAACAGGGTCCAGGCACGGAGCTGTCTAGTCAGGCAAGAATTATCATCGGTATCACACTGGAGAGATTTCATGAGAAAACAGACCAAGTACAAATAAAAGCAGTGGCTTGAATCCCAGCAGCACTTTTCCATAGGAGCAGGCCTTCGTACAGTATGTACCTTTGTGTGTGCAACTGCAGTACTCAGAAAGAGTCATTTCCCAGCCAAATGAAGCCTTTATCTGTGACTCTAGGGTCTGATTGCCAAGGAGACATCTATGATCTGTGAGGAGCCAGGATTATGAAGGTAATTAACATGCCCCTAAGATCTGCCTCGGAAGTTTGCCATTCATTCATGCCATATACACTTATCCCATAAGAAAAATATTGCATTCAGGACATTTTCTGACCATCTCTTTCTTGCATTTGATTTCTGAGGTTCAGTTATTATTCTGCTTTTTGAAACCAAAGTTTCATATTCAGAGCAGTCTCACATAAATGTGATCTGAGCTCCCTGAAGTTGTAAAATTTCATTGTACATCTCATATAAGTTCTAAATCAATTCCTCCAAACTAATTTCAGAATTGCCTGAAACACCATTGAGTATGGCCTGACCTATTTTTGCTAGACAAACTTTAAAACTGGTTGGAAAGTATCCCCATTTCAGCAATGACCTTGTTATTTAGAACCAGGTCTTGATCCTGTAATATCTATTAATTATAATAATTTTCCTCAAAATGTCATTTATCCAGATGCTCATACGGACATAAAATCCTGCAACTTGCCTAACTGAGGTAGAACTGCAAGACCTTATTGTGCTTTCTTATTGTGGCTTTCTATAAAAATGCAAATACCTACAGCTAATGTGCCACAATGGGATTATCAGGGTAGTAACATCAATTATATGCCTAACTGTTTTCTGCATCGAGACATTCATGTGTAAAAGCACAAACAATTTTCAAGACTTATCTTACTTTTAAATGTATTTACTGACTGTGATTTACTATATTCCTTCTGTGAGCACCATAGACCAGTGAACGAGGTTTTTTTTTGTTGGCAGTTTGCTTCACCTGTGGGTCTCATGCATTGCCAATGAGATCTGCAGTACGCACAAACAAAAAGGATCATTTAAACTCAGACGAAGCAACTGAAAGTAACCAAGTAGGAGCTGTTTAGAATAATTTGGGTTGGAAATGACCTTTAAAGGTCATCTAGTCCAAACTCTCTGCAATGAGCAGGGACAACTTCAACTAGATCAGGTTGCTCAGAGTCTAGTCCAATTTAGTCTTGAATGCTTCCAGGAATAGGGCATCCATCCACCTGTCTGGGCAACCTGTGCCAGTGTTTCACCACACTCATTGTAAAAAATTTCTTCCTAGTGACTGGTCTAAATCTACCTTCTTTCAGTTTGAAACCATTACTCCCTGTCCTATTGCAGCAGACCCTACTGAAAATTTTGTGCCTCACCATAAAGGTCATTTCTGGCCTTAAAACTTGCATCCCCTTAAGAAATGGTTTGCGCTGTAGTCGGGTGATTGAAGATGAATGCATGTGTGTCTGGTGGCTCATGTGCCGTCACGGGCAGCATGAATCGCAGCAAAGCAGCACATCTGAGCCTCGGTAGTTGATACAGAAAATCTCCTTTAATGCCCTCCGTGGTTGGGGCGCGCCGCGGAGCCGCCCGCGGTGCGCGCTGAGCGGGCAGCGCTGATCCCTGGGCACCACAGAGCCCCGGGTACCGCTGATCCCCTGGCACCGCTGATCCCCCGGCACCGCTGAGCCCCGGGCACCGCTGCCCTCTCCTGGTGCCTGCCCGAATCTCGGGATGAGCCGCGGGCTCCGGGATAGTTAAATAGAATGTTTCCTGGCTATAACACATTTTACAGATAACTACAAGGGGGTGTGAAAAACTGTGGCAATAAAGATGGTTTCAGTGCTTCCCTGCCTTAGGGCACCACTCTCACCCCTGCTTCCCTCCCCACCTTCCTGCACTCCCCAGCGGGACATGCCAGGGTGCCTGCAGCCTGCTGTCCTGCACCAAGGAAGGCAGTAAATGGGACAGCTTTTCATTAGTTAGAGCCCCTAATTTGGGGATTGTGTAAAGCTTATTCCCATTCCTGTAGTTAACCTGAAACCTCTAACACATATGCTGCTAGTCTCAGTGGAAAACAAATCAAATGTTGAGTGTTGCAATGCTCCACAGAGACACTGGGGAGAATTTGTCAGCTCTGGACTCTAGAGATACACAGGGCCTTTTTATTATTTCAACTTTGAGCAGTCATTTGTGACTGAGTCAAGAGAGCATAAAACTGCCACATTTTCCAGGCACTTTGCACAGGCACCTTTGCCTGTACAAGATCCAGGGAACTCAGAGCAGGGTGCTGCAGATCAGTCCCTGCTGCTCATCCTCTGAAGAGCAGGACTTCAATTTTTACCACCTCTTTTTAACCGCATCTCTCCCTTTTCTCATCTGTCTCCATTCCTGGGGAACTCCTGAGGGTACAAGAATGCTGCACACCTGCAAAACACTCATTGATTTTCTCTCCAGCCAAGCTCACATTCAAGGTTCCTGCCCTGTCTAGGGCAACTTTCCCTTGCAATACAAGGAATAAAACAAAGAGAGAGAGGAAAGTCCTTCAAGCCTTTCTCTGGTCAGGAGTGGAATCACAGGAGGAGGGCAGCCTGAGCATTCAAGAAAAATCAGAGAAGAAAGGGAGAAAAATTTCAAATGTGGTACGTGGCTCTTGTGAGCACCTCACAGTCCTAACCTGCTGAGTGGTAAAAGAAGTGTTCTCCATTCCCTCTGTTTTTATTTTCCTTCTCAGGGAACTTTGCATAGCTGGAGGAGGAAAAGAAAAATAACTGTCTTAGATATTATTTCAGTACTTTAATTTCTGTTTCAGCGAATCCAATTTATTAGCGGCAGTACCTGAGATTATACTCACCAAACAAATTCTCAAAGGAAGCCTCACCATCTAGGTGTATTTTTCATTATACAATAAACTCTGAACTCCACCAAAGGTGTTTTCTCGTAATGTTAAACTCAGCGCCTGACAATTATTGTCCAGCTCCATTTGGTGCCAGAAGTGCATTCAGTGGAGAAGTAATAAATCCTTTCATGCTGTTTAATAAAACGAGAAAATGTGTTGCTCACACTTGGATGCTAGACTTTATTACACAAACACAGCTAAAAAAATAAATGGAGTATTTCCTGTTTAGAAGTGCCTACAAGTCACATGATGTTGATTTTCTCCAGGTGTTGCAACTCTAAATGAAATTTTCACTTAAGTTATTCTTAAAGAAGTGAGTTATTTCAAAATGCAATAATCAACATGTTGTTAAAGGTGCAAAAACCATTGTAAAAACCCCAAAAACATTCAATGTGCTGTAATGAAATTAGATGTGGAACATTGCGGTTGCCCAATTATTCAAGCTATTTGTGAGACACTTTGCCATTCACTTGAGTGCTTTTTTGAGTTTCTACTGAGGAAAAAAAAAGGCAAGGAAAAATCCTATGAGGTCTGAGAAACCCTTTCAACTCCTGATTTTGCCTCTTTTTACGGAGCTGAGGCTATTCTCTGCTCTGGTGGCCTGGTCTTGGTTAGAGGTGCCACTGTCATTGTAAAGTAAATGCCTGATATAAATAAATATCTTCATCAAGGTGAAAGTGCTAAGTGAAAATCACTCCTTAAGCAGAACAGATGAATCCTTCGGTTTTGGATGTGTTCCATACTGCTCATACTTGCACAATCCATGGGAACCTCATCCAGTGATGCTTTGAAGAACGTGATGAATATCTGTCATGCATGCCTTATTCCTCCTCTCTCTTGCCTTCCATTTACAGGCTTGTGTGGGCGAGTCTCTCCCCTTTGGGGACTTGGTAGGGGGCATTTAGAAGTGCTCAATAGTCTGTATTTCTGTGGGAGATGTGCAGCAAGAAGCACTGAGCATTAGGATTGGTCTTAACATCTTGCTGGAATTCCTCCCACAGCTTCAGAACAACCACCAGAGTGGAGACCCCTGCCCAGTGTAGCTTTATGCACAATGTAAATTCCCTGCACACCTGAGAAGGATGGATCTCACCCCAAAACTTCAGAGACATCTAGACAAATTCTGAGCTCCAACCATCTGTTATTCCCATCCACAATAATTTTTTGATATTCCATTATATGAACTTAGCATTGCCTCTTTTGTATTTAGGAGCTGAGGTTTTATCTCCCTTCTGTTAATCTCTTGCTCAAATCTTTCCCACACTTACACCGCTGGGGTTAATTACTCCGTTTGGTGTTTCTTACAGAAAAAGCAGATCTCTATCACTGGGTGGCTCCTGCCTTTTCTGTAGACTAACACTGACCTGAATATCCATAACAGGCACTGACACTGCACCTCTATAAATGTCAAAGAACAACATCTCCTTAGATATCATCCAAAAATGTCTTGTACCTGAAAGAATGACTCAAACAGCCATGATTTTATACACAATAAAACAGGTCAGAAGTGACTGCAAATACTTTCCAGATGACACAAACTTTATAACAGGCCCTCAGAGCACATGGAGTTTCCTTACCAGCTTGACCAGCTGATGGCTCTGCAGCCACCAGAATAGTTTGTATCACCCTGCCCTCCCACCCTTCCATTTTGTAGGATAGCACCTGCAGTCATGTGAGTCAAGGAACACACCCATCTGAAAATTATTGGGCATTTTGGAGGATTTTTTTTGGTCCATATCAGTTTGCTGTTGCAGTTGGCCAAACAAGGTGGTTGGTTGCTGTGCTGGGGAAGCGTGGCAGGGAGAAGAGGTGGGACATGCCTTTTTAAGAGCCGTGCAGTCATTAGAAGGCTGGAAGGGCTTGTGAAACCATCTCGTAGGGTTTTGCAAGCCTAGTGTGGTGTGCATCTCCCTGGGGTCCTTTTCTCCCAGAGGCCCCAGTTCAACATTGCAGTTAAATGACTGAATTTCAAGCTCATGAGTAGTTCCCAAGGCATTTCATATTTAATTTCAATTTAATTGTAGTCTTAACTTAGATTTAATGATAAGCATAGATTTACTCATATGTGCAGAGGTAGGTATGTGCTCATGTCCTTCTCAGGAGGAATATCACAATTGCATGTATGGAAAGTAATTGATTTTTCCTAATGGGTGAATTCATGAAGTTATTTGGCTCATTAGTTGAGAGCTGATTTATTCACTCTTTTTCTTTATTGACAGCAGCAAGTTTCCTTCCACCTGGGTGTAACTCCAGGACTCAGAACTTTCCACTCAACTCCCTCTGCAGATTTAGTCAAACTCTCTCTTATCAGAGTTGGTCTTACAAGAGGGTTTTTGTTGCTTAAAAATTTCCAAACTCAGCAGGATCAAATGTAGGCTTTTAAATCTGCATTTGAGCTCCTCCATACACTTTGGGGTCTGTGAGTTTCCCATGTCATCTCCAATGAGAGAAAAAAAAAAGCCCTCTGAGTCTCTCCCTGTGACTGTGGGAAGCAGAAGGACCACTTTGCAGCAGTCCTTTTTCCTATTGGGCAGCAGGGTCACAACACAGAGCAGAGAACATCTCTGTAACCTTGTGAGGTCAGATGAGCACAAGTGACGTGGTGAACAGTGATAATAATAGAAAAAGAAAGGTGAAAATAGTTGGGATTTAAAAGGGATTTCAAAGACACTCCAGGAATACTAAATATTGGTATTACACAATTAAGTGAAACCTTCTGCTGGTCTAAAATATATATTAAAAATATTGGTCTGTCTGAGTTGAAGTGTGATGCCATGCTGCTTACATTATATATGAATAGTAATTGGAAACAGGACATCTGCAGAAATTAACCATTAGCTGTTGAGCACTAAAATCTCTAATTGAGTTTGTAAGCCCTTAATGGCACAGTTAACCTTAAACATAGCTCAGTGCATGCAATACCTGGTTAACACTGGTTAATAACTCTAACAGCTGATAATATTTCACACCCATGAGAGCACCAGATTAGCAAGAGACTTGGTGGAATGAGCTCAGCTCGCCGCTCTTTTGGACCACAGACATAACAGCTTAACCTTTCTGAAGTTAACCTTTCTGCTGTTACTGGTCTTTTTGGGCTTTCTTCCTTCCAGACCTGCATGTGATGAGAGCACCCCTGCACGTGTGGCTTGGTGAACTGCAGACACTGCTGTGTACTTGGAGCACTTTGTGGCGTAGCAGCAGATGGAAGCTGCATGGAAATGATGGATGAATCCACCTCAGGTGGGGTGGAAGAAATGTCTATAACTTGAAGTGTCTTTGAAAGGGAGCAACACTGTAAATTACACAAAAAGGGCAAATTCTACCCCAGGGTATCGATGGGAACTGAAGAGATCAAAGCTGTGAGGAACAGCTCACTACGTGCAAGGCTGGAGATCCATTCATAATTCTTAATCCCACATCCTCCACCATTAAACCCTGTGCCCAGGAAACCCTAGGACTGTGCAGCCCAGGCAGACCAGCTCAGGAAGGACAATTTCCAAAGTGTGGGTGGTTTAAAGTAATTGGTGCAAGGGGCAGAGCTGACAAGCAGGTGGAAGAAGTGTTACTCGAAAAGCACATAATTCTTTGTCAGCAATGAAAAATAAACTTGACAAGTGGATCCAAAGCACTGTCAGCTTTAGGTGTCCTAATTGTAAAAAAATCCACTTTGTTACTGACAACTTCCAGCACATATCTAAGCAAATTAATTCTGCAGCTGTTCCAGAAGAAGCATGTGTATGTGTATATATATATATATGTGTATATATTTGTGTGTATATATATGTGTATATGTATATTTTTTGTTTAAGAAGCACAACTCCTAAATGTAGATTGAATAAATTGAACAAATCTCCACTGCAGACCTGTGTTATGTGTGCCACAGCTCCTCTGGGGCTGGCATTTACCTGGAGAAAACAAGGTGAAGTCTGCACCTTGTAGCTTGGCATCCCTGCAGAGCCCGGGCAGAACTGCCAAACGTTGCCCTCTCCCGCTGATGGTAGAACGTGGGGCAGTGGAAAGAAGTGTGGGTGGTCAGCTTGGCCCTGTCCTATCCCGTCCTGCCCTGTGCTGTCCTGCCCTGTGCTGTCCTGAACCCTGTGCTGTCCTGTACCCTGTTCTCCCCGGGCAGCGGGGCAGCCACGGCTCTGACCGACATCGCAGCTCTTCCTTTGCCTTTCCACGAGAGCTGCTCTTTTATGGCTGAGACCTGCAACGTGTGGCTGAAGCCAGGAAATTAAAATCACCTTCTTTTCTCAATTTACTCGCCTTAAAAATTGTGGTTGTTCTTACGAACTCTTCTTTTATATAATTTTCATTAGCAGTACTTAACATGACAATGACTTTGACGATAATTGCCCATTTTTCTGACTGCTTTTGTGGTACATGAAAATTCACAATAAGCGGGTGCAGATCGAACCTTTAAGTTAGCCCATGTCTCTGAAAACAATTTTTCCTGCACACTTACGATAGAAATTCTCTAGCCTTTTTTGTACTTACCAAAAGGTTTTGCTGACCAAGATAAATAAAACAAAAACTATAGCTCCGTTCAGTGTGGGGTTTGGATTTAAAGTAAATCTTTCTCCCATGCAGAGATTTAGCCCCTCCGAGGCTGCTGTTTTGTCACCTTTTACAGCCTTGTCTCCTAGGCACCCTCAGAGTTTACTGCAGCTGACACGGCTTCCTGTGGACTTTCGCCTACACACTGCCCTTAGGTACCTGCAGGAGTTGATCACTTTGCAGCCATTACCCTGTTCCTATTTTCCCATGTGTTTTTACGGCAACTTGTGGTGATTTTCTAGACTAGCTGGGGTATCTGGGGCTTCTTTGTGCCTTTGTTAGATGTTTTGTTTTTCTTTCTTTTTCCCCAATGGCAGTTATTTTATTACATCCCAGCCTGTGTCTCCAGGCCTCATGCTCTGGGATTCTTGTTTGGTTTTCTCATGGAGCAGCCCTTTTCCCTTACCATTTCCCTGATGCCTTGTATTGCATTTTTATTACAGCAGGGGCTGTGTCTACAGGTCCTTCAGGCTATTTGTTCTGAGACTTTTATTGGATTCTCAATAAATATGTTTGCCATTGGGGGTCCTTAGCTGGTTTCCTTACCTATTTTTATTGAAGCTGTGCTTCCAGACAAAATGTTAACCAGCTATTTCAACAGCAATCTGGTTTCTCTTCTGAGCCTTTGCAGAGTTTCTTACGTGTTTGCATTGGCTGAGCTACGTGTCCTGCCTTTTTTTTTTTCTTTTTTTTTTTTTTTTCTTTCCCTCATGTTTAAGACCTTTTGTTGATGCAGTTTGGGTGCTTTTCTGCAGTCGTCTCCTTTTTACCTGGCAGCACAACTACACCTTTGTGACAGGCAGCAGGTGGAATGAAAACAGTTCTCTGCAAAGCTGAGCAATCCTAGGATTTGGGTAAACAAAGACAAGCAGCTCACATTCCTGCAAAAAGCTGCTGTTTGCTAAATTGACCTGATGGTTTTTGCTTGGGTAATCTGTGCTTCACTGAGGTACATCAGGGTGCATCATCTTCATTAAGAGGGATGGGTTTGGTGCCTTACAGGATGGTGGGTTTGTTGTCCTGGGGAAGGTCCTGTGAGGAAAGACTGACAAACCCTTGCAGGCACATCACCGAAGTCCTAAAGCTGGAAGCTCTCAGTGGGCCCTGCCATGAGGATTTTGATCCAAATTTTCACAGAAATTCTGATCTGAATCTTGGTTTAATCTCATTTCCATGGTTATTTGTTATATCAGTATATATAAGATAGACGGCAGTAGCATTCCCTGGCGAGAGTCTGTGGAAAGGATGATGTGGCAGCCTAGATACAAGGGCAGGACTGGCAGCTTTTCCTCCCCAAAGGCAACAGTTGCACCTCTGTCCTAGTCCTTTTGGGAGTGAGGTTGTGGTACAGCTGCCTGGTGTTCACATCAGAGAAACCACTGCCAGGGCTGGTGGGTTACCCTGCACCCCATCAGCGTGCTGAGCCCACACAGCAGAACCCTGATGGGTAATACTGGAGATGGGAAACAAAAGCCTCTTTCCAGCCTAAGCCTAAGCCTTCATCTTTTAAAGTAGTTTTTGTGTATTTAATTGGTTTTCTATTTTTAACTTGGGTGAAAAGGCCTATGTGGTCAATGTATATGTGTGTGTTTGTGCATCTCTGACTGCTCTTCTCAGTAACTTTTGAACTTATGGACCAGTTTCAACCAGATTTGACTGAGAAGGAGAAATCACAAAGATAGGATGCTCCTGCAAATTCTGTCTTAAATAAACAGCTGGGTAGAGGAGAGAGTATCAGACAATCCACACAGGAAAGAGCCATTCTAAATACTTTAACTTCAGGAAAAGTTTAGATCACAGTTAATGCTTTATTAGACATGAAAATCCACCAATCATTCAAGTTGTCTTTCCCAGATGAAGACCATATCCTGTTTGTAGTAAAAGGTAATTCTGATTGAGCTTTTTCTGGTGCTATGGACATTCATAAAGTCTTCTCTCACAAACATATGCTGCAGATTTAGCCTAATGCAGTTTTTAAAAAAGAATCAACTACAAGATGCAAATTCATTTGAAACCAGGATCTGTTCCTTATGATACAGATAGACATAGATATTTGCTTAGAGGTAGTTACGAAGGTGTGGTGTTGCATTTATTTTATCAGTACTCTAGAAAATATCAATAGATATTTTCCATTTAATGTGACACACACATTAATAGCCCTGGTTTTGGGAGGGAGTATTTGTATTTTGGGACCAGAGGATTTGTCTCAGAACAATAATATATTGATAGGAAAGAAATTAAGACTGTCCATATCAAAAAAGTCCACCATCTTACCTTGGAAGACTATTTCTCCTTCAGCATGAAGCTGTTTTCCAGGCATAGAGAAAGGTGGAACTATCTAATACTACACTGTATTTTACCTCAGAAAAGTGAAACACAGTGAGACTGATACCCTTAACTTGTCTGGAGTCTACAGGTGATCTGACTGAACCATTCCCAGGCCAGCAGTGAGACTGGAAAGACCCCGGGAGTCACATCCACACAGACAAAGCTACTGGGACAGTACTAGTAGGGAAGAAGCTCATTAAAAAACCCTCATTTATTTAACTATTTTGGGCACAAGAAGAAAAACTTGAACTGAACAAAAGAAATGAAAACAGAAGGTGTAAATTATTAATTTTTATCCACTGTATTCAGATCAACAGGGAGAACTTTGTGATTACACTGTTGGAGACTTGTTTGGCCCAATAAATCAGTGGCTCTTCAACGTTTTGCCAGGAACCCTGCTTCTGCATAAGCCATGGGGATTGCCTTTTAATTCCTTCAAGAGAGTCAGAAACCAGGTTTGTTTTGCCCATGGCTGGGGGAGATGCAGGCTGCAGTGCAGCACAGCGGGCAGGAGGATTTGGCATCCTGGTGCCATATCAGGCATCTCCCTAGAGCACCAGCTGCCTGTATCCCTGGGGCAGCATTGGCTCCAAAGGGATGCTGGGCTCAGGAAAAGCTCTCCCACGCCAAAAATTGGACTTCTTGTGAAGGACCCATCACACCAGCTTGTCATTCTGAGCCCCTTGAACTGCCAGGTAACCCCCTGCAAGGCAGCCCATGGCTTCTCCTTGTCCCTCTGTAAGTGGGGACAGTGACACAGTCCTTGAAGGGGATCTTCTCTCAAGCATTCATGATTATTTCCAGGAACATAAGGAGCTAGGCTTGGGTCACTCCAGGTTCTGCAAAAGAACTTTCTGGCCCCATCTGCAATAAGAAGAGCAGCCTTAATCATGCCAAAGCCAAATTATTTGCTGCTGAAGTGGACTGTTTTTCCACATCCAGCTTCATTTGTCCAGCGTGTTGAGCAACAGCCGTGACTTGTACCAAAACGTGCTCGGATTTTGCTCCCTTTCTATGTGTCAAAAGGATGGGCGGGAGTTGAGGCTGGAGCTGGGAAGAGCCATGAACTTCAGCCTGGTGATGACACTGGACTTCTTAGGCCAACAAAAGCCTGGAACATCTAATGTGAGTGCATGCAAAAGTTCAGCTTTCTTTGTGTCAGAATCTGGGGAGACTACAAAATGACAAGGATAACATGACTTTCTCTGGGAGCATGATACTTGTGGGACAGCCATTAATGACCCTGGTGTGAATGTGGGGCACTCAGTATTTCAGCATACTGGAGAGGTGATTGTAACTCACAGTTCCCAGGAAGAAATACATCTTTAAAAAATCAGAACATGTTCCTGCATTTCTTGGAATCTTTTATTGCGAATTCTGTTTCTATTTTTTAAATTTTCTTTTGTTGCAAACCTGCAATTGTCTGATAGAAAATGTACCACACATGCATGGTTGGTGTTCTGTTCATGGGACTGAAATGCCTGAATGTTTTACAGCAACAATGAAAACCTGAGTACCATTATGACTGAATAAAATTTGGGACACAATAACAGTAGCAATTTAAATTTTTTCTTAAATGAAAGCAAGTAGCTGTATTATTAAGGGCACAGCTTCAATTTATGAGTTATTTGAGCAAACAAAAGGCTCACTCTCTTAGCCAAAGTAGTGGATATTGCTCATTCTTAACAAAACCATAGTCTTCTATTATTGTATCACTAAATGTGATACAGCAAAGCAAAGCAAAGCTCTCAAATATAGGTTTTGACATCAGAGGACAGCAGACTTACCTGAATTTAGGATTCTGAGATGCATTTAAAGTACTACTTTTTGCAGTGACAATTCCCACTGCATGGTCATGTGTGTGGATAACCTGTTGGGATGGTCCATGGCCTGGCTGTAGTTGATGACAACCAGCATCTTGTAGCTGGGCTAGTGGGAGGACTGGTCACAACTGTCCCTGAAGGCACTGGGGTGCAGCCTCCCCATTTCAGATTGCTTCTAGCAATTTGTTTATCAGGAATTCTTGTTGTCTGATTTCAGCCTAAAGTTATTCCCTATCAAAGAGCCAGGTTTCATGCTCTACCGTACAGCTGGCCAGGAGGACTTGATCTAGGATGAGCTTTTAAATTAGTTTCTAACTTTCTGAAGTGCTTGTCCCAAAAGCTTATTTTCTTTTCACTGTTGATTTCTTGCAACAAGACACTTCAGATGGTGTGAATTAGAATAGCTTTGGAGAGACTTAGGCTCAAAAACTATTGTCTCATGCCTTCATGGCCTCCATGAAATGAACAGCAAACCTCAGATGTATTTTAGTGAGAGAAGGAGCAAGCCTAACACTTTCCTCACTAGGGAACAGGAAAGCAATTCTGAAAGAACTCTAAGTTTTGCTTACTGAAGTAAATTTGACATGAACTACTGAATAAGCAGAGTCCTATGACTAAAGGCATCCTGAAATGTGATAAGGGAGACAGAAGAGAACTTACTGCTTTTCAAAAGAGCACACTGGAACTACACAAGCAGAAAATGTATTACTTGATAATGGACACGCTTTCTGGCAGGAATATCTCATGAGTGTACAAGACCATTTATGTTCTGCAATAGTTGCTTTATAATGAAGAGGGGGAAGAAAAGAGTAATTAGATCCCCATGCTTCAGGAAGGCAACAGATCCTTCTTTACTGGCAGATTTCAGATTCTTTTATCCTCTTGTGAGTGGCTGATATCCTCACATTTCTTTTATATTAAGATTCTTCTCCTCATCCCTTCCACCTTTTTCTTACAGGGCAATGCACAGAGAACTTTCATCTGCTTTTATCTGAGCTAAGCAACTTGTTTTCATTTTTTGTACTACTTACAGCTGTGCATGACACTCCATGGTTTTGGAGTGCATGGAAAATGAGGACTCCATCCCACAGATTATCTGTGACACTCTCAAGAATTAAAGTAAACACTGTTTTGCTTTGCTATTTCAAACAAAGGAAGAAATAGCAGCTGGTTTTGGCTGGTTGAAACAGAAGCGGTTTTTCACGATGTAATGGAATTTAAACACAAATGTTTCAGGCTGTGTATAAAAGGGGCAGAGGAAATGGAGTCTCCCACCTTCCCTTGGGATGCATGCACAGCCTCGTGTGCATGCACACACATGTGCCCCAAAAAAGTTTCTCATAGCAACAGTGCAGATTAGAGATACAAACTAGGAACTCCATTCTCTGCTTGTGAAACTGCCTGGCTTTCCTCACTGCTGCCTGCCCACCAGGCTCCTCATGAGTGAGATGTGACACAAATGGGTTTAAAACCAGAAGTGATCCTTTTTCTGCCAGCTGCTGGCACTCCTACCTGCACTCATCTGATTAGGGAGTGAGCAGCATGGCATGCATGTCTGGCTGTGATTTTTGTTGGATTTTAGAGATGTTTTAGGTGCCAGTAGGTAAGTTCTGGCTTTCTTCTCTCTCCAATATCAATACATTTGCACAAATGCAAGAGCTGTCTGTGCTCTAACACAGCTAGTGTCCATTTTTATGGAACCCAAGTTTTTCCTCACTATAAGCAAAGAAATCCAGGGCAATGTGACATCCAGATAGCAATAACATGACACCTGTATTCATGGTAGCTACCTTGAGTTACCAGCTTGATCCAACACAGCTCTCCAGGATGCTGACTTCCATTTTCCAAGGCTGGGAAGAAAGTGGTACCAAAGAACACGCTTACATTTCTCCTCCTGCTCATCACAAATCTTTTCCTCTTGACCCTGTTTTTGTCATAATAAATTAAATGCTTTTTGCTGTCCTGGAGGAATCACCCAGCAATGCACACATTAGCCATTCCCTTCCTGCGTGCCCCATCTGCCAGTTCACAGGGTCATGCACTCTGCCATCTGAGGTGAGTTCGAGACAGCAGTACCAAACACAACACTAAATATTGCTGCACTGTGTCTGGTTCTTTCTAATTGTTGCATTTAGCTCTTCCCACAGCAAAACCAAGGTGATTGACTAGTGGTTAAAATGCTGTAAAAATAACTCCGACAAGGCGTGGCTTTTATCAAGGACAAATACAAACCATTTGTCACTGTCTGAAAGGGCACTGCACACAAGAGCAGGAATAGCTCATCTCAAAATCTGGCCCCAGGAAGACAGCTGTGGCCAAGACTGCTCATTCTGGGATGAAACCTTGTGCTTTGTGACTGCTCTGAAGCAAAAGAAGATACACAGATTCTGCAGCTGCCCTTCCAGCACAGCAGGCAAGCACTAGCAGTGGTTAACTACTTTCATACAGAAATTTACCCTTATTCTCCATCAAACCTTTCCCTCCAGCTTTCCTGAAGCTTTGCCAGGTGCCCTCTGGAGAGGACTGTGATGCTTGCAGGCAGCTGTGTTGCCCAGCACTGTCCAAGGTGGCTGGAGACAGCCCAGGAGACGGAGACACAACGTGTGGGTGCCCTGTGGCAATGAGCATGGCTAGAAGCTGATTTTGGTTGGTTTCTGCCTTCAGTACAGCACTGTTGAGGTGGTTTTGGAGGGAAAATGGGTGTAACTGCTGGTTATAAGGATCTCTGGGTAGGGGTCAGTTCTGCCAAATGTCTGATGGAGACCATACTCACAGGTTCCCTGCCAGCCTGCCTGCACATGGGGCTGGGGCCAGCTGCTGTGCAGACTCTGGCTCCTCTGCAGGGGACTGGCATTCCCCTGTGCCAGGAGCCCTTTTTCCCTGCCAGCTGCCGTAAGAGAGCTAGAGAGCCAAGCACAGCAAGAGAGTGACAACGTGGAAGAAGATTAGCTTGGAATTTCTTACCATAAGCAAAATCACTCTTGATTGGAAGTGTTATTAAAAAGTAACTCTAGATGTGATTATTAGCAAAAGACACTTGGCTTTTCTGGTCAGCACTGAGGAAACAAGCTGAGGTGTGGGCAGCAGATCCCTGGCATGGCTGTGCCCCTCCAGGCTGTGCCCAGACTGGATCCTCACTGCCTGAGATGCTGCCTTGTTGCCTCCTCTGCCCTTGGGAAACCCAGCATGGCTTCAGGGCACAGAGCTGGGGTGTGAATTTCCTAAGATCCGTAGACAGGTCTGACTTATGCCTTTAGAGGCCTGCTTATCCCCTTTTTGCAGATCAGCTCCTGGAGGTCCCACCTCAGCTGTACAGGATGGATGGGAGTTGGCATCAGCATCCCCCAGCAGCACCAGGATGCAGCTCCCATGTCCAGTGGGTCACATGGTTATGCCTGAGACTGTGCCTTTACTGCAGCCCTGCCTCTCATGGGTCTCCTGCAAGTCAGGTACCCACAGCTGGTCATGGAAAACATCATGTTTTCCCCAGTTCCTCTCCACTTTTTTAAAGCCAGATTCCCAAAGTACGAGATTGCCATTGCACTGTGAAATGAAGGAAAGCCAAGGGGAGTTCTGGCAGTGACTTCCTGGGGAAAGTAGGATTTGCCCCTGTTTCCCCCTGTGACCAGAAGACACCCATGACCCAGTTGAAAGCAGAACAGGAATCCCAGGCCTGTCCTGTGCCTACACAAAGGGCATGTTGCGTCTTTAGGCAGTCACCTCTGTGTCATCTCTGCAATGGACCAGCCCTGTGCCCAGAGTCATGTGTAGCCCTATCCTTCCTGCTCATTCCCACTCCCACTCCCACTCCATGCCAGGTCCCTTCTCTTCCTCCTGGAACAGCATTTTCATCTGCAGCTCACCCTGCCTTCCTCTTCTCTTTTTTAGAAAACTGCCACTTTATTTGTCATTTATGGGTTTTTGTTTTCCGTACATAAATTTGCTCTTAACCTTACTGCTGCATCTTCCCTTTATTTCCATTTTATTGTTTAGCCTTGGAAATTTGGAGTTTGAATGATTTTTGGTTTTCGTTGAATATGGTTTTAGTTTTCTGGGACCAAATTGCCACCCTGTGCAAATTAAGCAATAATGCCAAAGCAATCAGTCACATTTCTCACCATCATCTCATTTTTTGAAGAATAGCAGGAAGGGCTGAGACAGAGAGAAACCTACACTGGTTTTATTTACTAACCTCTTGCCTAGAGTCTGCATTCACCAAGACAAGCACTACAAATTTTGCTGATCATGGGTATCATTTTATATATATATATGTATGTATGTATGTATGTATGTATATACTGGCATGCAAAAAAAGCCTGTTGCAGAGACAAAATTGCACTAATAAAAACACATCTCAGCCAACATCTTAGTTCTCCACTGGAAAATGAAGCTGAAAAGATGCAGTTCTGCTGGTGTGCACCAAGTCCTGTCACTGAATGTTTTGCCAGTATTGTATAAAAAAAATTACACTCAGCATTGTGGGCACTCTGCAGAGTATTCTATCTGCTACAGATGAGAAGGTGTGAGCAAAAAAGAAATACAATTGTCATTTACTTCACCCCTAGTTAGCTGTGATGGTCAAGTTGAAAGCAGTAATGCAGCTGTATTAGCAGTATTTGGCTCACTCAGTCCTCAGGCAAGCACACTTGGCTTGCTTTGCTCAACTGAGGAGCTGTGACTCCCTCTCCAGAGGCTGGGAGCTGCACTGTTAATGCTCAGCTCTTCCCCAGCCCTTGCTCACTTCAGGCTCCACAGTGACCATGAGTCAGGCAAGGGGAGTGCATATGCTAACCTTTGAAGAAGAAGGAAAAGAAAGTGGTTGTGTGTGTATTCTTCTCTTCTGCACTGGCTCAGAAGAAAGATATTTGAGGGCCTGGTGCATTAGGAGGAAAAAGTTGATGCTGGTTCCTACATGTGCTGGGGGCTGCAGGTGAAGGGCTCAGTGCAGCACATTCCATTGATTTCAGACTGATGGCAAGGTAAGTTTCTCCTCCAGAGCCTTGCTCCTTCTCTTGTCTTCTTTTCTCTCTGCTCCAAGAGAGCCCCCTAATTACTGTGAGGAGGAGAACATTTTCCTCCCTCTGCCAGGACTGTCAATTAGATGTCTACAGAAACCAATTTTTAGAAGTTTGCAGCATTTCCCTCTTCTGCACAGTATCACTTTATGAAGAAAGACACGACCTGGTGCAGAATGAGGACCTTTCAGTGGGTACCAGCACGACCTGCAGAGTAAACACAAACCCTGCCAGCTGCCATGGACAAAATTCATTCCTGCTGCAGATTCAGTGACATCCTTGGAACTACTCAGTAATCTGATACTTACAGCCACATAACCAAATGGCTGTTCATGAGGATGTGTTACTAATTACAATTACTGAATGTTAACAGCACTACAGAAATATTGAGAGTGCTCTATATATAAAAATATTTTTGTAGCAGCTAAAGTCATAAATGAATGTACTAGTTTCAATTTAAAAGCAGAAGCCAAGGGTCTGTAAGTTTGCCGAGAGGCCTCTTGTGGTCTAACACAAATGAAGTAGGGGCTGCTGGCACTTGGAAAATAACAGATGAAGAAGAAAGGTAATTGCTAGTCCTGACCTGTCAGAGCTGCTCCTTTGTGCACCATGTCCAACTTCCCCTTACACTTCCAAGTTATCTACAGCAAATTTTCTTCCAAACTAAACAAAATCAGAGGCTTTTAGGAACTTAGAAATGTCTGCTTAATTTCAGTGTCGATAAGCCGCTGCTCCAACTCATTCTTAATGTATCAAAATTAAAAGTTTTAAACATATTTATCTAGTTGCTATGGCTTTGCCTGGTGTGTCAGACACTTTATCCATCAAATATGACAATTGAATAATATTTTTACTTTTAGATATGGATCACAGATCCCTCTCATCATACTATTCCCTTCCCCCCTTTCCCAAGTTTTGAACTCACTGGAGAATCTGTTCCATAATACAGTGGGTAAATGAATTACAGTCACAGATGGCCTCTGGAGATTTCATACATGCTGCAATTCATTTATTCAGGAATGGAGAAAAAAAAAAAGAGACCCTTGTCTTATGAGGGTATTATCAGAGACAGCAGATCAGACACTGTAATGCTGCCTTGCACTCTGGATTTGACCCATTTCCTAAGCTTTTATGACTCAGCATTTACTATTCCTGGATTTGAAATTTTTTAAGACAAAACATCAAAATCCTCAATGAAAACGATAAAATGCAAGGAACTGTGGCCATTACAATTTATTTTTTAAGTCCTGAGTGAAAGTATTGTATGCTGTTGTTGTTGTTATTGATGCTCAAGAACAGCAATCTTCAGCCCTGGAAATAATATTTCAGCAAAAAGAACATAATGCACAGATGACTGCATCTTGAGAATTAGTCAAATGAGAATTAGTCAAACCTTGCAGTGGGCCTTGAGATCCTCATAAGGAAAATGCTAAAAGAATAAGAAATATAATATAGAAACCAGTATATAATGTTACTGCTTGGGTGTCTTGTTCAGTATAAGTCATAAAGCCTATTTGCAGGCAAGCATTAGGGTCAGGCCCCAAGACTCACTTCTGCCTCTGAATTCAGGCCAGCGATTATGGGAGAAAGGGAAGGGGTGGTTGATGCATCAGGCATCAGGGAAAAATTAATCCTGCAATAAATGCAAAGAATTTGCCTCAAGAGTGGATCAGACAAGTTCATTTCTGTTTGTGCAATGATATAAAAATACTATTGGTCAAATGTAGTATGGTGATTTAACCATCTGCACTGACACGCCGCTGCTCTGTTGCAGGGTCAGGCTGCAACAGGCTGAAAGAAGGGACCATTTATCTTTTCTTGATATTTACTCTGCTCTCATGAGACCCCCACCTGGAGTCCTGTGTCCAGCTCTGGGGCCCCAGGATGCAGACCTTCTGGAGGGAGTCTAGACGGGGGACACAAAGATGATCTGAGGGCTGGAACACCTCTCCCATGAAAACAGGCTGACAGAGTTGGGGTTGTTCAGCCTGGAGAAGAGATGCCTCTAGGGAGACCTTCTGGCACTTTCCAGTACCTAAGAGGGGCTTATAAAAAAGAGGAAAAGGGACTTTTCATATGGTTAGACAGCAACAGACTAAAAGGTTATGTTTTGAAACTGAATGAGGGTAGATTAGATATTGGGAAGAAATTCTTTACTCTGAGGGTGGTGAGGCACTGGAACAGGTTTCCCAGAGAAGTTGTGGATGCCCCATCCCTGAAAGTATTCAAGGCCAGACCAGATGGGCTTTTGAGCAGCCTGGTCTAGTGGAAGGTGTGTCTGCTTATGGCAGGAGCGAGGGTTGGATCGAGATGATCTTTAAAAGTCCCTTCCAAACCAAACCATCCTATGATTCTATGAGTATTTAGCTCTTTCTGAGGGATATTTCACACTTTCATCTCAGCCTGCAATTAGGCCTCACAGCTGACACAACCCACTGGGTGCTCTAATGAAGATATTTGTCCAAATGCCAGATAAACCAGTCAACACCACCACTCGAATGGAACAGCATCAGCCAAGAGGCCTCACTCTGTGCCTGGCAATGCTTTGGGTTGGAAAGAAACCTCTCAAAACCTTATTCCAGCATGTCCACAGGCCTGAAGGGAGACTGCACATCCCCCAGGGGGCCTCCTGACCTCCTCTCTACCTCTGCCCTGGGGATGAAGGTCCCTGTGTGGAGATGGGTCACCTACATCCATCCCTCTAGGACAGAGACAGGACCTGCTGCTGGAGATGCAGAGTGCCCACAGGAATGCCTTCACTCATCCACTTCAGTGAGAGTTTAGGGAATCAGGGGGTTAAAATGTGGACTGAATCCTCCCAGGGCTGCCAATCCCCCTCCTTGTAAAGAAGCAGCAATTTAACAGACTTGTTGCCCTGAGGTTTAATGGATGGCTCTGGCTGCAGCGCTTGGGGACCCTCTGACAGGGCGCTGTGAAAGGGCAAAGGGGGACTAATAGCTGCTGTGTTTTCCAGCAGCCCCAGCCAGAGATAGCTCTGTATATAGCTGACAAGCAGTCAACGTCTGCTCCCTGTCTCTGTTTGCACTTCATCGAGTTATCTCCTTGCAAGCAAAGAAATCCCAGCTGATTGAACAGCACATTCATCATCTGGATTTCCCCCATATCTTTTCCTGTATCAATGGTGCCATAAAAAGCCCACCAGAAAAGTCGACGGAAATCTGCTCTATCTTCCATTAAAAGCTTTTGCAGAGATCTGAAGTAAAGAAACAAATCAAAACAAACCCCAAACATTTTTTTCCTCACTGAAATGTCAATCAACGAACATTAAACAAAAAGATTAGTTCTGCTCTTATTTGTTTGTAAAACAAAAAGCATGAAATATTTAGCAGTATTGTAATGAGAAGCAGATGGGAATAATGCTGGCTTTCAAGGCCGCTGGTAACCACCTCCTTTTCATGCCACAGCAGCAGCAGGACGAGGCAGGCAGCCCATTAGGACAATTTATGAACTGGACTTCCACAGAGGGAGTTCTAGCGAGAGGTCCACAGCTCGTACAGAGCAACCCTGATAACATCTGTTAGGGTTATTCATTGAAGAGGATTATATTACAATCCCTCTTAATACTACGAGTGCTACAGTAAAACCGGATGAACCTTCAGTTTCATTTGCTCCAGCAATATGTGTTTATCAGAGCATTTTTCTGAAGTTGGAAACCTGGGCTGCATTCATGGTATGTCACAGGATGAAGTTTAGAAAGCTTGAAATATTAGCCTAGAAAAAACCTCAGTCCCTGCTTTTAATCTCTCATGGCTGTATTGCTCAGCTTCTATGTGCAACATCAACACACCATCAGCCTTTTTCCATAGAAAGCCACTCCCCATTAACTCTCCAGGGCTGAGATTGATTTTATTTAAATAGTTCTCACTCGCTAACCTTGCTCCATCCTTTATTTAAGACTTTGCTAATGATGTATTTTTTTCCCCTTAATTTACCTAAGCATATAATGAACGCTCACATTGGAAATGACCTCATTATACCAGCAAGGACTTTGTGCGAGTACGATTTAGGGCACAGACATAAGGCAGAGAACTCTCTAAATGGAGAGTTTTTAAACATTCTGTAAAATCCCTGTTGACTACAAGCCAGATTCTTACTGCTGTAAATTGACTTACTTCCAACAGCTTCAATGAAGCTACACTGATTTACTCCACTTGAGGGTCTTACCCTATTATTCTTATTTATTGAACTTGCCACCTTTTGCTGCTACAACCTAAACTTCCATCCTCTAGCAGCAGGGTTGCTATCTAAAACAGGTGTTTCTGCAGTAATATATGACTTAAGAGATTTATAACTACCTGGAGTATTTCATTGTCCTCTAAAAGTGTTTATAATAATTCTTGTTGACTGTCCCAACTCCCACCAATCAGCTGTAGAGTTGTTTGCAGGCTGAACCTGATCAACAAAATATTCATTCCCCATACAAGCATGAGCTGTTGTATCTGTTCATAGGCACTTTTCCTCCCTGCTGGACAAAGGCCTTTCCTGGTCTCTGTACAGTGTCTGGGACAAAATGAAGCCCCAAGTTTTTTTGCTGGTTCCAGAAGGACAAGCCTGACACAAAGCAGGCTACTTTCTGCCTCCACAAAAAACAAACTGCAAGATGAAAAAATGCATTGCAAAGGAAAAACAAAAACCTGCAAAACTAGAAATTTCTTTTGTGCACCAATTGTTGCCCTAATGGGAGCGTGACTGTCCCACCATAACAATCTGCTGTTCCTACAGCCCTGGGCTTGTTTTACCCCGTTCTCTCCTGGGAGGAATTTGGGCTGCTGCTCCAACCTTGACACAGCTATAATAAACTCTAGAAGCTGAAGGGTCTGCATTTGTACTTTTGGGGGCTTAGCAGGAGACAACTCATAGGAAGACACAAGATCACATGGTTCAAATGCCTGAGAGAAGTCAAAGACCTGCATAAAGCCCTGTGTGTTCATAAAAGCAACAGGGAATCTAACCCACAGCTTCACCAAAAGATTGTAGTAGTTTTCTACTTGTCCAGAAATAACTGCCTGTGGAGCCCTTTGATATGAGGGATACTGTCAGACTTTGTCTCATAAAGGAAAGAAAGCAGGAATTACCTGAATGCTAATGAGAGTTGTGCATCCATGCACACATGCTGCAGTGATTGCTCTTCAGAGAGATCAGCAGTGGTTACACTAACAAACTGCTAGCTCATTACACGTGATTGGTGTTAACATCAAACCCAATGTTCACAAAAAACCTCCCCTTTATCTTACCAGGTTTGGGATTGAGGAGAACCCCACAGAGTGTGTCAGGGGCCAACACCAGAAGAAATCATACTGAATCATAACATGATTTAGCAAATTCACATTTTCTTCAGGTCCAGTAGAATTGTATTTAAATAACTTACAGAAAAGCTGACATTTTCTGTTAAATCTCAAAGGACTAGAATGAAGTGGCTACATTTAGCACAGCCATCTTCCAGTGATACCTGAGTAGAGAGGCAGGCAGCAGCAGATCTTATCCTTGCTTCACTTGTTCTGGTTGTTTCTAGGTCAGCCCAAATACTCTGATGGTATAAAACAAGCACAGCAAAAATGTGTAACCACCACCCAAAATAATCTGAAGTCCTTAAAAAGAAATGCATGTGTTTATTTACTGCATTATAACTGCAACATCAAATACAACTATATTTTCATTTCAAAAAAGGACACATGCAATAAAATACTCTGATTTTATAATCCAATTCAACACAGTTCATTGGTAACAGTGAAGCATCACAGAACAGGCAAGGGCTTGGGGTGATGAATTTCCAGACTCTTGATCCTACTTGCAAACAGCAAAACCACATCATATTTTATTTTTCATCGAGGGATAAACTTTTGGAATAATGTAGCTGGATAACAGAAGACTCCAGCTGCCCCTTAACTCCCTTATGAGTCTTGAAGAATCAGATTTTTTTACTTGGGAAATATTATGCTCTGACAAGGATGAGGAATAGAGAGTATTTTCCAAGCAGAGAGAAGAAATCCTTCCATGTTACACCACAGCTGAGGTACAAAACAAGGGCCTCTGCTTCACAGGTGCAAAGAAGCCAAGGCTGAGTTACTTTAACTATTGCTCTGAAGAATGAAATCAGGCCATTTTCTGCAATATTTCACTGCAGCTTTCTATTATGTTCATCTGCTCATGGGGCTTCAATCAATTTAATCTGGCATTTCAGCTATGGAATAAATCCACAATACACAGGAGAAATCCACAGCTCAGAAAAGAACATAAACAGTTGTCCTGAAATACTCAAATCATAGCCTTGTAGCCACTTAAAAGGCCCTGTTCTTCATTAGAAAAGGTCCTTATTCTATCATAGCTATTCACACACCACAGGCTCTTATTTTTAGTATTTCCCATGAAGTTTCATGGGACTAATTTTGAAATAAGGTTCTAAACTGTGTAAAAAAACTACAGACTCAGGGCCCAAAGTGGTACCATTTCTAGCATAAACTCTCCTGACTTTCATCTGAGACTTTTTAGGCAGTGTGACATAACGCTGTCCAGCCTTTCAAAACAATGACCTGATTTCTTTTTGTACATCCTGCGTGGCATAGCATGAAGGATGACTTAGCTCTAACAATTTACATAAAACATAAAGTCAGTCTTTTGATGCAGCTGTGTTTTTATAGAATTTCACAGTCAGTATACAGAAGCTTACAGCTTTTTGAGCTAATTCTAGCAAATAGGAGGATTTATCTATGAAAACAAAGAGTTCCAAAAGTACATGGAAATCTGTAGAGCAAAATATATATCTCTATATAATTTCCCAACACAAGCAATAGGCAGTTTAGAAAAATATGATTGTTAGTCTTTCTTAACCAGAAAAGAAAGGATTTAAAAAATAAGTTCAGCTTTTCACAAAGCCATATTTTTAATAAGAAAATAGAGTGGTCCACATTTCCCTGAATAAGCCTGAAAGGTTAAAGAAAGGTCCAAGCAAAGCAAGGAGTTTGACTTGGACTTGATATCAGCTGTGATAACATGCATATGTACAGAGACAGCTGCTTGGCTCCAGTATTGTTTACCTTAGAAACGAGCCTAATTTATCACAATTGTATTCAAAAACCATAAATAACATGACGAAAGTGGAACTGGTCCCCGCAAGGCAAATGACTATATTCATACAAGCAAAAATGACATCAATCCAGTTATTTTCTTGTGACAGTTAAAAGGTATTTTGTACCCAACTGTTACATAGTACAGCACATGTATAAACACAGGTTATTGCAGACTTTGCTATCAGCTCCTATACACAAACAAGAAGAGATGTTCATGCTGTAATTGCCTCTAAGGTTTTTGTTCTACTTGAATATTAACATTTACAAAAGCTGAGGTGGAGGACCTGAATTCAAGCCAGGATTTCAACATGCAAAATGACAAGGTTCACAGGAAGGTTTCGTATCCTCCCCATTACTGACATTTGGAAGTGGATAGGAGCTCTGAAGAATTTTAAAACCATTCATAATATGAGTTTCTCTTGTGAACAGCCTTTGGTTTTCCCTCTGCCCACAGGCAGGTGATCTAACATGGTACATGCTGGTGAAATTTAGATTCACACCAAAAAACCTCCTGTTAAAAAGAATTCCCATTTTAGTTTCAGGTCACTTCTAAAAGAAGGTGGCAAAATGTACCTCAGTATTTGCTGATTTTTAAATTAAAAGCAGAGAACAGTTTGATTGCAGAAACCTTGCTCCAGGCTGTTCTTAATAACTATTTAATTTATCAGTTATAACTTCTTATTAATTCTGTTCAATGTGAGAGCAAATTCCTTCATTTTGTTGCAATTTTTGTGAAATAAACGGGATATTTACTCACCCTATATGGGAGTCTTAGCACATTTCTTTAAACTTTCTTCTAGCTTGAAACTAAACAAAAGCACAAGAACTGATGGAAGCAAGATTGATGGAGTGTTGGTGAAAGGATCCAAAACTGTTCAAAATCCAGGCTTATGAATTAAAATGAGCCTGAGACAGCCCACTGCTCTGAGGAGTGAGGACCTCTGTAAGAACACTGGACATGGGTTATATTGCCAGTAAACAACAATATAGCTTCTGGGTCTCCTACCACTTTTCAGTGTCAATGGAGAGTTATGTCTTACGAAAGGCAGTGACAGAAAAATGCAAGACCTGCATTATTGCTTGTGTAATTGCTTCACAGTGGTCCAGTACATTCAAGTAAACAAATGAGAAGAAGGTATGCTTCTGAAAGGGAAGATCTGAGGCTGGGCAAATGGAGTGTGCCCTCCTGGAATCACCTGATAAACTCAGTTAACAGAAATTAAAAGGGAAAAAAAAGTTGAAAGTCCCACTGATCAAAGGCAAAACATCTACTGAGGCAAAAATTACCATCAGGGTCTTGGAGCAAGACAAAGGTGTGTCTTTGCCTTCCAGTCAAGCCCATGTACAAAACGGAGGCTGGAGTTTGAGGAAAGACACACACGTAGCACATGAAACATCCAAACACCTTCAAGAAGAGCCAGTGTTCAAGCAATGCCTCCCAGGTTAAATTCTTACAGGGTTTGATCTGGGAATGTGATGGAAAAATCATCTTGGTACTTTTCACCCTAAAGACTGAAACCCAAACTCAAAGTTTATTAAATCTCATCAAAGCTAATTAAAACATGTACCTCTAAACTCCTCCAGCTTCACTTTAAGACACGGTTTCTCTTAAAAGCTGCACTTAAAAGTTACATTGAAGTGGAATGTCACTTTTCTTTAAGTAAAACAATAATTATGCTCCCCATTACATATATATATATACACACATATATACATACATATATATGTATTTCATGGCAATGGAAAGTACAGAGGCATTCACTCATATCTGTAGTGAAACAAAGTCTGTGGTGTTCAGTGCTTATTAGACTTGACAAAAGAAATTATTTGATTTTGAAAGTGGGAATCACTTCAGGAGAAATAACAGCTCCTACCCCTGAGTTCCAGCGGGAGGCCTCCCAGCAAAGTGCTGCTGAGGGCAGTGGCACTGCTCTCCAAACTCACCTCTCCCTTTTAACACACAGCTTTTCATGGAGCAAAAAAGAGCTAAAATAAATGGCTTGCTATAGGGCTTGATAAATGAGTTGTGAAATCAGTTTGTTAAAAGCGATCATTTTAGGGTTTTTTTTTCCAGGTCAAAAAAAAGGGTTCTGGCTTATTTAGGGTCTATAACAACAACAGTGGAACACTCCTGGCAGCTCAAGGGCACGGACCCTGGCTGAGCAGCACCTGGGAGCTCTTACCCCAGCAGTGACAATGTGAGGGTAACAGAGCTGCAGCTGAACCACCAGCCCTCTGCACTGACTGAGGGGCAATTTTCTGCACACAGTAATTGGATTACACATCCAAACCTGCTTAGAGAGGAGAAGAGAAAAAGGCTCTGGGCAGGCTATGAACAATGCCAGTAGCGAGACTTTCATTACTAATAATTGTTTGTAAAGTGACACCCTCACACTCCTGTCTGCAGATGTGACTATTAAGGGCAGTCTCTGAGTCAAAACTGAAGGCAGATGAGGGCAGGACATGGCCAGGAGACTTGGAAGAGATGGCTGGCCAGGACTAGAGTCCCCCCAGATAGTGATGAAGGCTGGTTTGACACAGGGGACAGCAGAAACAGACAGAGCATCTGCAGGAGGAACTGCAAGGGAGGAAGAAATTCCTGGATTTTAGACTTTTAGACTTATTGAAACACCAACACATATTTTGCTCTAGGTACTGAGGAAGAACAGCCACTGGAAACACTTAAGGTGATAGGAATGACCTAGACTGTGGAAGAACTGCAACACGAAAAGAAGAATAAAATACTGCGAAAATTTACTGGGAAAGGAAACAAAGTCAAATCTTCTCTGCTGTCTTAAAAGAAGGAAAGACAAAACATGGCCTGGAAAGTGTAGTACTGGTCTTTCTGCTTCCTTGAATTTAACACAAAGTGGCCAAAAGGAGGAAAATCAAACCATCCCCATGCTCCAAACAAAAAGTTTCTGATCCAAAACCAGTTCAGGGGAATATCTTTTTCACACAACTTGGAATAATGTGGAACTCACTGATGTAAATGGCTCTGAAGCCAGAAAGCCACAAGCATTCAGTAAGGCACTGAATAGGCTTGCCCCCAAAATCCAGAAGACTAAAGACAACACCTGACATTTACTTGAAAAGGAACAGAAAACCTCCCACTTCAGTTCTACAATGCATTTCTGCCTCCTGAGGATTGAACAGAGACCATCATGATTAGCTTTCTATCTATAATAGCATTTCCTGTATCTTTTCCTGGAGCACCAACACCCACCACCTACCATTAACCTGTCACTGAGGGGTTTTAATTTAGCAGTTTCTTCTGTATTTAATGAAAAGAAAAAAACACTTCCAGGGCTCAAATCTCAGCTTGAGTGAATCACCCTGAGGGGAGCCTCCTTCCACAGTCAGGGACATGAAACTGAACTGTGCTGATGGCCGCTGTCAAAATGTTGTCTGGCAGAGCAGGATGGCAAGCCCTTGTTCCTGTGTCATTAGTCCTGGACTGCTCTCATTATGCCAGACCTACATGCTCCTCTCTTGCATTGAGATATCAGGCTGCCTTTGGAAGAACTAATGTCTCCTGCTGCTCCCACTGGGATGCTGCTCCTTAAGCTGTGCAGTTTCACCTTACCCACAATTTACTAGGAGGGAGGTTGTTATCTCACAGGTACAATGAGGCATCTGGCATTTGCTGAAGCAGGTTAGGGAACAGAAGTGCCATTTAGGCTACTGTTTGAACTGGTATATTCCTGATTTATATTCCTTATTTTCCACATCTTCTGATAACTCTCTGGTAGACACATATTCCTATTTTAAATTGGATAGAAAAGAGATAATAAAAAACCCAACTCTGTGACAGATTATTCCATTCTTCTTTGTTTTTTGTTTGTTTGTTTTGTTTTTTTTTAAATTCAAGAATCTTTGGGTTTTTTTACCATTTAACAAGTGTATCATGATCCCACAATTCTTAAACGGACATGAACAAGTCAAAATGCCTTGTGCCTAAAATATCCTGCAGTTACCCAACACCTAAAATTAACATGTTTATATTCCAGGATAACCAATAGATATCTTTTATAAAATATGGGAAAAGTAATAAGATTGATTTCTCAATGAATCATGTTGCCTGCACCAGAAATATTATCTTAAGTATTTTAATAAACTGGTTTCTGAGAGTTGCCAACTGCTGACAGATAAATTAATGCATTAAGCTTGTAATGGCTCAGGGCAGGCCAGTGATCTGGGAACTGCTAAGAATATCCTCAACAGCCCCCAGCGATTCTGGCAGAAGCTGGCATAGGTTCTCTGGACAACTTGTTTTCAGCTACAGTCCAGCAAATGATACTGTCCAAGGGGTGGTAAAGTCTCCAAAAGCAGCTCTTACAGCCAGCTAGGTACATAACCTATGACTTGGAAGACATCTATGATACCTGGCAAAGACATGTTTACTGGGGGTTTTTATACCAGCATTTCTTGAAAGGCAAAACTATTTTTCCTATGGTGGATAATTTAGTTTCAGTCTGTAATCTTTAGTTATTCCAAAAGGCTTTGTTTGCTCTGGGAATCTCTGTCACACCACAGTTTTGGGGTTTTTTTTCCTGAAGAAAAGAGGACAATGTACTCTCTTGTCGACACAAGTTAAAAGAATTATTGTAAATGAACTCACTCTTCAAATCTCTTTAGTGCTAATGAGATGTGTATGCACACACATCAAAGTAAGACATTCCCTATTTAAAACTGAAAAGGAGATCAGATGTAGCAAACTCCTGAGGTCTAGAGCAACTGAAGAGAAAATACTATTTCTTCTGACGTGCAGAGAACACCATCTGTCTGTCTAGGAATGGCCATTTTTTTGAGATATTTCTTCTCTGCAAGGTCTACAAATACCCCAACAAAAGGGATTAAGGAGAAGCATAAAGCCATTCTAAAAGCTGTCCAAATTATTCAGTGATCACTAGGTGGTTTTATTAGCCTAGCAGCTTTATTTACAGCCTCAAATGTTTGAGTTTTCTAAGTCTCTCGGTCAGTACAAATAAAGTAGCACTTGGTAGAAATCATGGCTGCTCTGGAGATTGAGTGCTAGCAGAGGAATACATTTTTAATGTATGTGCTTAGAACTGAAGTTGTTTTTCATACAGATATTTCTGGAGAGGACATATATAAATAATATTTAATACCATTTAAATTGCTGGCTGGAATCAGAGAAAGGGCTGTTAATAGACATGGGGCACAATAGCAATTTTCTACCTCAATGTATTGCTGCCATGAAAAATTCTTAGGAAAGCATCAGGCTTCAAAATCAATTAGAGTTTACAAGTGAGGCTTGCTTTCATGCCAAAGGTTGGGTTTGAAGTGTGCCTTAGGGTAATGCCTTACTCTAATGCATGGGCAATGGAGTGCAGGATTTTGCCTTCAGCACTGCAGGGTCATTAATGTGCTCAAGCAACTCCTGGGTCCAAGAGTGCAGGCAAGAGCTTGGGCAGAGCTCTGTGAACAGGCTGGGTGTCTGCATGGAGTATAGGCCAGGTGCACAAACCACTCACAACCTCAGACATATTTATAAAACAGATATGTTTGACTGTGCATAAAACTGCCCTTTGACTGCGGCTGCTAAAACCTAGATTGGGGCAAAATAGTGAAAGTCCTCAGTTGCAAACACACCCAAGGTTCTGTGCATCCCATGTTTTGGCAAGGGAAGGCTTAAGGCAGTGGCCCCAGTGTGAACCTGAGCTATAACACATCTCAGTTACATCTGGATGTCAGAGATGTATGAGCTGGGGATTTTATAGGCAGAAAAGTGAGCATATAACTACCAAATCATGTGCGAGCAAAGATGAGGAACTGTGCTCAAGATTTTAAGGACTGGTTTGGAAACAGTATGATTTAGTTTGTGTTTTGAGGAATCTGAGCTTTGTACAGTTTCCTGGAAGCTGGACTGGGCAGTTTGTTTTCATTATTCCAATTACTGACTTGATTAATATTTACACACACTTCCAGGAATCAGTATAACAAGCTTTTCAGAAAAAAACCAAAAAACCATAAGAGAATAAAAAAGAAAGTAAATTTCACATTTACATCTCAAGCTTACTTTTGTGATTTTTTTTTTTTCCTTTCTTTCTTTGCCAGAAAAATCTCACACCTGCCTTGGACAGGTGAGGTAAATGACATTATGGAAGACTTAAATTGTTTCCAGTGATAGGAACAATAAAGTCCTGTGCTTTGGATAGTTTTCATTGCAAAGAAGTAGAAATATTCATCACTTCTGTGAGATATTCAGATTATTTAAGTTAATGAGAATGGATTGACTGAGATTTAAAGCAAAACTTTTCAAGATTACAGACAGGGGACTTACAGAATAAACTGATTGCAAACCCAGCAGCAAAAGTGTGTTTCTAATTTAGTTTTCGGTTCTTGTTTTATAAACCTGCCACAAACTGAAACATCAAGGTGATGATGCAGTTGCTCTTGTAAGATCCTCTGTGCAGAATTTTTTTTCTCCCTGTTACACACTCCCATGGTGTCAAATGCATTTGTGAACCCATACAAATCACCCAGATAGAAAGGTTTGGCAGAAAGAAATCTGATGTGAGATTTTGTGCTTTCATAGAAAAAACTTTTCTATTTCCCTACTGATTTCCATTTGCAGCTTTATTATTCCTCATTATTTTTACTTTCTCACTGGTATTTTATTTTCATCACCTGGAACAGCTCAGCAAAACCCAGAGAACTGCAATGCAGCTACATCACAGAAAGGTGTATGCACACCTACACACATCCACAACCACACAGAGCAGGTTTTGTTCCTGCCCCTCTTCTCCCACACTTCTTTTCTAAAGGAAGATTTAATTTGACATGGAGGTGTATGTGATGATTAACTCCTTGCTGGGCAGCCACAGGGGTTTCTTCCCCCAGGGCTGGCAGCAATTTTTAGAGGAATGTGCACAGCCCTTGCACAGCTAATCAGGAGAGGAGGAGATACGTCCTCTGCCACCAGAAAGAATGGCTGGAAAGAAGGAATTAATAAGCCCTGTTCTCTGACAAATTATAGCTCCTCTCCATCTGGCTCCTTCATGAAAGAAATCACAGGCCTTACTTCGCTTCCTAAAGTGAATCCTATTGCTCAGCATACATGGACTCTCCTCACCTTTCTGCTTCCAGTCCCTTCTGCCTGCTCTGAGAGCTCTTCTGTTACCTCCTGACAGTCAGGTTTTTAACCCACATCAGCTCAGCTCCCACTCCATGCTCCCCTTGCACTTTGACTGATATCTTCATCATCCCTGCTGTCTCTCCTTTAATTTCCACTCTTCTTTACACTTTTAGCAGACTTTTGCCATTTTCATCCAACACTAGCAAACCCAGTATAGTCAGAAACATTTTTAGGAACACAGTGACAGAGTCCTGGTGGTGGAAGAGTCTCCTCAGAACACTGGAAGAAGCCCTGTTACTCACCCCATTTTAAACCTTGAAAACTGAAGAAAAGCTGTTTAATATGCTATAGTACCAATACTGTGGCAGGGAGGGGCAGCCAAAAAGATTCTGAGATTTTTTTCCTCCATAGAGCCTGTACTCTTGTCCTCTCTTTTGTGACTCCTTTTCTAAGGCTTTACAAATTGATGAACACCTCTCCTGTCTACGTTTAGCTGCTCCTCTTTCACACTGCCTGCTTTCCTAGTCCTGTGCCTAAATTGAGCTCTGTGCTGTTATGCCTCCTGATTCTACACAAGTTTGCTTCTTTATCAGAACTGTAATGATTTTGTTAAATAAGTGCCTTCGTCCTTTGGTCTGTCAGCTACAATATTATT
>VXBB01015259.1:5253-16998 GCA_013399915.1 Illadopsis cleaveri
CCCATGGTGGACATTGCTTGGAGCAATGGAAGGTGGAAGGTCTCCCACAGCAGAAAGTGGGACTGGCTGGGCTTTAAGGTCCCTTCCAGCCCAAATCATTCTGAGACTTCATTTTTGTACCTGACTCTGCAGTCCTGAGAGAGGTGACCAGGCTGGCAAGGGAGACTCCATGCTGTGGAGCTCAGGCTTCTCAGGCCCTGCAAATATCCACCTGGGGAGGCAAATATGTGCTCAAACTGATGGCTCTAATAAAAAACAAATACAAAGAGCAAAGGCCTCAAATGCCCCTATTTGTCTCTTTCACAGAGCTCCTGGTGCCAATAAAACTCTGGTAGTAGTTATGTTGCTTCAGCCTCTTCTTCCCCATTTTTCCCAAGCCAGGTCCTGCCACATGCCTGAGGGTCTGTTTTGATGCATTTTTCTCTTGTTTACAAAGATTAAATCCCTCTGCTACATCCACTCGTCCATAGGCAATAACTGTTGTTTATAAAAGATAAAATTTGAAATCTTGCACATCTTGTTTTCAACTCATTTTCAATTTTCATTTAAGCTGTAAATGAGTTGTGGTTTTCCCTGAGGTCTCCCTTTCACTCCACACTGCTGGACATATACAAATAACTGCTCTGCAAGTAGACTTAGAGAAGAAAATCGTGTTTTCTTCCAGGCAAATCCAGGGCCAGCTCAGAAGTGTCCCAGACAGAATTATACAGCAGAAATCCAACATCCCAGTTTGAGTGAATCAAGGCTCAGAGAAGTTCATTTCCTCCTCCATATTATTTCTCTTTCAGGTCTGTTTCTGTGGGGAAAGGGGAGATTGGAAAACAGTGGTGATACCAAGACGTTCAGTGGAGAGAGATGCAGGAAGGGTTTTTGAATTGTTAAACAGGAGCACAAATAGTCAAAAGATGAGGAGCTGGGCAGAAGGATCAAGAGACTGAGAGCATCTGCTCCATCCTGGATCACAGAGGTTCTGAATCACAAAGGGTGAATTTCTAGTCCATTCCTATTTAGACTGCTCTTCTCTGTGAAGGTGTTTATTTCCCCTGAGGTTTAGGGACCCTGCTAGATCAGGCATTCACAGGACTTGCTAGACTCCTTCATGTGTATGAATTTCCCCATGAGCTGGGGTAGGTTTAACACACAATGTGCCCAACCAGCAGGCCACCACATAGAGGCAAGTCCTGCTCCATGGGGAAGCAGGACTGTGTGTGATGGAGCTGGTGGGTTTTTATAGAAACTGAGGGATAAACAGGGATGAGCAAATGTGAAGAGGGACTCCCACAGCTGGGCAGACTACAAACCCACAGCAAAGCCACCCAATTAGGGCAAAATAAAGCCACCAAGGCAGATTTCTCAGGAAAGCCCCTGTATTCCATAAGAATCCAACATGCTCAAGCTGGTGGATCTCCTCTGGCAGAGACCTGTGTGGCTCCTGACAGGTGAGAATCTGGGTGCAGATGACAAAGGGGCCGAAGTGTTACAAGGCTGGGGAGAGGTAAAAGGGGCGGGAGGCTGTTCAACTGGCTCAAAGCACAGTGTGGGTGCTGTTTCTCTTCTCCCAGGGATGAGACAGTCAGATCAGTCACCCACCACACATCAACTCCCACCCTGAGCTGCTGACACTGTGGGAACAGCACAGGCTGGGCCCTTCTGGCATCACCCCAGGGCACCTTCCTGGAGGATGGAACCAGGACATTCCTCATCTGATTCAGCCAGGGAGCCACTGACACCGTGTGGGTCATACAAACAGCTGCTTTGCACTGCCCCTGCTCTGGCACAGGAGCCATCCCCAAGGTATGTGCTCTAAGCACCTCCTCTCTTCCTTCTCTCTTCCTCTGCCTCCTCTCCTTCTCCTGGCCAACTTTTGGGCCATCCTGGGAGCTGCACACTTTTTTTGCACTGTGCATTTCTCCAGCAGAGTGGTCTTTATGCATGGACCAGGTTTCATCTTGAAGACGCTCCTTGGAAAAAAATACAGTTGATCTGTTCTGATTTTAAGGGCACGAAAATCACCGTGAAATTACCCAATCTTATTAAAGACAGTGGGGAACTGACCATCTGACACAACCTGAGCCCTGTGAACCCCTGCAAAGCAATAAGCAGCAACAGATCTGGATGAACCACAGTGATGCTCATTGCTGTTCAACCAACGACCGTGCATTAAAGCATCATAAATACACAAAAACAGCCTCTGTCTCACGGAGCTCCAGCCTGCAGCACATCACCCCTCACAGCTCACTTCCCAACCATCACGCTCTTGCTTATGCTTGTTTAGCTTTGATACAAAAAGAAAATCGCCCACCAGAATTCCAGCAGCCATCAGACACAGCCCAGCATGGCTTTGCTACATGAAACAGCTCCTGCCCGTGAAGGAATCCGTGCCCTGGACTGTGGATGTGACTGAACTGTAATTAAGCACTGGAATTGCTACCAGAAAACCTGCCCTGTTTGGCTGTAACCAACCACAGCAGAGACAGGAACAACCAGCCCTAGCAGATTTTTTCCTTAATTTTTTTCTCCTTCATAAACCAGACCTTTCAACACCCACATTCTTTACAAGCAAATCCCATTCCTGTGGTGACACAAAGATCTCCATCCATTTCTAAAGCCTCCAGTGTCACTGCCTTTGCTGGAGCTCCCCAGACAGTTTCACCTTTAAAAAAAAGTAGCATAAAACTGATATAAAACATAAACACATCAAGTTCTACCATCAACCACCCAGGCTCTCTGGGAGCTCAGCAGTGCTCCCAAACACCTCAGCATCAGCATCTTGCTCACTCCGTGGCTTTTCTGCTCAGTAAAGCAGAATAAATCTAGTGGGGACAGAGCCAGCAGCAACTCTGTGTCATCCTGCCCCCATATCCCCAGTTTCCAGCCTGTGCAGGCTTATCCCCAACACTCCCTCCTCCCACTGTGGCAGGAAAGGTGCTGCTGGAAGGTGGAAGGCAGGAGGTGATGTGGGAGGTGGCACAGGAGCTGGTGGGTGTTGGAGCTGTGATGGGGTTGACTGCTGAATTATTCTCACCCTAATTGGAGTCAACATTTCACAGAACCACATTCTCAGCTGCACAGAGCTGGAAACGGGCAGAACAGGGGCTGCAGAGATGAATTCCCAAATGCCACATGGCAGCCCCTGGTTTAGGGCAATTATTCCTCTTCTTCAAGCACCTGCAGACCCTGGAGAGAGACCCTGGGCTGCAGTGGGGGCTCCAGTCACCCTGGCCCCAACCACTCTGCATTTTTGAACCACTTCCTGTTCAATTCCTTCACACAGCACCAGGCAAGGGCAGGGCCCATCCTCCTTCAAGAGCTCATGTTGGCCCTGTGTCCCCCAGCCCAGGGACTCCTGACACCAGCTGCCACCCTCTGGACATGTCATCCTGCCAAAGAACTGCAGTCTCAGCAGTTTGAGCTAAACCTTGTTCTGTCATCCTTTGTGTTTTAGCCTTTTTTTTTTGTTTTTTTTTTCAGTTAAATTAACTCAGTGACAGGAACACAACTGCTTTTGCATGCTCAGAATTTTGGAGAAGGTCTGAAGGGAAGAGGACTTGGAGAGCAGCAGCAGCACTCCCAGCAAGTGCTTATTGGAAGGTGTTGATTAGCAGCTTTCAGACAAGCTCAACTCAGCCCTTTGTGTGAGCCCAGGTCTAAAACTCATTTATGCACAAAAGCTTTTTAGGCTCAAGGCAAAGCAGGGACAGACTCAGGCTCCACATGAGCTGCAAAGGCAGAAATGCCTCAGGAAGGTGCTCTACAGTGATAGCAGCTCTCAAAAATTCTTTGTTCTCTCAGTGGTGCCTGGGTTTGACTTTTGGGAATGGCTTTTGACAGAATATCCCACCCTTAACTCAAAAATTACAGAGAAGCTTTATCCACATTCTCCTCTCACGGGCTCTAACTCTGGGGGCAAGAGATACAGATTTTATTACCATTTTTATTATGAAGTTATGATTACTGAGAGCCACAGGCCCAAGGCTCAGTGCTGGGGGTAGGACCTGTTCAGACTCTTTGCAGTGCCCTACAGGTGATGTCTGCTTTATCCTACACAGGGAACAAAGCACCTGGTAACATCGAAACCAGCCAAATGGCACAATTCACCTCCAGAGATGGGAGAGGCCTGACAAATCCAATGAGAGACACATGCAAGAAACTGCAAACAGCCATAAACACTCCATTGGGTTTTGTCCTTGCTTTTCCTGACTGCTTTTGCTTTATACAAGATGTGTGTGGCTGCAGTGACCATCTGCAATGACTCCTGTTGCTCTGGAATCCTGGAGCAGTCATGGAGAAGAGCTGATAAACTGCAGTGTTGCTGCCTTGCACCTCTTCCCTGGGTTCTTTCTGCCAACATCTCCACCAGCAGGATCACAAGCCTGAATGAGAAGCTCAGAAAAAACAGCTGCTACATGTGGTGACAAGTGGGTTTTTTATTTCAGACCCCAGGGCAGTCTGTAGCTTTCAGGTGAGCAGTGAGACGTGGCCAGCTCACAGGACACCTGAAATCCTTTTCCAGAACGAATCAATTTTTATTATTGCATCCTGCCAAATCGTCCCTGTCAAAGAGCTGTGGGTATTTCCCATCTCAATTCCTCTGTTACCTAGTGCCACAATGCACCAAGTAATCCTTTGCCATCTTCTACCCCAAACACTTTGCAGTCTTTAGGCAGATTATTTCAGTGTGATTTACAGAAACTCAGGAATATTGAATGATCTACAGCTCAGGACAGATTATTCTCCAAAACAGAGGCGAGAGGAGCAGCTGCTACTGCTCTGTGAAGAGAGGACAAGTTAGATGGTGGCTCTAGGAGTGAGTGTGTAACAGCAAAGCCCAGGTATCCCCCAGAACCTGGGCAAGGAGGCTGCTCTCATCAGGGCAATCACAAAAAACGTGGCAAGAGGCAAAATCTTTATTCCAGTTCTGAATTGGAAAAAAACCGTCATGGCCACAACTCACCATTGGACAGTCCAGTAAGCACAAGGGAGGGGGCACCTGGCCCTGCCAGGCACACACTGAGGACACGGTCCCAGAGGCACTTGGAGAGGAAGCTCAGCTTCAAAGTACAAGCACTAAACATTTTGGCTCAAATTTTTAATATAAAAATTCACTAAAAAGGCTAAAATGTGACAAACCATTGGAAATACTGTGACAAACATCCGCCCTTACGCAGTAAAAACCAAAACAAACCCAAACTGGCAAGAAGCTTTGAAATGCATGCTTTCTTCTTTCTCCTGGTACATCTGACCACCAGCTACTTTAAACGTTCCTCTAGAAAAATCCATGGCACCTTCACCTCGTAGTTCAGTGCAAGGGACTACTCTCGATGGACCAGCACAAATAAACCCAGTAAAAAGAGGACTGCATACTGGAAGAGAGAGCAGAGGAGATACAGGAGTGCACACTGACATCTACAGCAGCAAACGTGCAGGGCACAGGGCTCTGCCCATGTTCTCATGAAGGAATTATAGCTGGGGTGGGAAAAGCAGGCAGGAAATAGAAGAGCTCTTACCTTAAATTTTGGATAATCGTTCATTAGGATAGTCACTATTCCAATATAGGGCACAAATCTACAAGAATAAAGGTTTTCTTAAAACAAACACTATTCCAGGGTGCAGAAGAAGAGTGAAGCATCCCGAGGGCTGCAGTCAATGGGCTGGTGACTTCTTCTTCCCTGTCTCAGTGAGGCTGAGTGACAACCAGCTCCAGAGTGTGTTTCAGCCTATGCCTGAGTCAGATTTCACTTGCCTGCAAAGGCTGAGCCTCCCAGGACAAATCTGATGACAATTCTGATCAAGTCTGAGCCCATGCTCCCCTTACATCTGCGTCCATCCAGCATCAACATCTCAGGACACAGCTTCCAACTTGATGCCTTTGCTTAAGCCAAACTAAGAACTGAACTCTCCACACTCTCAGGCAGGTTACAAAACCCAGCAGGGACAGCTCAGCACAAGGGGGGAATTTACCAGATGGCTTTTGGGGACAGCAGTGTGAAGAGCCCCATTATTTTCAACTTCACTTACCCTCTCGCTCGTCCTACTACGTCCTTCTTCTCCAGCCAGTGCTGCCCCTGTTTGTAGAGCCCTCTGTCATCCACAGCGTTGTTGTCTCCCTTGGTCAGGAATTTGATGTCTCCGTTTTGCCTGGTAAAGACAAGACAGCCAGGTAAGGCAGGACAGAAACTTGTGAAAAGCTGTTCTACAGCAAGCGTGGAGAGACCAACACACAAGGGCACTAGAAGCAACCATGTCCTACAATTCAAGGAGGATGAAAGAGGGAAACTCTGTCAAATGCAGCAGAAGGCAGATGGTTTGGAAAAAACTGCCATGGGAAGAATGAATTCTGGCCCCAGCCAAGCTTTCCAGCAGAGTTTCAGAACAGAACCAGCATAAGCCATTTCTAGTGCAGGTGCAGCTATTGCCTCTTGGCTTTTGACCCATCTTGTGTTGATGCTTCTCTTGCTTCACACAAATGTTGGATTCTGGTCTCCCTACTACCACACAAAAGGAGAGGTTGGGATTGAAGCTCTACTCAGCAGTGGGCAGAAGCAAGCTGAAACTCAGAATTGGTTAGGAAAGGGGGAAAGAAAAAAAAAACAACAAGTAATACCATGATGACACTGCATGAACTCACGATGTGCCTACATCTGGAATGCTCTGGGCAGTGCTGAGCCCCCCTGATCCTTTTCTGCAATGGAGAGAAGAACTGGCAAAAGTTGAGAAATAGTTAACAAGGTCTGGAACCACTTCCATACAAGAAACTACAATCCAAGACTCTTCAGCCTGGACAAGACAGAACTGATGGGAGACATGACACAGTCCCCCACAAATGACAGCAACAATCAAATAGCTTTTCACTGTCTCTTCCAATGCAAGAGCCATAGGGTACCAAAAGGAGCTCAGAAATAATGGGTTAAAACCAGGCAGAGAAGGTGCTATGCAGAAATAGCCACAGCACAAACTAAACCATGTCTCTCTGCAAAGGTATTTTGGTTGGCAAAAGATTATAATGGCTCAAAACTTGACCTGCTACTCCATAGAAAAGAGGAAATTAGGCTATTCATAAAGAACTAGGCCTTTGTGCTTGAAATTGTAACCTTCAGAAAGCAGGGAAATTATCCCTACATACTCTCTCTAGTCTTTAATTAATCCTGAGATGAATTAATTAGCTTGCCAGAAACAGGATCGTGGAGTAGATGAATCTTTGCTTTGACCAGGAAAAAGCTCTAAAGATTCTTTCACAGCCATTCCCATTCAGATGCAGGACAGCAGCCTGTGGCACTACTCAGGGATTCACCACTGTCACCTTCCTGTGGCACCTGCAGGCAAGTGCTGAGCAGGAGCATCCTCAGTGCTTGAATCTCAGCTCTCACAGAAATGACAGATGGAATGCAGAATAGGAAAGCAAGCAGTCCTTTGGAGCTCAACTTGTTGTCATCATGCCTGAACAGGTTCCTTGACAGGAGAAGCTCAGAAAGGAAGAAGGGAAAAAACCCACAGCTTTCTCCAAAGCACATCTGGCTTGTTGTGTGGGAACAACAAACACTCCAGGAGCTTAGAGACACTGTCTGGGAAAAGATTAAGATCCCCAAAGGTGCAGATAATGTAGTTTAGCTCTGAAGAGTGATGGTGTAGGAGTGCAGCACCTTATTGAGCAGAGTCAAGGCTCTGTCACGACGTGGTGTGAGAAGCCCGTGGTGCACTTCTCTGCTGTCTGAGGTGAGTGAAGTCTGGCCTGCCTGTCCTGCTCCAAAACCACTAAGTAAATTTTGACTGCAGACTCTGTGTTAGTAATAAAGAACGAATTCAATTTTGGCCTGAAAACAAGAAGAAAAGGCCAGCAAGTAAAAGACATTTTCTCACTGACACAATATTGATGTGAACTGGGGCCTGAGTTGCCCCAAAATCACAGAGAACACTGTTTCTCTTTTCCTGCATTTTGACACTCCTGTCAGCTTCTGCAAAGACTTTTCACTTCCAAACTGGCACTAGAAAATAATTCTTTAAGTAGTGAAAGAAGCAACTGACACCCAAATTCTGCCTTCAGCTCCCAGGTTCAAGTTGCAGTATGGGTTTTTCAGTTTATCTCCCCTAATAAAAGGATTAGGTTTGTGTTTGGTTGTTTCAGTTAAATGAAGCCTGAAATATTGCAAAATGGTTTCACCTTCCCAGGATTGCCACTATGGCCCAGTTACATTTAAACAAAAAATAGTGTTGGATACCCTAATATCTAGAGATAAAGCCAGGCAAAAAGAGAAGGGTGGGCAATATCTGGAGAGAAAATGCTGCACTGAACAGGGGAGGAGGAAAATTGCATTTCACTTGAAAGAGTTCCCACAACATCACAAAAAACACTCGTGCAACATTAGGTGTCAAATTCAGCCTGTAAACTGACCTTATTTTTAAATCAGTGGTATCAAAGAACAGCACTTTGAAAACTGACACTGCTCAAAGTTCTGGGAACAGAATAAATCTGAACAGCAAAGAATGTGCTTTGCCTACTGGGAGAGGCATCATCTCATTACCTCAGAGCCAGGATCCCAGCTGTGTATTTATGTGCACAAGGCTGGTCACCCTTGAGTTGGACCAGACAACTGGTGTGGATATTCCAACAGCTTTGGGAAAAGGACCCTGCCCATCCCATAGATGTCTCAATTAGAGGAATCCTCAGATGTCACCTGGTACAGCTGCAGCTCACACCAGAAAACATTTACTCAGCAGAAACAGATGCTGGGAGCCAAACCAGCAGTTTCCTCTCAGAGATGCCTTGAAGAATCAGGGATTCAGTTCAAGATTCAGTTTTCATTCAAACAACTCACACAGTTGACTTGTATCCCCCCACAGACTGGCCTGGAGAGGACACAGCTCCATCCAGCAAAACAGGAAAGCTCATGACTGCAGTGGAAGCCTTGGCTGGAAAACTAAGCCCTATTTAGCCATGAAACCAATGCCTGTTCCATTCCCTCAGACACACAACCTCCCCAACCTGAGAGTGAACAAAGTGTCTGAGGATAACAACACAACTTTCTAGAGAGACAAGAGGCCCTGAGCCTGCATGACAGCAAAGGCAGGACCACAGAGACAAGCTCTGAAATAACACATACTACACACAAAATACTCTTCTGCCACAGCTGTGCCCACAAACAAGACTCACTTCACACACAAACACAGCCATGCTACAGCAGGCAGCACAGCAGCTTGGGACAGAGAGGATGGCACAGCAGACAGTCAGTGGTCTCAGCCTTCCAGTGCCTAAAGGGGCTCCAAGAGAGATGGACAGGGACAAACAAGGGCCCTAAAGCAACAGGACAAGGGGGAATGGCTTCCCACTGCCAGGGTTAGATGGGATATAAGGATTAAATTATTCCCTGTGAGGGTGGGGAGGCCCTGGCACAGGCTGCCCAGAGCAGCTGCGGCTGCCCCTGAATTCCTGGGAGTGCCTAAGGCCAGGCTGGATGGGGCTTGAGGCAATCTGGGATAGTGGAGGGTGGCACTGCCCATGGCAGGGGGTGGAATGACACTGGCTTTAAGGCCCCTTCCAACCCTAACAATTCCATGATTCTACAGTTTGGAGTGTCCAGGGCACTGGCACAGGCTCTCAGCTTGTGCCTTCTGCTGGATGATCTTTACAAGTTAACCAAGCAGGACAGATTTTGTCTGTCTGAAACTTGTGTGTCACTTCCTACAGCACCTGGATATCTATGACTGACATCCCACCCACTTGTTTACCCAAGCAGATGAAGAACACCAGTCAGGGAAACATCAGCAGTAGAATCCCCAGATTCTTAACATACTTCTCATGGATTTTCAGGACACGATGGACGATAGGAATTTCCCTTCCTTCTATCCTAAAGACGACTATCTCTCCCACTCTGATTGGATCTTCAATTCGGTTGGTGAGGAACAGGAGATCTCCTCTGTGGAAAGCAGGCTCCATACTCCCACTGAAAAAGAGGAGAGGAACAACTGAACAATATTTAAACACTCAGTACTGGGTTTTGGAGTTCATGGCCCTCTAAGAAAAATCTCACAAGAACCTCATGAGAAAGAGAAGCTGTGGATACCCCATTCCTGGAAGTGGTCAAGACCAGGCTGAAACTTTGATGAAGAGCTTTTGAGAACACCACCTTGGAGACTGGGCAACTGTGTAACCTCTACTGCAATCAGGTTTTCAATCATCATATTGCCAGCAGTTTGGATCTGTTGGGAAAAGGGCACTGCCAGCACTCGGTGTTACAAGCACATCCAAAAGGAAAAGCTTTTTTAATAAGCAAAAAGCTGATGATGAACACTGTCTTTTGATTTCTGAGCTCACCATTGGCAGGGCAATGCTGGCAACTCTGTAACGATGGGAAGCTTTTTTTAAATTTAATTTATTTTTTAGAGACAGCTAGATAGATTACCCTCAGGAACAAAGCATTGAAAACATCAGGCTCTTGCATTCCCATCAGAAACAGACAAAGGGACTTGCCAAAAATTTGTTACTGTGATTCACTGCTTTGCCTAATTATCTCATTTCAGGCACCACGACTCAAGTTATTTTTCTTCTGTCTCGTAAATGGCAATTGTTACCAACTACTCATCCTTCCTAATTCCACATAAATAATGCAAAACAGAACAATGAACTTTAAGTACCACGTTCATTTGTGTTTTATCTTCACAGAGCACAGCATATGCAGTTCAGAACAGCAGATCACATCACTGAAGAGGGGATGTGACCCTGTCTTACTCACTGGGGGGAACAGAGGGAAACATCTGCCCTCTGCTTCACATCAGGAGGGAATTGTGGTAAGTGACACTTGCTCAAGGCATTACAGCATTTCTACATCATGAACATTGACACAGAAACACAAAGAAAAGGCCAATGTGGCCATGGAGCAGGTGCAATATCCATGCCAGCATCCAAGGGCAGCCCAGGGAATTTGTCCCAGGCAGCAGGAAGGTGGGAGTAACACTGGTGGTACCCACTGCAGGGCACTACTGTAAGGACAACGTGTGACTCCCAAAACATACAGTGACAGAGTGACAACTCTTAAGTTCAGGAGCACCTCTGCAATGGACAGTCATTAAAGCATCACAGATAGGTTGGAAGGGACCTTAAAGATCATCCCATTCCCCCCCCTGCCACGGGTTGGGACACCTTCCACTAGACCAGGGTGCTCCAAGCCCTGTTTAACCTGGCCTGGAACACTTCCAGTAATGGGGAGCCACAGCTTCTCTGGGCACCCTAAGCCAGGGCCTCTTTGCCCTCACAGAGAAGGATTTCTCCACAGTGACCCATCTAACCCTGCCCCCAGGCAGTAGGAAAAGGGACACCCCATTGTCCCGTCACTACGTGCCCGGGTATAAAGTCCATCTCCCTCTTTTTCACCAGCCCTCTCCCAGCCGGCTGACAGTGAGGTGAGATGTTCTTTCTACCCACCTCCTCTTCCCTCGCTATTCCTAAGGAGCCTCTCGCCCGCTGGGGCTGTGGCAGGAGCCTCCGTCTGACCCATCCCTATGGGGATCCCCCTCGGGGGCCCTGGCCATGCCCCAGCCTGGTTAAACCCCCTGGGAGTTTAAGCCCCCGCACCCCGGGACTGACCTCAGCACCACCACGATGGGACTCTCGCTGCCCGTCACCACCATGAGCCCCTTCCAGATCATGAGGGCTGAGGACACGATCATGCCGAAGTTCAACACCTGGTAGTACAGCTGCGGAGGAAGGGGGTCGGTCAGGCCCCGCCACCAGCGCACGGCAAGGCAGACTGG
>VXBB01015259.1:17157-52832 GCA_013399915.1 Illadopsis cleaveri
CAGTCCCATCCAGTGAACACCCCATTCAGCCAACAGCCACTGAACCAAACCCCTATCCAACCAACACCTGACACCCATCCACCTGACACCTCTCACACTTCACACCCCATTCAGCCAACATCTCATCTAATCTGCATCCCCATATGACACCCCACCCAAACAACCCCCCATCCTACCGACCCTCCCACATCCAACCTTTATTCATCCCACCAACACGCCATCCAACATCCACACAGCTCCAACAGGCTGTACCCGAGCATCGCAAGACCAGATGGCGATGAGCCCAAGCAAGGAGATAAATAGTTCTTAAATTATTTAAACATCGTCAGAGTAAACAATAACAAGCGGAATTCTGGCTCAATAGAATGAAAAAAAATAATGGTATAGAAGGTAACTGTATTACAACAAAGCATGGGTGTGACAAGGAATGAGGGAAGAAAGAGTCAATGTGACTACATGGAAAGAAACATCTCCTAAAGGATGGGTAATGCTGAGCCACAGCAGGAGAGGAGTTATGGAGCTACTGATGGAGCACCAGCCCCTGCTGCACTGCAGGACGGTGGCTCCCACTGCTTCCAACACCTCTGTGGCCTGTGCTCTGCTCCTCTCCCCTCAAAAGGAGCTGTCAAGGAGCCCTGGCACTGGTACATCGGGAGCTCTGGAATAGTTTCACTCCAGCTGACCCCACTGACGGGATGGAGGATGTTATCCCCTTCTGTCCATGGTGCCAATCTGAGCTCCCCCCTGGAACGAGCCACTGAGCACCGGGCCTGGCAACACCCACCCCAGGATGGCTTCCAGCAGTGCAACTCCACAGACAAATGGCCAACGTGACCCCGAGGGGACCAGGTCCTCCTAAACACTATACTCACCTAGGAGGACTGGGGCTACAAAATCCTCTTTCAAGGACGATTCAGGTCCAAGACATCTCATTAAAACTGCGTTTTGCAAAAGAATGTTGTTATTTGGGCAACTAAAGAACAATCAGCACAACTTACAGCTCGAACCCATCCCATGTGACGCAGATCCCAGATCGGCCAGCACGGTCCTGGCAAGCGCGTTTGGCTGAGCCAGCGTTATGAGTTAAAATGAGTAACACAAAGGCAGGATGGGGAGAGAAAAAAGAAGCCATAAATAGGAGGAGAAAGAAAGGGAGATTGGGAAGGCAAGGCTGGGGCTCTGGGCAGAGGCTGAGGTGGTGGCGGTGCACACTCAAAGGAGGAGAGCTCGTCTGAAGGCTGCAAAGTGCTCCTGGATCCTCAGGAGTTGGCCAAGCCCCACTGAGGATTCTGGCCCTGCTTTCCCTTTTCACCTCTCTGGGCTGGCAGAGAGTTAGTGCTTCGGATGCAATGGCAGGGTGAGTTTTGTTTTTTTCTGTTTTAAATTTCCCTTACAAACAGGAGTTAACGGAAAGCAACGTCCATCCCAAGAAATCAACAGAATATTTCAAAGATTTGCCCCATCCCCACCCTGTATTTTGAGTAGAAACCCCCCAACAAAAAACCCCCGATCAACCAAAAGGGCTTTTTTTTGCTTTTAAGTCTTAAGAGACTTTGAATGATTGTTCTGTGAGGTGCTGTTGGGGCCTTCTGCGCCACACGTCTGACTGTGCTCACAAAGAGCTGAGTCACTTTTGCACTCTTTGTATTTGTTTTCCTCTTCCACTGTAGTGTTCAACTCGCCATTGTAGTCCTCGTGTCCTTTCTTACCCATCTCTGTTTGTAACTTCTGCCTTTCGTCTTCCTCCTCCTCCTCCTCTTCCTCTTCTTCCTCCTCATCCTCCTCATCTTTGACTTTATGAACAATGAAGAGGTGTCTGTTCAGAGAGATGTGGGAGGTGTAGCACAGGCCGCAGAACAAGCACTGGAAGGTGGAGCTGTCGGTCTTGTGCCGAGGTATGTGTTCCTGGAACTCAGTCCGGGCGTCCGTCTCGAAGCCGCACTTTGCGCATTTCCAAGGCGCTTTCAGTTTTTTGGCTGGTGGTGCATCCAAACCCGCAGTGCTCTCTGCCTGACCCAGCTCATCCGGTGCCATCCTCTTTGGAGATTTTGCCTTAAAAAAATAAGATTAAAAAGTTACTTTATCATTTGAACCCATGGAAGAGCAAGTGCTAAAATCCACACGCGTGTCTGAAGATGCCTGAAGGCGAAGTCATGCCTAAGGGGCTCCTGGGCCATTCCCTTCCCTACCCATACCCAAACACCTCACCATTCCAATTGCTGTCCTGTGATGTGAGATGGGAACTCTGGGAGAGGCTGGCTGGGCAGAAACATGTTGGGGAAATAGTTTAGAATCCAGGAATCATGGAATGGTTTGGATTGGAAGGGACTTTAAAGCTCATCCAGTTCCACTCCCTGCCATGGGCAGGGACACCTTCTACTATCCCAGGTTGCTCCAAGCCCTGTCCAGCGTGGCCTTGGACACTTCCAGGGATGGGGCAGCCATGACCTCTCTGGGTAAAATTTTGGTTTGGTGTGGGAACAACTTAGATTTTGGTGTGGGAAGGAGAAGCCCACAGAAGAGGGACAGCTGAGGGACACAGGGGTGGTCATTAGCCCAGACAACACTTTTCAGATTGAACATTCTCCCCTCTACTCAGATTTTGTCTTAGTAACTCATCCTCTCTGTTTTAGAATCCTGCAGCTTCTTCTCCCATGAGAATAACTCGCTTAAATACATCCCTGCAGTGATATCCAAAATGTGTATTTTTAAAATAAATGGAGCAAAGAAGCCCAAGCAGCCAACCCTCCACTCCAAACCAATCCAAAACAAAATCAGCAGAACAATTACATTTGCTATACAAAATTACACATTCCTACTTCAGACAAATGCAGTCCTCATAGGTAATAGATCTAGCAAGTATTTTAAAAGAGAAAATAAATCTTTTATAAGTAGCAGAGAAAATAAGGGAGAACGAAGAAAAATGTGCCATGCTCATGAATGGGGTACCCGGGGAAAACAAGGGTAATAACAAACTTAAATTACGAAATAGACTGAATAAATGCCAGTAAAACAGAGCAAGAAAATCTTGAGAAATTCAAGATGCAAATGCATGTTGTCCTGGTGCTGGTGCAGCTCAGCTGTGCTGGCACTACTGACCCTGACCCCACCAGAGGGAACCAGACTGGATGGAATTGAGTGAGGGAAGGAAATCCACCCTATGGATGGGAGGGTTTGACTGGCACAAGGCCACAGCTCGACGTAACACCCCGAATGAACAGCTACTCGCCAAGTACATTTAATTGTACATTTAATTTTCCATGAAAATAGGTATCAGTTACTTCTGCTCTGTTTCTCTCTGGAGCTTTCGCTTTGGCCATCTGGGATAAGTCTGGGTTTTTGATGCCGTGCATGAGGCTGATGTGGTTCTCCAGCATGAATGGATGCGGAAATGTCTGATTTTCATCTGTGCAGTACCTTGGAAATAAAAAAGGAAGAAAATTTTGTTAGAGGATGTGCTCTTTGTATTGTGCCAAACCAAGAGGTGTCATTGGAGACAGACTCTGGTGAGTAATGTACCATTAGATTACCAAAGTACACAGCAAAGCATTGTTTTAATAATAAAACATTACCATGAGAGAAATCTAGAACAGTTTGGAGTTTGTCACAGTGCTCATGAATGACAGTAGGGCATGTCTTCTTTACAGTCCTAAATAAATGTAGGGACTAGTGGGGGTCAGGCACCCTGTGACAAGTGTCAAAGAGGATAAATTATCAGGATGGAAAACATATGGGAGAACAACAAAAACGGATTCTGAGATGAGAGAACTACACGGAGGGAGCTGGTGACTCATGTGACACTAGGAGGCCTGTGGCACAACCCAGTCCTGCACCCAGCACTCCCAAGTACCAGCGAGAACCAGCATTACATCCACCAGACTGTACCACAATACAGTTAAAACTCTTACTAAACTGTTGAAATTCTGACTTTTATACCAACAATCTAGGCAGAAACACGTCACTTATATGTAACTCTTTATGTTTGAACCTGGCAGGACTCCAGAGTTGCTACAGAGCTGGCTGACATCTCAGAAAGGAGTTGTGAAGGGGATGTGATGTCTGTACCTTCACCCCTGGATGACTGAGATGTACTGAAATAAGTGCCAGGCCTTGCAGACATATAAACCAGCCCCTCTGAAGTGCACAGAGGGCTCTGTTAGCAATTGAGAGAGCCAAAACTGAGTATCTGTGCTGTTCTGGTGCTTGCCAGCACAACATGGTGAAGATCAATCAGCCACACATGGACCTGAGCATGGACAAGTGACACCAGAGTCCTCTGAAGTGCCTTAATTGCATCTGAGACAGAGGCAGCATGGGATTAAGGGCAGAGAGGAGCTAAGTGTCTCTGGGTAACAAAGATATCTTCTAAATGGACAGAAGAAGATTCCTACTGATCTTCCAGTAATTAGAGGGAAATTAAATAACAGTCAGCAATGATGTGGAAATGCAGACATGCTCATTGAATACTTCTGGGTTTTGACAGGAATTGCTCAGAGGATAAATCAATATTTTATGATGACAGAATTTGTCTTCTTTGTGGAGGAAAGCTGTGAGGTTATTAAGTGCTATTTATCAAAAAAAAAACATGTTGAAAATCAAGTGTTTCAGACACTTTGTACTTAAGACTTGGAAAAGAAGAGTACCATAATAGTAACCAAGTGAATTATGAAACAAAATACACAATACACCACAGTATTTTGCAATTTGCCCTAATTTAGAATTCTTTTCATGTGAGCAGGGAAAGATGTTTGCCTAACCTGAATTATTCCAGTGACAAGCATGGCAGGAGTGTGCTCAAGTGAGTCCTCCATCACTGGTTTCTCCCTACAAATTTATCCAAAGCCAGAGACCTAAGTAGGGCAGGAGGAGAATAAAGGGGAAATCACAGCTGGGAATGTTAGAAGCCAGAGGATGGTCACCTACAAGCAAACATGCTGGAGTCACAAAAATTGTCAGTAATCAGATCCATGACAGATTTTATTCATGCTTCACATGGAAACCCAGGAGAAGAGGGTGACATGAAGTTAAGGCATCAAAACCCCTGAAGAGAGTAACAGGTCAGAGTGACACAAAATGCCAAACAGGCAGAAGGAAAAGAGACACAAGAACCAGAAGAAACAAGGAGCAGTGGACATGTGATGTCTCACAGAGTGCTGAAAAGAGTCAAGGAATTCAGAGACTGGAGGGTAAGGTTTTTAGAGCAGCACTCTACAAGCTAAGAGGGATCAAATGGAAGACAAGACAAGAGACCTCAGATCCAAACCAAGAGCAGCTCTTGGAGATGCTGGGACAGTATTTCAAGGAAGAGGTTCCATCTGCAGAGAGCTGTGATTTCAGTGAGCCTGCCACTACAATGATTGAAGAGAGCACAACCACTGTCCAATTAAGACTTCATCGCCAGATTTTGTGAAGGAGCAACTACAAGCTGGAGAATTAAATGCAACCACAATTCCCTTGGATTGCTAGCTGTGTTTTCTCTGCTGGCATGATCGTTGCCCCTTGGGTGAACCACTGGATCCTCACCTGTGTGCTGCTCTGAAAAGTAACAAGGTAATGGCACAGCAGGCTGGCATATCCTAGGCTATCAGAAATTTCCACACAAATCCTTCTTCCCAATAATATCTTATGCTCATTTTGATCCTGAAACACTCCACTTTAAAAACAACTGATCCAGAGAGAACAGATTTACACAGATCAGGTGAGTGTAACACCCAAGACCATCACCCACAAACCTAAAGCTGAATGAAACACAATAGGAGCCAATATTTCATCTCCTCCAGAGGTTTCAAGTCAGAGCAGTTACAAGAAACAAAGTTTAGAAGTCCTGGATGAAAAAATGTCTCAGGAATGTATTCTCAATGGTAATGCCTATGCTGTATCCATTTACTAAAAGCTGCTGTGGCTCACAAGATATTCCAAAGAAATACAGTACTTGAGGAATGTACTTGTACTCTTTAGATGAGGTTTTAGCAACTTGAGTGCAGTGAAGTGACAACATGTCAGAAATGCTTGCATTAAACCAAAATTTTAGATAAATTAGAAAAATCCCCCAACCTACATCACTGCAAACTTCTTTTCCAAGCCAAATGTGGTTTAATCCTGTTTCAAAAGAATGTCTCGGAATGAGACAGGAATGAATTTTGCACAGTCACTCAGCATACAACTTTCTCTGCAGCAGTTACAGAGGTAGATTCATAAGCACTGGGCTTTGTCCTGAACTGAGATTGTATCCACAGTTAAAGTATGTTGACCAGCAATGATTTTCATTCACCACTGATTTCCATAACTTGTCTGAAGTCTCCAGATCCATTTTCCATCTTTGAGGTATGACTTCCCAAGCAAGTCCAGCAAGATTAATTCTCCATTGCCCTGCAGCCTTTGCAGTCAATTCTGCCCTTCTAAAGCAGTGGCAAGATCTGGTTCATTATTAGGACTTCACACACCTTTTGCACCCAAGAAGGCCCAAGAGTGATGCATAACCACACCAACCACAAAGCAATGAAAGACTGGCCCAATATTTTATTGGCTGTTTCACAACGATGCAAAACATAGATCTTATCTACCACCTGCAGATATCAAATCACACCTCCCCTTATGTTTCCAAAAGACACTCACTGCACAGCTGAAAGCAAGGCCTTATTTTAGCCACTTGTATTTAACACATTCCTCTCCTCACTTTCCTTCAGTAACTTACAGTCTGGAGTCGATGGGAGCAGCAGATATGAGTTATTACAACTTCCAGACATGAAGGATTAGACTGCTGCTGAAAGGCAGTTAGCAGAGGGGTGTTGGGTACGTACCAGCACGTGTAGACTTTCTTTGCTGTGTCATGGTTGTTGCGGATGTGTCTGCGCAGGCTGTTGGAGGCGTTGAACGAGCGCTCGCACTGCCGACAGGGGTATCTCTTCATGGGCTGGCAGGGAAAGAGAAACAGCTCTGAACAGCAGGGACATGGAAGGCACTGACTGGATTTTAATCCCCGTGCTCTTCACCGGGACATCACCTCTCAGATGCAAAAAAAAAAAAGTCCCTTCCACAATATGTAATTCTACTGATAGAGATCATTGAGATTTTGAGATCCCACTTAGATTCAGCCCAACAGTTGGGTAATATCAGCACTCATCTTATAAAACCAGGACTACTTAAAGCACATGCTTGATTTTATTCATGCTTTTATTAGGAATTACATATATGCTTCTTCTGTGGGTTCATTTCACTACTGGACCCTGTGCAGAATTCACTCAGTGGAAGGTCCCCTTGGCCCCAGAAGGCAGCAGGACCCAGTTAAGTACAAGTCCACTTACCCTTCTTGATCCTCGTAATTCAGCACAAGAAAAGGGCAAGATGCTAAAAAGCATCACACAGACCTTTCTGTTATCCATGTATGATATCCACATCCCCCTAAGAAAGTCTGTCCTGCAACCAGCCTCCTCCAAAATTTTCCTACAAGCCCTTTACATAACCTGCATGCACATTCCAGTTAACATCTTCTTAGACTTGTTTAATGAATACATATATGCATTAAACTGAAATATTTGGCCAATTTCCTACTTCTGTGACATTTGAATGGGAAAATCCAGCACTCAGCCTGCCCTCATCTTCTTCTCTTGAAGTGAGGACATCATCAAGTGGGACAACTCAGCCTTCCCCAAATCAAGCTAGAAGGACTCAAACACCATGATCCAGATACCCATTCATGGCTGGGTGACTCAGGCTATCAAACAAGAAGTCCTGATGCCAAAGTACTGAGAAATCTGGCTGCACACAGCATCTTGGCCCATGTTCTGCCAGCAACAAGGATTAGCTTGACAAAAGTAGGTCAAGGCAATGCAAGGCTTGAGCTGGATGGAACACACAAAAAATTGAGATTTGCAGTTCCTGTAACGACAGCCCTGCAAAGGGGCCTGGAATGCAGGAGACTGTTCTTCCCCAGTTTGCTAGCTCAAGTATTTCATCCAAGTCCTTACCCTTCCATGATTTCTCTTCATGTGGGACACATAGGTTTCCCGATCGGGGATCCACTGTGAACATTCCTTGCAAGTCCAACCAGTTCTTCTCAGTCTGGACTTGGATTCGGGATTATGTCCTTCCACCCTCATGTCTTTCCTCATCAGAGGAGAGGAGGAAGTCCCATTGGCTACCAAAAGCTCCTTTGGTGAGGTATGAACCTGGTTCCTCGAAGCCTTCTCAGACTTCTGCCGAAAGTTTGAGAGCTCTTCAGGATTACGGGGGACTCCATGAACACCCTGTGTAACAGTAACAGTGGAAATGCACGTAACATTTACATGCAATTCATATTTCACACCTTTATTTATAAAGAAATACCAGCTACTATTTAAATACATAATTTATATTCCCACTGGTCAAACAACATGTTGTTATCTGGCCCCTGTATGTTCTTCCATTTCTCCTAGAAGTTGCTGCAGTGCTTTCCCTGACAAGAGATCTTCCCAAGAAACATAAAGCTTCTATTTCTGTTTCCTGCATGACAACAGCCACTCCTTGGTGCTGCCTGTTTAGCATTTTGGATGAGCCCTGGGAACTCTGGTTAAACAGGGAAGATGTAATAGAAGAGAAATTTCAATTGTCATTATTTCAAGAGCCTAAACTCTAAAAACACAGAGCTTTGGTATGCTCTAATGAAATGTTTGTTGGTATCCTAGGGGCTCCAAAGCTGCTTCATCTTTGCTCAAGGGATGGGAAGAGAAAATGTTGAAGTTTCTCCAAGTCTATTTCCTTCAATTCCACTCCATACACTGATATTTACATTTTTCATGGTTCAAAACTTTGCTCCTGACATATAAGATGAAGCATATAGCCAAGAACTAGCCTTATAAGGAATATGGCTCTAGGCTCTTTGGTTATTCAAGAGGCCAAAATCCAGGAGTCCCCAAAAAGTTATTTTAGCAAAGAAAATCAAACATAAGGAAAATAATCTAAAAATGAAGAGCTGTGGGAATGCAAAAGCAAGTAAAACAGCAACATACCAAAGAAACCTCAAGAAACTCCCCTAGGAACAACAACGGTTCATCCACACAAAAGGCTAATTTAGAGGTTTAACTGTGCACAGTAATTAATAATGGGTAAAGTTTCAACACATGAAAGCCTCAGGCATTTGGAAGTCTTTCTGTGGGTTAGACACCAAACAAATCTTCAAACACAAGGTTTCAGCTGAGAAGTCTGTGTGCTTTCCACCTGGCCCAGCTGATGACCACAGAACCCACGGCACTGCCAGCTCCTCAAGAACACAGACACATCACCTTTCTCCCCATCTGGAAATCTCTGGAGTGTTTCAGTGCCATTACTCCATTGTTACACCCCTGGGGTAAGACAAACAAGGAGCATGGAAAAATGAAGTGATTTCTCTGCAGAATCAATACCAGGAGGCAGAGCTAACTCCTGCTCTCCAGCACTCTAAACCTGAGGAAGATGAGGAGGCACACAGATCCTTTATTTTGCATGCAGGCACACACTAGAAAGCACCTCCTAAAAACTCTACAGCACAAAGTTGATCTCAGAGGAGATGGGGGAGTGCAATTACTACCCTGCCACAGCCAAAAAGCCTTCAATTACCTCAGAGGTTAAAAGACAAAGTTTGTGGTTAAGATCTTGGGGTGCCTGATGCACAAACTGCTGCAGGCAGGACCTTGGGGTGGGATCCCAACGAACCACAAGGTGAGTATCTCAGCTCCAGTTTTTTAGCACTGGGGATAAACACCTCTTTGAAGGTGCTAACCTTAATCTCAACTCTATTTTCCTAGCTATAATGCACCAAGATTAGCAATCATCGACTTCACAGGAGGGCTTCAAATTGTAATTCATTACTGCATGCAAAGCACTTCCAGATTTGCAAGTTAAAGGCATGGGGGAGAGAGCAAAGGAGTTTTGAATGGGTCTTGCTTTCAGGAATGAGCTAACAAATCTTCCAGCTTTCTTAGTGTCAGTTTAAACAAAATAAAGTCACTGATTAAAAAAAAAAAAGTCTTTTTTTTTCCTTATCAAAGGGAAAGAAGACTGCAAGCTCTTTCTTCAGAATGCCACTGAGAAATCTTCCGAGAGACTTTTTGTGGAGTGTCATTAGACACTGAACATAAAAACATCCTGAGTAAGATAAGAGAAAAATGTAGCCCTTTTACATTTCTGACATAATCAGATCTGTAAGGCCGGTACCTCCAGGGCAATCACTTCTGCCTCTCTCTTGCAGCCTGGTGTGGTTCAGAGCAGCAGGGAATCAGGCTGTTAAATGCCATGTAACCTCCCTCTGAGGCAGCTGCAAAGGGGCCAAAGCTCTCCAGGTGAGCCCCCAAAATGGTAGATTCAGTTTTCACTATATAAATTCAGTAACACTGTGGGCAGAGAGTAATTGTTCCTGTCTCCCAACCAAATAAAAGGCTGCCTCATGAATGCAGTTACTTTCTTTGAGTCTAAGAAGCTGGGGACTCTCCATTCCTGGAAGTGTTCAAGGCCACACTGAACACTGACAGTGCCCTGAGCAACCTGGGATAGTGGAAGGTGTCCCTAGAGGGGTAGAATGAGATGGGCTTTAAGGTCCCTTCCAGCCCAAACCAGTCGGTGATTCTGTGGTTCGATGAAAATAGAAGAGTTAAAAACCAAAGAGATTTACCTGTAAAAACAAGTTTTTATCATACAGCTAAAATGCTGTATGATAAAAACTTGATGATGAGAGGAACTACCTGCATTAAGACTAACTAACACAAACCACTCCACTGACATTTCCAGACCCTGTAAATCACTGTAGTCTGTATTTTCCACTAAGATATTCCTCAAGAATCTTCCACTTGAACCACTTGCCTCACATGGTTGACGTAAATTCCCTGTCAACTCAAAAAATAAGATCTTGCACCAGTAAGGAAGAGAGTTACCTACCTTAACATGCTGCATTAGCTGCTGCTTCTGCATATACACCAGCTGACACTGTGGGCACTTAAACACTCCCACTAACAACTTGCTGGTGTTCTGCTGGAAGTGCTCTTGGAGCAGCTTCTTCTTGTTAAAGACCATCTCGCAAGAGCATTTGTAGATCACCCTTAAACAAGTAAAGAAAGTCAATTCAGTCTCTCTGCCTCAAGAAGACAATGTAAAAAGTTATCTCAGCAACTGCAGAAAGGGATGGACTTCTGAAGGGGGCTGTGCTCTCCATGTATTGTCAACACACACCCACGTGGGCAACTGAACCAGTAACTCAACTGGGAAGAACATCAAAATGCCTCAGGCACATACCACAGCTTGCTAAAAATAAGTTTACTTCTCTGCATATGCATAACACTGTGTGTGTGAGCACAGACAGATGAGAGCAAACACAAAGCATACCACCCAGCTACACACTGCTTTCAATCCCACCTTTCCATAGCTGCTCCCTTAAAGCACAGATTTTTGGCACTAGCTCAAGCCTTGGAGGAAAAAGCTACAGAGTGGAAATATCAGGAGGCTTCTCTCTAGTGATTTTTTGGGGTAACACTGCCTGGGATAACTCTCCTCTTCCCTTTGAGTGCCAGATGCAGCAGTTGCCCTGGAGCCATCTACCAAGAGGTGCCACTGAGGGTCCTGCTGGACAAAGAGGTGACAATTAAGTTCCTTTTATGGTTGTTTAGCTCTTGCCTGACCAAAGTCCTCTCCTCCTGCCCAGGAGACTGTGCTTGTATCAAGGCATGCTCTGGTTTGCAACAGATCCCTGCTGGCAGACAAAGCAGCAGATCATCTTATCCAAGGACAGAAACCAAAAATAGAAAAAAAACTGTGAGAGAAAGGGGGAATCCTGGAACCACCCAGTAAAGGAGAAGAACAGATAAAGCCAAAACACTTACTGAGTAGTCTTGTGAGGCTCTGCTGGGTGCTGGCTGGCCACGTGAGCCATGGTGCTGTCGGCAGACTTGAAGGCCTTGGGGCAAAAAGAACACTTGTGGAAGACTTCGCAGTGTTTCTCGTGGATGTGCACTTTGAGCATGGCCAGGGTCATGAAGACAACTCCACAATGGATGCACCTGGGGAGGCATGACAAAGAGCTGAGTTACAGCCACAGCACCACTTCCATCACACCCGTGGATTGGCACAGGTGGGAGGACCAGGCTGTGGTGGGTCCTTGATTCGAGCAGTTCAATCTCTTCCATATTAATGTGGAAGAGTCAAGGAGGAACACGATACAAGAATTCTGGGCAGAACTCACAGCTAAATGTTAGCAACAAGCAGACAAGATCTATAAAAGAAACCTTCAGAGACTAAAACAACCCAAAAAAGAATAAAGATGCGGTTCAACAGAATGCCAGCCCTGTACCTGTGTAAGCCAATTCCAGCACAGGCACGAGTGAAAGACTAAACTAAAAGTACCTGATGAGATCTTCCTATAGCAAAAAGCAGCACAAATACCAGTTAGTCCCCAGTACAAAATAAAGAGAAAGAATATCCAGTCAGAAATCTTCAGCAATTGCTACTCCACTGTGCTCCAGAAAATCACAACAGCAACGATACTGAAAACAGCAACAGAAACACCCAATGAACTGATAAAGCTCATTAAAATCACTAAGATACAGGTGCTGCCTAGAAGGTGCTTGTCCGGAAGGGCTGTCTGGGTGCTCAGGGAAGAGAGAGGAAGAAGCAGAAAAGGATTCTTCTCAGCAGCTGAAAACAAGGCCGAGAGGAGAGCAGAGCCACCCTGCTGTTCCCAGCCTGCCTCTCCTCCAGACACACACCTGTGACAGGTCTCACCTAATATTCCCACAAGATGGCAACAATCAGCAGCCTTACTTCATTTAACTTCAACACTCCTCCCCAGATCTGCCTGCTGTGCTCTGAGAGATGGCACCCTCCAACTTACAAGGGCATGTAAGGATACAGCCACGTGTCCTCACCTGCCTCGAGCACACCAGCCACAGGGTTTGCCATCCCACAGGAGCACCTCTGCTGATCAGGGACCAGAACAGCCTCTCCCAAAAGCCAATTCCCATCATTCCATCAAAATTACACCAGTGGAACTCTGCTGAAGCCAGCCCTGCATGTACAGATGTTAGAGCAGGGGAGCCCAGCCTGGTAATGCAAGGTCTGACCTTGCATTCGTGGGACCTGAGAGATGCACAAGGGATAACCTCCTCACCTTATAAACAGGTTTTCCCTTCATTTCCCTCCTTTCCCTGGGGGCTGTGTCTGCCCACAGAGCTGCTCAGGGCCGTGTGCTCAGTGCTGCCACGGCACTGCTGGCACAGATGGACCCCAGCTATCGTGCACTGGAACAACTCCAAGCTTGTATCAAAAACAAACAAGCTGCTGGAATATCCTTCCCTCGGAACCAGCCTCCCAACAGCGTTTAGGAAACAAGCCCAGGCTTTGAAGTTGCACTTCAAAAGATCATTAGGGAGAAGCCAGCCTGAAGGAGCCAAACCCTCTCTCTCACACTTTTAAGAAAACACAGAATTGCTGTTGCCTTAAATTTCGAGAGGGAAGCAGTGACAGAAGCTGGTGTCACTTTTGGGGAAGCATGAAGACATTCTGCTGGGGTAGTTCTGCCTTCAAGCCTGATCCTCAACCACGAGACAGGGGGAGAGAGACTTTCTAGTACAGAAACACAAGGAACCACGTGATTATGGAAGAATAAATTCTCCAAGTATAAATGGAAGAACAAACTACTAATCCTGGCAGTAAGGAATGACTGGTACATCCAGGAATATCCAACGGGCTTTCTCCACAAATACTCCCTGAACTAAAAAGAGATGGTTCTGCCTGATGCTTGATTTTGGGAAGTACTTCATTAAGAATGAGGAATTAAACAAGCACTAACTCAGGGTCAAAAGATCACAGGTTAATTTAATTTACAGTAAATGGAAGTCTAAACAACAGCCATGCTGTAATTAAGAATCCCAGTGCCAGAAGGACAAGGTCTGATAAACTAATTAGCTGAACAAAGTGGATGGAGAATGTCAAGGGGCTTGCCATGTAATTCCTGCAAATTGCAAATCCTGCTATCATCCCCACCACTGCTGGATCCCTCAGGGCAAGGAGGGTTGACTAAAAGTCTTGGAAAGCATCCTGTGAGAGGAGATAACAGCTACAAGATGTTGTCTTAACCCTCTGAACGCTTCCTAGGCCATCACTTTCCAGCCCCTCAAATCTCCAAATGGCACCAAGCAGAAAAATGAGTCCCAAACGGGTGGGGACAGCTGAAAGGGGCTTGGAAAAAGTAGGGAAGGTGACCCTTGGAGCCAAGAAGAAAGGAGCATTAAGGACAATATTGCTGAGTATTATTTTTAATTGTAGAAGACCATTCTCATTTTCAGTGCAATCACCAGCTATGACTCAACTCCAAATGTTGTGGGGCACACAACCATACCCCAAATTTAATTGAAAGCATAGGGGTGTGAGCAGAAAAGGAGACTGAATAAGACCTTATCACAAAACCAAACCCAAACCTATGCTCCAGAAATTCAAGAAAAACTGGCACGTAGAGAGAAGCAGTGAATGTCAAGCTGATCCTTGGAGGGATTAGAAGAATTCCTCAGCTTTTCAGCTCTGCAAGTAAGAAATGTGAAAGAAAAGAATGAAGTCACTCCGTGACTACAGGGCAGATGCCACAGATTATCTAGATATGGTTCTGCAACCAAAATTTCTCTCTTCTGTTTTCAACAATGCCAGTGACATCAGCCCTGCAGCAGAGACAGGCAGGATAACAAGGATGGCACAGCCAGATGTTGACCTGTCTAGTGGACTCAGCTTCCACAGATGAGCTTCAGTAGATGGGAATTAGAGGAGAAGTTGAAAAAATTCAGCTTTTAGAGTAGCTGGGTAAAGCTAAAAAATCCGTAAGTATAATTTGTGAGCTTTGCCTTCATTTAGATCTTCATTAATGTCCCTGGCACAGAGATCAGGTACCTGCTAATGACATCTGTAGTCAGATGGAAGCTCTTGCTGCTGGATTCCCAGGTGCCACTGAAGTCCCAAGAACTGCACCAAACCCAAGTTAATTTTCTGACATCTCCTCCATTCTCATTTTTCCATCTCAGGGAAAACATTTTTTCCTCCAGCTTTCCTCCTTCCCAGATTAACTTATTTTCAAACAATTCCAAAGCCATTTGATATGTGATGGAATTAATTCTTTGTTGTGGGCTGGGTCTCCTCAATCAGATCCCACATTAAAAAACCTTATCTGCATATAATTAAACTCAGAAACAGTTTGTTATGTGCCTCTTGTCTTTACAGTTGAAAGAAAAAGCCCTTGAAAACCTCAGTGTGATTCAGACCAAACCACACAGCAGGGCTTCCTGAATTTGCAGACATCTTAAAAGAACATCTCCAAGAGCAGAAATTGCCCTGTTTGTTTGAAATCTCAGAGTATTTAATGGCAACCAACAGAAAAACAGAACTTTAAGGAAACGTGTTAAGAGCTGTGCTACAGCTCGGGTAACTTAAACATGCCAAGGAGGGAAGGCCTGCAGCGAAAAGGAATGTCTTATTAGAGCAAGCTGTTTAGTTGAAGAAAAGATATTGTACCACATCCAGAACCTGGGGAGCCTTCTCCACCTGTCTCAGCTCATGAGAAATGTTTGGAGAGTTGCAGGGGCATAGAAGGAAATAATCTGTGCCCTTCTCATAAAGGCACACATTGTCAGCCCATTACAACTGACATAAATATAAATTCAAGCCTTAAGGAGATTTACAGGATTAAGATCTGCAATCTTTTTGCTGTAAGTATCAATCCTGAGACATCCAGCTGCAACATGAATTCAATACAAGAGCTCTTCAGCTCAAAGACGCAACGAAATAATGTCTGCTCTCAGAAACCTCCCTTAAATCCAGTTAGTAATTATTTCCCATTTCAAATGTGTTTTGTCATGCAGAAAACCATGCCAGGCTGCAGCTACATCCACTTTCATTTCTGCTGTAAGACACAGTTCACAGCCACAGAATGTTTTGGGTTGAAAGGGCTTAAAACTCATCCTATCCACTCCCTGCCATGGGCAGGGACACTTTCCACTATACCAGGTTGCTCCAAGCCCTGTTCAACCTGACCTTGAACACTTCCAGGGATGGGTGTCCTGGTTTCAGATGGGACAGAGTTAATTTCTTCTCAGTAGCTGCAACAGTGCTGTGTTTTGGATTCAGAATGAGAATAACATTGATAACACACTGATGTTTTGGTTTTTGCTAAGCTGTGTTTATCTTAAGTCAAGGACCTGTTTTTGTGTGTGTCTCCTGCTCTGCCAGTGAGAAAGCACACAAAACAAACTGGAAGGCAGCACAGCCAGGACAGGGACAAACACAACCTCACAAGCACGACCCAACTGCAGAGGTGTAAATCCCAGCTTCGCAGGGAGCCTGAGCTGCACACACCTGAAGCCAACCTTGCGGGAGTAGTGCAGGCAGTTCTCCTTGACGTGGGTCTGGAAGTAGGCGGAGCGGCACACGGCCCCGCACTCGGGGCAGCAGTACGGGGACTTGTGAGCGTGGATCCTCTGGTGGGCACAGAAACTGCACTGGTTGGGCAGCATCATCTGGCACACTTGACATGTCTGATGGAAGAAAGGTTACATTAGTTAGTTATTCTCTACTTGGGTTTTATTTTTTTCCCAAATTCACCCTAGAAAACTTCCAGGAAGCACAGGCATATTCCTCTAGCAGCAGCATCACAATGCTCTTTAACTAGTTTCCTTATCATCTTTTCCCAACATCTTCCACAGTTAACCATTCCAAATAAAAGTTCCATATTTAAACCACATCTTCTGTGCCTTATTTCCTTTTTTCCCCATTAAAAAGGAAAGCAAACTCTTTCACCTCTTAGCTCCGAGGATGTTCTGAATGCTCAGCACTTTCATTTCCTGACATGAGGAGAGCACTTTTCTCAACAAGCACCCACCCCAGACCAAAACATCACAAAAAAGGAGAAAAGTTATAGCCCGACTCCAAACTCCTGCTGCTGAAGGCAGTGCAGTCCTGAGGTGCACCTTCCCCATCAAAACCACTGCTGTGTCTCTCGCAAAATTTCTTTGTATCAGATGAAATTTAAACTTTCCAAGACCACAAACTTTGTGTTTCCCTTACAGGAGCTTCCTGATGACTGGAAATAACACAAAGCCTCTTTCTCTCCCTGTTTCATCCTTAATGAAATCCATTTTTACACACATGCTTACTATCAAAACCTCTTTGCAGCAGCATCATTTACTTGACATGTAAAGTTTTTATGTGAATGTATCATCCCATTTTCAACAGCTGTCAAACCTCTGCTCCCTTTCACAGGTATCTCGACTCTCTGTACTCCTTCAAAGGCCAGGAGCAGCTATTCATCCTCTGTAGGACATACATTACTGGATGCCTGAGCAGGAGTAGAGCTGGAGCAGATCCCAGCCCACTCTGAGCCCTCCAGGAGCAAAAACTCTCTTCTGATATTTATAATCCCATGCAACATCACTCCTCTGACTTAAGAATGAACAACAGCACACAGCTAATTATGGATTATCAAATCAAGTTATTTAACGAAATAATTTCTGTGGACTTCACTGCTGGCAGCCAGGGTGGAAACATGGGACAGAAGCCCCTAAATCTGACAAAAAAATAGAATAAAATTCATGGCCAACTCCCTTTTCTGTATCACTGCTATTTCATGCAGCACCTCTGTGATGTTCCACTACGTAACATCCATCAGGGAACTGTAAAAACCCCTGCAGGTAAGAGAAACCATCATTTACAATGAAATGCAAAGCTATGACAAACCTGAAAGGTTCATGGGGTGGAAGGGAACAAAAAATTAGGCACTCAAAATGAAAATTGAAGAAATTGCCAAATACATGAAAAGCTTCAGATGTGGCCTGAGATATGTTGCAACTTAAGTTTAGAAGAGAAACGGTTTCTCCAGGAAGGAGAGAAATGAGTGAAAAAACCACGTGGTAGGACCCCAATGTACAAACCCAAAAGGAATTAAAGGAAACTCAAGAGCATTTCAAATGCTGCAGAAGTCCCCTAATTTCAGCAAAGAAAAACAGTGCAAATGGGCCATGGGAATGGGAAAATGAGAAACAGAAATGCCCCCAGGATCTCTCTGAAAGGAGCTGAGCAGGACCTTTAATTCTCCAATGCACTCTCAAATCCCCAAGTAAGAGCTATGAGAAGTAAGTAATAAGCAATAAATTCATAGTAAGTAAGAGCAGTAAGTAATAAGTAAAAGCATTGTGGTTAAGACTTTTTTTTCTAACTGGCTTGAGATTTGCAATGGAAAATTTATCTCCCTGGCATTGTTAAAATGGGATTCTTCTTGCTGTGATCTCAACTAGTATGTAAGGCACAGTCAGCACAACCACAAGCTGAAAGCACCTTTGCCCTAGTAACTCAGTGAGAAACGCTCTCTCCAGATCCTGCCTTGTCAAAGCCAATTTAGTTTTGATTTTAAGTCAGTTTGAGGCTCACCTCTTCCTCCCCCGCATGTCATACCCACTGCTCCCAACATCAATCAGCACATGTTTGAAAACCTGAATTTTCACCACTCTGTTTCTTGTGCTGGATCTAAAAAATGCCAAAACCACTCAGTATTTGATGAGCAGCTAGGTCCCATCACCTCCTGCATTATGTGAAGGGCTCCACAGGGACCAAAACCATGCTAACATACAGCAGAAAAGTTTGGGAACTGTGAGCAAGAGGCTCCAAAATTGTGGTTATCTACTTTAGGCCTGGCAGAAAGCCTGCCAGAAAGTGTGGACACATGATACAGGAATAAAAAGCAAGGCTCAGCGAGGATAAGGCTAAATTAATTCATTGCTCCTGCAGACACCACAGAAGGAGCTGGAAGGATTCTCACACTGCCACCACACACCACAGGGGGGACAGAAACCAGCCCAAGGCTCCAAATTCAGATTGTCACAAAGAAGAGAGATGAGACACAAGGATAAACGAGTAAGAATAAAGAAACTCTCATCCTTAAAGCAGCGTTTCTTCTGGACTTGGGAAAAGTCAATGCAGCTTCTCCCTTCTGGCCACATGGAACAATCCAGGCTCTCCAGAGGAGTCAACAACCACATGGGTAAGGAAGACCTGAGCTGCAAGGGGTCAGGCTACCTGGATTTCACAAACAGCTTTGCAACATCCTTCACTACAGGATTTTGAGGAAACTAAGGTACCACCACATAAGAGAAGGAGTTTGCTTGGATAAGTAAGTGGTTAGAAGAAAAGAATAAGCAGTCCTTTGTGGGGGCAAAGTCCCCAGGAAATTCTGCTGGCACTTGGGCTCTTCAAAATAACCTCAAAGTACCTGGGAAAGTTAAACAGCAAAGATTGATGATCATAACCCAGTAACTCAGTACGTTACAGATAAGGGCTGACCACGAGGGCTGGCTGCAAAAAGAACATGCAAGGCTAAGGGTAAAAAAAATGAACCAAGCAAGGAGCATACTAGAGCTGAGGAAGGTTCCAGCAAGAGAAAAAAAAACATAAGTGGTATCTTCCTGCTCACACTCATCCTTTTCTCAACACCTGCAGAAGACACGAGGCCAGACATCCTGCCCAGGAGGATTACAAGAGGTTATGCTCATCCCTTTTGTACCAGGAACTGCTGCACTTGTCAGGAGCCAATGTGCAGCCACGCTGGGCTCCCCATCAAACACTTCATCTTGGACACAGAGTGGTTCCTCCTTTTGCAACTCTTCTGCTTCATATGAGAAACTGTAACTTGGTTCCAGATGTCACATTTTTATCTCTCTCCTAGTTTTCCATGACTTTTCAAAGAAGTCTGGCAGCAATTTGAGACATTCATTAGTCAGTTATTTCTAAAACATGTTACCAGGACAGGATTGAATTGTGTAATGTCTGTGTTTTTCATATACTCCCATAGCCTACGCTTTAATCAAGAGTTATTTATTACAAATTTTCTTTAATTCTGGTTTGCCTGCCACATTTCATTTGGGCTTTTCTTCCACAAGTCACATTCACACACAGACAAATGCTCAGAACCTCAGCTGTTCTGGAATACTTGAGCTGATTCCCATTTTTCCTTATTAGCTTCTTCAAAAGGGGAAAAAAATTAAATATTCACTGAGATACAGTGCCAATTGAAAAAATATATTACCCAAAAAAAGTTTGTCTGTTAAACCCAACCCTGTGGTCAGAGAGGTGCTTGCAGATCAGGGCATTTATAGTAACACACAGTTTTGCCCCAGACAATGCCTGTGGAAAGGGAACTGGCATGAGCAAAGAAACATTCCAGCAGTTTTAGTCTCTTTGCTGTCCCAGAGTTAAGTGATGGTGATGAAGCCCACATCTACTTAAGAGCTACCCCCAGACTACAAGGGTCTACCTTGACATGATCATCATGGAGCTTCAGTTAAAAACACTTAGGCACCAACCCTATGGCATGGAACAAGATTCATAAGCCAAATTCTCGCTCTCAAAAAAAAAAAAAAAATTACTAAGGACTCAAAGTTAAACAGTCATAGGGGAACAGAAATTGTATTTGCAGACTGTTAATGTTTTAAAGAATGCTTACCCCTAACATATTCAAACCAAAAATCCCCTACCAGTGGTGCCCTAAAGCCCCAGTTCTTCCCAAATCCAGCCTTTTGCAAGGTATAATTTTTCTGCTTCAGGCAAAGCTGCAGGGGCAGCCAAGGGATCACGGAGATTAGCAGGATCCTCTTGCCATAAAAAAAAAATAGTGACCAATTACGACTTAAAGTTAACCTTTAACTTCTCAGTAGCTCTCCCTTACTGCCTGGCTGGGATCAATGCCAGCAGCCTGTATCCCTCAGCAGGGATGCTTTGACTGTAGTGGTGCCATGTGCTGGCTGTGGGAGCACAGCTGGCACACCTTCATCTCTGCCTCCCTGTGCTCCCCTTCCTGCATCCCTCTGGGATGACTGTGGGCCATGCTACAGTCAACTCCAGATGCTTGGAGGGTTATTTTTCACTTATTTCAACCATCCAGGTCACAGCACTGCTAGTGCTACTATTGGTTTTACCAATGTGAGGAGAAGCAGCAGGCAGAGAACTGAATCTGCTGTCGCTGTGATAACTGAACTATACTCATGCCCAGGCTCTCTCTAAATGAACATGCATCATTGCATTAACATGTTCAATGCATGGGTGAAAAATACCCCCTTCAACAGAAACTCAAGATTATTCATTTGAAGAAGAAAAATCTAGAACTCTCATGTAGAGATTTTATCCTAATTAACCATACCCAAGCATAACAGCTATTGTTATTTCTTTAGATTATAGCTGCCTATTTTGTCAGCCTAAGGAGCCAATGCCACTGAGGGAGCCTGCCTGACCTTCAGCCAAAGGACATGATCACAAGACATCCTTTAATCCCAAACTTCTCCCATCCATTCTCTCTTCTACCTTCAGCTCAGTCCCCCACTCACAACAATTCAGCCTCATTGTTGCATCCCACCTCCTCCCATCGACCTTTTATATTTGTATCCTTGAACCTCACTAACTCTTCAACACTCCCAAATCCAGTGTCCTTCCTCAGACCTGCACCAAGACCAACTCCTACACACATCTCAGTCATCCCAACACACCAGGATGCTTAAGCTTCAGTAAGGTGCTCCAGTAAAAACTTGTCTCTGGAAACTAAGGCTGTTAAATAGACACAAAATGCATTTTTTGTACATGGAAAAATCCCTGGTTAAAGCATCACTGTAAATCTAGAAACTCGACAGCTTAGAGAAACAAAGTGGAATTGCAATGGAAAAATCCACTAGCATCACAGATCTTAGACAATACTGCATCAAATCAGCTCACTTCTGAATGTGCAAAACCTGTAGCTCTTTTCTCTTTATGATCTCAGCTGTAATTTCAAGAATTTCAGTTTCCACATCTTTTCTTTTGACCCACTTTACCAGGTTTACGTGGCAAGGTTTTGGTTGAGGGGGGCTGTAGGGGTGGCCTCTTTGAGAAGACACCAAAAGCTGCCCCCGTGTCAGACAGAGCTGGACCTGTCACTGGCCAAGACTGAGGCCTAGAGCAGCACCTCTGGGATAACAGGTTAGGAAAAGGAAAAAGATGCCGTGCAGCAGCTGGGAAAGAGGAGTGAGAAGATGTGAGAGAAACAGCCCAGATGCCAGAGCAGGTTCCCCTGCACACTGTCATGAATCCATGGTGATGCAGGTTGTCCCCCTCTGATCCATGGAGGACCACAGTGGATGTCCCCTGAAGGACACTCCATGCAGAGAGCCCGTGCCGGAGCAGGTTTTCTGGCAGGACCTCTGACCCCGTGGGAGGCCCATGCTCTTCCAGCCTGTTCCTGAAGGACTGCACCCCACAGAAAGGATTCATCCCAGAGCAGATCCCCAAGAGCTGCAGCCTGTGGAAAGGACTCATGACAAAGCTGTTCATGACAGACTGTCTCTCACGGAAAGGACTCCATGATGGAGCAGGGGAAGAGTGTGAGGAGGAAGGCTGGATGGGCACTTGGTTCCAAGTAGAAATCTGAACTCCCACTTGCTAAAAATCATCACATGGTGTATGAACTGAGTTTTCACATCCACACTTTCAAGTCACCAGTGTGATCCCATATGCTACATGGGACACATTCCCTCCCTTTTCTTACAGTGGTGACATTAAAGGCCTCTGCTCTTTCCTCCACCCTGCAGGGTTGATTCCTGCCCATCTGTGATGATCGTCTCACAGCCTCCCAGCTCTGCCTTTTTCTTCTCACCTTACACCCCAGTTTCTTGTCTTCCTGGCCTGTCCTTTCCAGAGAGGCAGTGTCCCTCCACATTCACAACACTCCAGTCATGCAACACATCTCTTTCCTGTGATGCCAACACAACCAGAGTCCTGCACACAGATCACAGAACATAGAATGGTCTGGGTTGAATGGGACCTTGGAGCTCATCTCATTCCACCCCCTGCCATGGGCAGGAACACTTTCCACGAGACCAGGTTGCTCCAAGCCCTTTCCAATCAGGCCTTGAACACTTTCAGGGAGGCAGCAGACATGACTTCTCTGGATTGGAGATTGTGTTTGTTGCCCATGGTGCTTGCAGCAGCATTAGACACTTCAGAGGGCACCTTCTCCTCAGAGCAGGATTGAGCAGACCATCACCACTACCTGGGCTCTCATTCCCCTGCCTGTCACCCACAGAGCTCTCCAGTCACAACTCCAGGTTGCCTGGGGCAGCATCATAGGTGCCCAGCTGGAAGAAGAATGCAGAAGCAAGATGAAAAGCATATTGGGGAACTTCCTTTTAGTGCCAGCAGACATCAGCTTCCAGCCCCATAACCCAGGACATCCCCCTTGTCTCCGGCTGTCCCCTCCTCCTCACTCTCAGCCATGTCCTGGCCCCCAGTTCACAACCCTGCTCCTTATCCTCTTCCCTCCAGCTGTTCTCAGTCCTCTGGGGGCTGCAGGACCACCAGGGCCAGGCATGGGTGGGTGGGAAAGGAGGAAAGGGTGGGATTGTTCCCTCATGGCAACAGATCACACACTGATTTAAGCAGACCATGGAGCCACACCCTGGCTTTTCTTCCTCACCAGCCTCTCCTCCTCATCCTGATGCTCTGGTCTGGCCTTGGGTGCAGGCTCTGCTACCCTGCCACTTTGTCTTCACTCCCAGCTATCCCTGCCTGGAGCTCCATTTCCCCAATATGCTTTCATCATAACATCTTCCATCCCTTTGCTTCTACAAAATCCACAGGGAAAATTTCCATATAAAACAAAATCCATTCTCGCTAGTACCTACAGACTGCATTAATCACTCTTGTTTTGGGACAGGGAGAAAACAGTGCTTTATGGGGCCAAGGGAAACTTTTGCTGATTTTCAACCCTCTTGTTTTCTAAATTAAAACATGAACTTGGAGGGAGGAAGGAAGAGAAAAATAGGAAAAATACAGTTGCTGCCTTTCTTATTTTGCTGCTGGGAAATTATCAGGGCAGCATGTGGTTCTACTAGCTCGTGGCAAGTTTTATCCAATAAATTATAAAGCATTTGATTTAAGACAGGGAAGGAAGAACAAAAAGAAAAGGCAGCAATAAAATTGCTATTAAATTACTCGTGTAGGTGGTACATAAACAGGACACGTCACAACTCATTGAAAAATTCTTATGGGACAAAAAAAAACCCAGAAAAGAACAAGAAAAAAAGTAAGGAGAACAAAAGGTTCAAGAAAATTCAGAGGTCCTGAGTTTATATTTTGTACTTTATTCAAGTTGTTAGCTACCTTGGTGGGTTTTGGGTGGTCAAATCAATTAAGAAAGGAAAAGAAAAAAGGATTAAATATCTCTGGTTACCAGTAGATGGACAATTATGCCCAAGAGGGTCAGGAAGTACTTTTAATTCTTGCATATGTTAATGTGCACTGGTATGTCTCTACCAAGAAAACAAATAAGCTCTGTCTCAAAACCAGTTTGTGTCTTTCGTTCCGTTACTTCTGCTGCAAAGCTCTTCCAGAATTCATTCCCCTGATGATTACAGACTGTCCTCTGATTTTCTATGTAAATCTATTTCAGTCTGTTCTTGCATCATTATTGCCCCTAAATTTAAAAACTCCTTTCTACAAAGATCACACCAGATACAGCGTGAGAGTGGATACAGAGGACACTCTGTAGTGAAAAGCACATCCTAAATGCAAGCACCAGGAGCTGCATGGGCTTTGTTCTTCTCCTGTAATTTGAGCCGTGAAAACTGTCTGATGCTGATGAATTGCCCAGAGCAATTCCTGTGAGTACAGGAAGTACTTCTTGTGGGCAGATTTAGTTTCTGGTGGGGGAAAAAAGTGTATTATACTCTATACGCACACCTTAGTCCTTTGTCTGCTTCAATGCTGATGGAGACCCACCCTCATTTACCAGGCCTTTTCCAAGCTAAATTCATAAAGGGGTTTTAATTTCCCCTTAAAAGATCATATTTCCATTTCTGGTCATTCTTCCCTCACTTATTCCAGCCTATCCTGATAAACAAAACAATACACTCCTCTCCAGCTCGGTTATTTCTAACAAGAGGGAGCATTACAACAGCCTGGCTGGTGCTGCAGATCGATTTAAGTCTCCTGCACAGTTGTGTCACTTCAGTCATTCAAAGACTTCTCAAAACCAAAAATCCTGCCTTTGGTTGCTTTTCATACCATTCCTACTCAGTCTTCAAATTCATCTAGATCCTCCTGTAAAATACTCCCCACATTCCATGACTGCTTACTTTGTTAGTTTGGTTCAGCAAATTTTTTAACAAAGTCATCCTCCAAGGTATCCTTAACACAATTATTAACTCCACAGATACCCAAAACAATCCCTCAGGAGATCTCATAAAAACCTGATCCTAGTTGCAATTACTTCTGAGAGTTTACCTGATTCTGCTCCAACCTCACAATCCAACTTCTCCAGTACATCCATTCTTCATGCAGTAGTCTAACAACCATCTCACTGAACATCAAGGAGATGAGGATAAACTCATTTCTCTATTCCAAAAATAAAGATTAATCTGGCATAAACTACATCTACTTAAATATCCTTTCCCCCCGTCACACCCCAAAAATCTTGCTCTAGAATACACCACTGTATCAGACCAAACAGACCTGAAGTTACATGAAACATCTGGTACCACCTCTTCAACATCTGGACAAGTATAATGCCTACATAGAGAATAGCTTCTGGTTTGAACAAATCCAAATCCAGCAATTCAAATTCCCATACAGCTTTCTTCTTGCAGTTCAGTGATGGAAAAGCAGTACACAGGATCCATTGAGCAACTTGATTCACAAGCTTGCAAAAATTGCAGAATTGGCCTCACTAGTTGCCAAAACAAGGCAAAGTCACTCTGATCCATTAAGATGATCCATTCAAAACATACATTCAATAAATCCAGTTCTTTATGTCCCTGAAGTGGATTATTCAAGCCTGTATCCTCCCTGCAAGCCATGGAGATCCCATCCCACTACAGTATTTGGCTGAGAGGAACTGCCTTCATCCTACACATATTCTGTACCAAAATAAACCCTGCCTACTCTGAGCAACTGCAATCATGTACGTGTCTAAAAATACAACATTAAGGTCAAGCTCTCCATCATTTTTTCAAAGGTCTTTCCTTTAGAAAACCACAGCACCCTCTCAACCACATCATCATCACCCTCTCTTCCTCCCACCTGCTCCAAATCTCCTCCTCTCCTGCTGTCCAGACCACATCCCTATCTTTCTTTCTTCCAGCAACATAACTGTGACCCAGCCATGTCATTCACATTTTGGCCACACCTAGGAAAGTCATTAACCCATTATCGGTCCTATTCATGTGGGATTTACCCGAAGCCATGAAGGAATGTAACACCAGGTATTTTCCAAGCCATCATCTGGAAGAAAGAGAAAACACAACAATCCCCTTTCAAGCAGCTCTGGGAAACCTGAAAATGTCAGAGTAATTCACAAAGTAATGGTAAGAAATTCCAATTGAAGTGAAAAGTCTTAAGTATCAACGCAGGGTAAGTTTTGTCATGGAGCAGAGCCAGCTTAGGCTCTTCCCCCTATCCAATCCAATCATTCCTGCCTCTTATCACAGGGTGCTCGTCCTTCAGCTTCTGGGTAACTGAAAACATCATACCGAAAAATAAATCTTTTCCTGCCATTTCTTTTCTCCATCAACTCTGTTGGATCAGCCCTTCCTTCTTAGCAAGGTGCCACACCAAAGCCATGTCCAGAACAGTTTTTGAGTTAAAAGCACCATAACTGAGCACTTCAAAGCCTGCTTGGTTTCACAAGTTACGGTCACACTGGATGTGCATCCAGACTTGGTGTCATTTAACAGAAAAGCTTCCAAGAACATGGATCAGAAATCACCTGGCTTATTTTCCACAGGTCTCCACCTTCTAGTATGAACCCAGGTGCTCCAGATAAATTGCTTTTACCCTTTCCCTTCAGCTGAAGTTGCTCTTTTCATTATACATTCATCTACCCTTTCCAAGCATCCGCATTTTTTAGGGATAATCTGGTACCGTGCATCTGAATAGGCACAGATTAAAAGCTTTTGGCCGTAATACAAAGGGGACCTGCCCCTGCTACTTCTTGAAGCTCCTCAGAAGGGATAAATCAAGTCATATCTTTATGTGGAAAGCATCAGTACTTCCTAGTTTCAGTGAGGCATGGCAATGAGTTTGTGCCTGAATTCTGAGACTGAATAAGAAATTTAAAAATAGAAAAAAATTCCAGATTATCAGAGTGCAATTTTTTGCTGTCTTTAAGAAAGACAATCACACCCATACCACCACCTCTAAACCAGCATTTCAACACAGTAAGATAGACACCAGGTATGGAGGAAGAAAGACACAGTTTTTGTTCAAAATGCACAAAATTATGATGAAACTCTAGATAATTAGTCTCTTGAAATCTAGGGAGGTGGTTCATAGCCAAGTTTGCCCACAACAATTAATACTACTTCTGCATCTTGACAGATTGTCCCACCACTGCAGCGTGCTGTGAATCAAGTACACTAACTGGTGTGGACTGTGGTTTTAATTAGATGTACCAGTATGTAAATCAACACCTTCTGCCCTCTGGACATAGTGGTTTTGAACCACAACCAGGGCACTAAAATATGTTCACTACAGGCCATCAATGCCTTCCTCAGCAACACAATTTCAGAGAATCAGAGAATCCTACACTGGTTTGGGTTGGAAGGGACCTTGAAGACCATCTTATTCCCCCCCTGCCATGGACTGGGACACCTTCCACTAGACCAGATTGCTCCAAGCCCCATCCAACCTTACCTTGAACATTTATGGGGATGGAGCAGCCACAGCTTCTGTGGGCAACCCATGCCAGGGCCTCACCCCACCACAGCAAATAATTTCTCTACACCGAATTTCTACCACTGCACCAAAAAATAAGTGTCCTGGCACAACTCTGCAGATGGAAACCAGAGTTTTGAACCACTTCTACCATGTAGGAAAGTGTTTGCAAAATCAGTCACTTGATCCTCTCCTGCTTATACCAAAATTTCTCTTTTTTTCTGACCAAAACAGAAAGAACAACCCAAGGAATTAACTTAATGCACAGTCAGAGTATTGTTTCAGAAAGGGGTGGCCATGTTCTCCTTTTCCAGAGTTTATGACACACATTTCAACAGCTTCACCTATGACCTTCTCATATCATGATTAGTAGTATTACATTAATTAATACCCTATATATAAAACCTTCAGCTTCTCAGACCTTGATACTGCTGAGAGCTACACTGTGTTATCCACGTGGGACACATAATATGAAGGTCATCCATCCCCTGGACAGCTCAGAGAATCATGGACTATGAGGCCACTGAATTTCACCCATCTTTTACCTCTCAGCCCAGTGACACCAAACACCTGGGATCTGGTAAAAGGCAGTGGGATGGTTTCAATCAGCTACTGCTAAATCCAGACACACAATTACAGGCATGGGGCACAAATGCTTATTTCCTTTAGAAATGTAATAACTTTACTGAAACAGATGTTCTGGGAACAGCATGGAGCACCACCAGGCAGCCTGGAGGACAGCAGGTAGAGTGGAAAAGGACTCTCAGAGTTGTGCATGCGTCCTGTGGAGTGTAAGCATGGGAAGATCTAACAGGGAGGAACTGGTTTCAGAAGCTCAAAAGTAGCCTCTTTTTCCAGTGCTTCTCTTCAGAAAAATACCACAAAAGTAATCCCACATCTAGCAGAATTACTTGAAGTGAGAGGCGTAAACTCTATTCTTGGTTAAGTTGCAGAATAAATTATTTGATTACAAGCTAAAAATACTTACTATCACACATTCTTTTCCTCTTTAAGGAGCCCTTGAATTGATAATCCCACAACAGAAATAGGAAGTACATTTTTAATACCACTGATTAACATTATAGTTCACTTCGGAGCACTCACTGTATCCCTTCTCCTGGAAGTTTTAATGCCAGACTGCTGACATTTCCTAAGAAAGCATTATAGTTGAAAAATAAGTTCAGGTGTTGACAGAGTGCAGTGCTCACTGGCCTGCCTCAGGCAAGAAACCTGATTACGTGGCCACACTGATCCCTTTTGGCCTTGCCATTTTTTATGACATCAAAACCATTCAACCATAATCTTTTTTTTTGGTGGCTGATCAGTTTAAGGTAACAAAGCATCTAAATGGGACCACAGCAACCTCAATACTCCTGCAAGCCATTCAAGTGGCACAGGGAGGCTCTGGAGAGTGCAGGTGCTCTGACAACCATAGCAGAGATGTGGTCATCCTCCCAAATGATGGCATGGAGTCCTGGTTTTTGCAGCCCTTGCATTGAGCCAGCTCTTCTGGCAGCCACACCGATTGGGAAAACTCACCTCATCCAAAGAGATAAGGAGAAAGGAGTCCTCCTCCTCTTCAACTGCAGCTTGGTTAACACTTAAACGAGACTGATCATGTCTTCCAAAATAAAAGCCATAAACAAAGTGTATGGTCCTGGTACACAGCAACAATCATCTCCTCTTCATCAGGAGAAACCTAAGCTGGAGTTTAATTTAAGGGGATTCCAACCAGGTCCATAAAGGTGGTGGAGACCTGAGCAGGGCAGCACAGGAGGAAGGCAGGACGCCACTAACAAGACTTTATGCAATCATGGCACCCACTTGCCCTGTACCACCCAAAGGACAAAAGTAGCCAGAACCAGCCCTTCACCCCACACACCACAGCAGGCCTGTCCAACACACAGCTGACCACACCAAGAGAAACAATAACACCCGATGCCCAACACATTACAAGGAAGGTTCTGGCACCAGTTCCAGGAAAGGCAACATTAAACTGTGCCAGATCTCCTCCAGCCACGCTCACAGCACAAAAACCTGTTTCAGGTAACGCTCCACTGATCCTCCCCTACAGCTCTCTGCACTCCTCATCCAAGAGATCTTTCATCTCTGTCACCTTTCTTTGATACTCGAGGATCTCCATAGTCTCCTTACTATGTTCTTTTTACTGGCACAGGGTAGCAAGAAGACAAGCAAACCAACGTTAAACATCTCTTCACGCGCACCCATCTGGCCTCATGTATATTCCAAATCCTCCCCATAAGCACTTTTTTAGGCAAAGCAACTCATTTGCCACCACGATGCCTACTTTTCCCCTTGAGGACAATCTCTTTAAACTCAGAGAGATTTAACTAATAACATTAAAATGATGACTTACCAGTCTCTCATTATCTTCTGAGGTTCTCTGGTAATGAGCTGCTAAAGAAGTGTAATCCTGCTCCTGCTTGTTACACTCCGAACACTTAAGTCCATGACGGATTAGCCTCTGTGGGTCCGTGTAGAGGGGCAAGGCTGGCTGAGCGTTTGCAGAAATCCCTACCCCGCCTCCTGAAGCAGCACTGGACTTAGGTGGAGAGGACGGGAGCAAAGTCTGAGATGCTGGAGAGACTGAAGAGCTTGTAGGAGAAGGTGAAAACATTTGGTCTATGGAAATTGGTTTCATGAGCAGCTGAGAACACTGCATGATAAATCCTTTGCTCTTATGATCTCGTGCATGTTTAAGCAAGCTACACTTATTAAAAAAAAGGAGCATAGTTGAACACTGAGTGCACATGACTTCAATGTGAACGCTTCGCCTACTATAGTGTTGAGTCAGGCTTTTCTCTAAGGCAAATGAGTCCCCACATTCCAGGCAACAGTACCCAGAGGCAGGTAAATTAATACTAGTGTCAGGCGGGGGGCTAAGGTTTGGAGTATATATCGGCACTGGATTGGCACTGTGTAGCACTTTTTGGAATGCCTCCATGACAACGGGAGCAGCTTTCTTGACTTGGTGCACCAGTGGCACTGACATCTGTGTCACTTGAGGCTGGTTTCGCCTCTGTGCCGATGTCTTGGCTGTAACAGAAGCAGCAACGCTGTGGGGGACCAAGTTGAGATTTGCCAAGTGCACAGCTTTGGGAAGAAGGCTGGAGGTGGTTGTGTTGGATGGCTGTGTCACAGTACCCTGCTGCTGCCTCTTGACCCCCACTTTTATGGCACCGCCGCCGCAGTTTGGCAGTGGAGATAAGGACACGGTACAAGTGCTGTTTGCAATATCCATTTTCATACTGTCTGAGTAAGGACTCATTACATTTGACAGCTGGATAGCCACAGCAGCCCCGTTTTTGGTTGAATTCCTGCCAGCCTCACTTTCTGTAACTGCACTAGTGTCAGGGGATGGGAAAGATTTGATAAACTCTTCGGTAGAAGACGTTTCCGCAGGTGACTCTTCTGAAAACTTGACCAACTCATCATTTTCTGGCAAAATTCTAGTTACAGTCCTTTTAATTTCACCGGAAGATGTCTTGATAGTCTTTATTCTAACTTTGGGAATAGCTGGCGGAGAGCCAGCTGCCATGGAAGGAGAACCTTTCCCACTGCTGTCGCTGCACACACTCCGAGGACTCTCAGGCTGCTTGCCAGCCTTCCTCACCACCTCCAAGGGGCTTCGGGGACTCTTTGGCGACTTGGGCATTTTTGGACTTCCCTTCGTCCCGTCTTTAAAAGGACCAGGTTCCTTGGTAAAATTTGGCTGATCGCTTTTTGGAATACACACCACCTTTTTGGCCTGAAGAGCTACTAATGCTGCCACACAGGATGACAATTTGGAATGAGCTGGCTTTAGCCTCTGCCGAGGTGGTATTGATGAAGACATGTTTAGCTCGGGCACAGACCCCTTGCCGTCTCCTAAATTATTGTGAGGGAGGTCTCCAAACACCAAGCCTTCTCCAAGAAAGCTGTTGGTATCTAACAAGTCCTTGCTTGACTCCGCAAACCTATCCACTGTTCTGTCTTGTTCTCTCCTGCTCATTTCCAGCCGATTCTCTGGCTGGCAGTGGATTTCCATCTTCTGTTCCTTTTTACAGTACTGATCAAACATGCTTAATTCAGGCTCTGGCACCTTCCGAAGATGATCTAGGACTGAAGCCCCTGTTGGTACATATATTGAAGGTGGTGGAAAATAGGGAGTTTGGGCATGTTTGGGTTTATCTCCAATACTGTTCTCTTTGAATGTATCCTCCGGTTCAGGGCTGGAAATGGGGCTAAACTGACTAAATGTTGGCAAAGGCTCTGACTTGGACTCGTCCAGTTTATCAGAGTAACCTCTCGAGCTGTCACCATTAATAAAAGTTGACTCAAACTTGCCATAATTATGGACTAAAGCATGAGCCTCAGCTGGCAGATCAGAGCCACGAAACCCATTGTGTAACAGACCAGTTCCAAGGTGATTCCCCTCCTTTTCTGCCTCAAAAGACTCCTGGCGACTTGTGTTCTTCACTATCACACTCACAACAGGAGCATCAGAGGGAGGCAGAGAGTGGGATAAGGACACATTCTCATCGATGCACATTCCCGATGACTTCAGGTGATTCTCACTCTCCTCCCCAGCTGATGGAATGGTCTCCTTAGCATCGAGACTAGTTGGATCAGGGATGTCAAAAGCGGCCAAGAGGTCATCAAAGTCGGGGGTTTTCATGTCCCCCATGATGAAAGCTACAATTGAAAGCACAAAAAATACTTTGTCAAGTACATTTACCCCATGGACAAACTTTGTAAGACTCATGTGCATGAACATCTTCTGTGACAAAAACCACAGCTGCCCAAAGCCCGGGATGTGGGCAGAGCTGCTCCTCAGAGGGGCTTCAAGCAGCATGGTGGGAGACAGCATGCCCTTATCCCAGGATCCCAGAGAACAGAGCAGGTACAAGCACGACCTTTGAAACCACACCAAGCTCATGCAGGGGACATTTTTCAACCTGTCAGGTGCATCACGAATCCAAAGGCAGCCATCACCATGAGCCTCAACAGAAGGTTCTAAACTACACTAGTAGAAGGGTTTTTTGTTTGGCTGGGGTTTTTATAGAGCCAACAGGCAGCAATCACTGCTGATTTCTCAACAGATTGTCACATTTGAAGAACTCAGTCCTTCCTTGAGGAAGAAAGGCAGGGACAAATAGGTGGCCCAAGAGATACAGACCTGAAAAGTGAGATGACTCCCTACTCTAAGCAATTTAAATAATAGAAGTCTTCAGTAAATACTTCAATACAACAGTTCCAAGAAGGGTTATGTGAAACAGGGACAATCCTTAATTAGGATGTGAAGCAAAAACTGCCCAAAGATAGAATAACTATAGCCAAGACAGAAGAACTATAGCCAAATTGTAAGAAGAAATTGTGTTCCCAGCCAGTTCTTTCTTTCTAAGCTCTTCAGAAAGGATGTGGGGACTTGGAACACTCAACACAGCAACCTACAACAGGAATAATCAAGCTCTGGTGAGATGCATGAAAACTGACAGCACAGAATTACTAGAACATTTGTGTCCACTACTGTCAGGGATACTGGATACCAAAATATTTTCAAGTTGGTACAATATAGAGACTTCACAAACATTTAATGAGTCATTCTTTGAACATATTTTATTTAAACCCCAACCTTATGTGCACTGGTGCATGCTGTACATAGGGGAGGGAGAAAAAAAATGTGTCAACAGAACTAGCAGGGCACCAGTTCCTGCTTGGCAAGGAGCATCCATAGGCAAGGTAAGTCCTGCCACACTTGATTTGGGCTGCAACAACACTGCCAAAGCCAGCAGCAAACGAGGCTGAGAGGGTGGCAGGATTCCAGGACAACAGGGAAGAACTGGGAGCAGAGGTGCAGCAGAGAGGAGGACCGTGGGACAAGGCAGAGGGAGAGAGAGAAGCCATCTGATGCCTTCCCAAAAGGGGCCTGATTTAAGGCTGCTGTTGTTATTGACAATTCAGTTTAGAAGTTTGTCAAGCATCACATTCAAACCAAACAAAGCTCAACCCTTCTGGCCAGGCTGCTGGAATGGGGAACAACTCCTGGGCCAGGAGAAATCACTTCAGAGTGGAGCACAGGGACACAGTGGTCTTTGAGTTTTAGCTCAGCCATTCCTCCAGACAAGTCCCAGAGGTGCTGCTTTGGTTAATCTACTGCAAAACACTCTGCAGAGATTTACTTGGCTTAACAGTGGCTTGCTGTGGCTGAACTTGAAACTCCTTCTTAAATTAAGCCACAAATATGAAGGTCCAAAGAGGGCTATGCAATAATTTACAACCACATCCCTCAAGGAATCACAGCTGGGCATGAAATCCCTGGAAGCCCAAATTATCCACACACTCCACATCCCCAGCACCTGATAAGGACTTTGAAAACAGCACAGATTACTGGAGTTGGCAAAGGCATGGGCCTGAAACTTCCCATTCCTTTGGGTGGGAAAACTTGTACCAGCTGGGAGAGAGCTAGGCACCATGCAGCTCCCAAAATTTCTGGCACACAAATCCTTCCGCAAGGAAGACACTTCATTCCATAACCTGGCATACTTGAATTTTGTACAGAGAAAAATGAGCCTGCCAATCACTCTTGACCTTCCCCTTCCCACTCTGGAACACCTCTCTGCATCTGTGTTTTAAAATGCAAGACAAAATAAATCCCACGTATCTGCAGCATCTCAAAATATCCTTTTCTTGGACGAAACCTTGCTTTTTCAGAAGCATGTGTTTCATCTTTGAGTCTTATAAAACAATGTATTACTGTCTTTGCAATCATGAGGGCACAAGTCTCTACCCAAGTATTTCTCCACAAAACTGCATCTTAAACTTGTCATACACAAAGCTGCATTTTCTCAGAAAAAAGCAAGTTTTGACCCGGATTCTAGAGAATAAGTATCTTATTGACTGAAGTGATTTTTAAATAACATAAACTTCAACTTTTGACTTAACATTGTTTACCTCTGGTCACAGATAAAAAGAAAAGAGATATTAAAGGAAATTATGTAAACTAGCTTGTGAGGAAAGCTGAAAATAAAGACCTTTGTCTTTACTCCATCATTCTTGTGCAAAGGACTGAGAACCCAAGCTTGGGATCCAATGAAAACATGGACGTTGAGATTTACAAAGCTGTAGAACAGGTGAATAGAATGAGCAAAGAAGAAGGACTTATGGAGTAAGGAGTGTATTTCAGTGTGCAAACTCAATCTCACTACAGCACATTTCTCCAGGAATCGGGAAACCTAGAAGGCTTCAAGTCCCCCAAAAAACTCTGGGGAAAGATTTGAAATCTCTGGGCCATGTGCTACGGATAAGGTGCAAAGTAAAGGAGAGGCACCACAGGACCCACATCCTGCACTCACTCCATACCAACCTTCTGCTAGCAGTGTTATCCCCAGGGACTTCTGGAGATTGGAAGTAGATGCTTTGCAGCTTTCAAAGTAGGGAGGAGGTCTGAGACTGCCACTTAATAGTGAAGCATGAAACCCCAGAAACACTAAGGAAATTGAACACAGAATGGCTTGGATTGGAAGGGACCTTGATGATCATCTAGTTCCAATCCCCTGCTGTAGGGGATTATTTATCACGTACATTGCCATTACTAAATACTGGCAATTCTGCAAAACAACAGTGTACAAGGGAAAACATCTGCCAAGGGCTGCTCAAACCGGGCTGGTGTCTCCGGGAGGGGATGCAGAGACTGCATGACACTGGAATCCCATGGGGAGGCAGGGATAGCAGGAGCCGAGAAGCGCGGGGAAGGCAGGGGATGGGGGAAGCGGCTGTCAGGGCTGCGGAGAAGGCACGGGGCAGCCGCAGCTGGCGGAGGGCTAAACCGGAGGGCGGCTCAGTGGCAGGCGGGACCCGGGGCTGTAACACCCGTGAAAGTTTCATGAGCCCAGTGCGGCTCTCGGTGCAAACGGGGCCGCTGGGCTAGGGACTCGTCCGGCCCGTGGCACTCCTACACACACAGAGACACACAC
>VXBB01015259.1:52865-92087 GCA_013399915.1 Illadopsis cleaveri
CTTCCCTTCCCACTCCCCACTCCGGGTCTCCGCCCGCTCCCCCTCCGGGAGGCTCCTGACGGAGCCGTCCAGGGCCCGGCCCGGTCCCGCCGCCCTCTCACGCCGCCCAGGCCCCGCGGTCCCGCTGTTCTAAGGTTTCCTCACCAAAACATGCCCCGAGAACGGCTCCCGCTGCAGTCCCCGCTCCCTGTCTTCAACTCTTTCCTCGCTGTGTCCCACACCCACCCTGATGCGGTTTGCTCATAATTACACCGATGGACCCACTGATCTCACATAAAGGCGAAGATGTGTGGAGCTCCAGGCTGGTGAGCCTCACCCTGATCCCTGGGAAAGCAACAGAGCCAATAACCCCTGAGGCCGTTTCCAAACCCAGCGAGGACAAGGAGATATCTGGGATCTGTCAGCACAGGTTACAAAGGGCTTCCATCCCTGATAACCTGATGCCTTTTGCATCAAAATTACTAGAACGGTGAATTTAGATTTGAAGTAAGGGAGACATTCTTCCTTGTGAGGGCAGTGAGGCCTTCTTGGTTGTCCAGAGCAGCTGTGCCTGCCCCATCCCTGGAAGTGTCCAAGACCAGGTTGGATGGGGCTTGGAGCACCCTGGTCTAGTGGAAGGTGTTCCTGCCCAGGGTCTGGAATAGGATGAACTTTAAGGCCCTTTTCAAGCCAAACCAATTCTATGGCAAGTTCAGGGGATGAGGAGAGGGTGGTGGATACTCTTTGTTCTCAACCCATGTCCAGTTCTGGGCTCCTCAGCACAAGGGAGACAGGGACATACTGGAGAGAGGCCAGCAAGGTGCCGTGGAGATGATGAAGTGGTTGAAGCACCTCCCCTGTAAGGAAAGGCTCAGAGAGCCAGGGCTGTACATCCTATGGAAGAGCAAACTCAGGGAGGGCTCATCAATGTCTACAACTACCTGCAGGGAGGATGCAAAGAGGAAGGAGCCAGGTTCTTCCCAGTGGTGCCCAGTGCCAGGACCAGAGGCCATGGGCACACACACTGATGCACAGCAGGAAATATTTTTCTCTGTGATGGTAACCACAGTCTGGCACAGGTTGCTCAGGGAGGAGATGAATTCTCCATCCTGGTGTTCAAAAGCAGTCAGGATTTTCTGAGCAGCCAGCATTAGCTGGCGCAGCTTGAGTCTGGACCAGACAGCCTCAGGAGTTCTTTTCCAACATCAAGCACTCTGGGATGCTGTGAAGCATTTTGTATCAAGGTGTGGAAATGCATACTCCTATCATAATAAATAAACAAACAGTATTTCTTGAGATTGTCTTCCCATGAGCTGACATTTTAACCATCTACCCCCAGTACCAGGCGTACAGCATTGCTCATACTACATTTCTCAACTAGTTAATTTATTTTTTCTTTATCATCATGGGCAAAAAAAAAAAAAGTTTTTTTCTAACTGACACATGTATCTTCACATCCTTGATTTCTGAATCAGTATCATCCCTTTCCTCCTTTTGGAAGCAATAGCCGGTTTCCATAAATGAGCAAAAGGACGAAGGGAGTCACAAAAAGAAAACATTTTCAAAATTGCAACTGTTACCTGTAATTTTAGCACATGTCTAGGAAAACCTCTAAATTGTATCTAGTAAGAGAGATGACGTTTGTTACACAAACTAAGAGCTGTCACAGTCCTGAACAAGTTGCAGCTTGCCAGAAAGCTGTGGTAATTTGAAGGATTGTGGTAATTAAGAAATGTAATGCCAATGGGAATTTAGCTCCATCCCTCAGATGGCTGAGGAGGAGAGACAGCCCTGGAGTGGCTGGGGTCCCTTCCTCAAGATAGATACACAAAAGGCTCTAATGAGATTCTATGTCTTTTAGCATGACCTAAAAATCATATTCCTTTTCTTATTTTTAGTCCAGTATAGTGATTTGACAAATCTGGAAGCAAAACATCTTCCTCGTCTTTGTTTTTCTTTTAAAATTTAAATTTATCCCTTTAGGCTTGTTTTGTAAAGGTTGTGGAATCCCCACCCCAGGAACTATCCAAGGCTGGACAGGTCTTGGAGCACCCTGATCTAGTAGAAGGTGTCCCTGTCCATGGCAGGGCTGTGGAATGGGATGAGCTTTAAGGTCTCTTTCAACCCAAACCTGTCTGGGATTCCGTGATTTGATGTGGAAAAGACAAAAGCTGTTGATCTAAGGAGACAACATACAGAGCAGCCCTCTGCACTTGGGAGGTGCTGAGGCCTGAGCAGGGAGCAACTTTGGTGGGATCTGCTGGTGGCACCTCAGAGAGGGAAGCCCCTGGATGAAATACTCTTAAGCTACGTCCAGCTACATGTGGGACCTTAACTTTTAATTCTTAACCTGCTTGGGGGTTGTTGGTGCTTGCTTTTTAGCTGGGGGAAATGGTTCTTCCCAGCTGCTAGTGTGTTGAAAAGTGTATGGAGGCAGGCAGGCTGGCAAGGACAGTGAGAACAATTTTATTTTTAATAACAAACATCACAAAGTCTTGAGCATTCATGTCTAAGCAACTGTCAGTTTTCACATCAGCCATTCGTTTGTTTCTGCCAGAGGTCTGTGTTGCAGTGAATTACCTTGAGCTGGTTGCAAAACTCGCATATTACAAAACTATAATTAATGTTTCAGAAACACCAGGGAAGATTTGTTACTGGCAGGGTGAGTACGAATCCCCAGACACAAACATTCCTCTAAGATAACAGTATAGCCCTTGGTGTTACCTACACACACACACAAAAAGAGGTGTAACCTAAACCAGAGCAATTAATTACACAGATGTCTTCTGTATACATTTAAAACCATTTGCACCTATCACTTTGGCTTTTTGGTCTCCCTCACTCCCAGGGCCTGCCCTCTGCATTCCCCCAAACTGGTTTTTTCCCTCTTTTTCCTTATTGACACAAACATTGATGAGCCAATGCATCTCTTCAATGAAGATCCCTCTGTACAACCACTGATCCACCATAAACACAGGAAAACCTGCCTCTACTCCACATCTATGCTCACTCAGCAAAATTTGTAGTGGTTGTGATCCCCCTCTTGCAGTGATGGAGCCCTGACCTTAAATTCCTGAGTCAAATTGAAGAAAACAGTCATGTATCCCAGTGAGTTTGAGAACAGGGATAAGAACCATAATGTGGCAAAATCCCAATATGAAAGGACTGTTTCATACCCTGACATGCTTCTGCATCCCATTTGTTGGAATTTAGTGGATTCCCAGTTGGAGACATGATGAGATAGACGGATTTCTTGCAGGGAGGTTGCAGTCAAACCCTGCTGAAATGCCAAGGATGCACGTTGCCCATATCAGCTTTTTCTGGTGCAACACTAAACCCGTTCTGTTACTCAACCAGAAGACTGGGAAAATACCTCCCAGACAGCCAGTTTTCTTCACCCATGAGAACTGCAGGCTCCAGTGCAGTATGGACACACTCCAAGGTCTGGGCAAGCAAGGACCCTTTGTGCAATCCTCTGTGCTGACAGCAGTGCCCTGGGCTCCATGTCATTCTGTCCAAGTAGAGCTGATGTGGCCATTTGAGGGGCTCCTCATGACTGCTGAACACCAGTGGGATTCACAGCGACCCCTCTCCTTCTCCAGCTGCCTCCGAACAGACTCACTCCCACAGCCCAGACTATGGCAAGAGAACCTTCTCCAGATTCTCTTCTGATGAAGCAATGTCTCCTGTGGCTGCATTGTTGGGCCTGGCCCTGGCTCTGCAGTGGCTGGGGAACACCATGGTTTCCCCATGCATTTCCCAGGGTAACAAAGGGCTTGAGCTGTTCTTGCCTTTGTGCCTCCACTTGCCCCCTGAGATGGCAGTGGGACAGCTCTGTAAACAGAGAACTGATCCAGGCTTGTAACTCTCTTCAGGGATGAAATTAAACTTTGAATCATCCCTCATCATAGAATCATAGACTCATTTCAGCTGGAAAAATCCTCTAAGATCATTGAGTCTAACCATTAATGCAGCACTGCCATGTTAAGCACTAAACCATGTCCTCAGGTGCCACATCCACTTGTGTTTTAAATCCCTGCAGGGGTGGGGTCTCCACCACTGCCCTGGGCTGCTGTGCCAGTGTCTGAACATCCTTTCAGTGAAGAAAATCTCCTTAATATCCAACCTAAACCTTCCCTAATGCAACTCAAAGCCATTTCCTCTCATCATCCTGGGAGCAGAGCCTCACCTGCCTGTCCCCTCCTGTCAGGGAGCTGTGCAGAGCCAGAAGGTCCCCCCTGAGCCTCCTTTTCTCCAGGCTGAGCCACCCCAGCTCCCTCAGCTGCTCCTGGTGCTCCAGCTCCTTCCCCAGCTCCATTCCCTTCTCTGGACCTGCTCCAGCCCCTCAACATCTTCCTTGCCATGAGGGGCCCAGAAGTGCCCCCAGGATTCAAGGTCAGCTTACACATAGTCTGACAAGTGGTTGTGTGGGCAAAAATGAAGACTGAGGTACTTGACTCCCAGGTGGGATCCAGCAGGAGGGAGAGCTGCTGGGATAGAGGGACCAGCAGCATCGAGCCACAGCCCACATTGCTCCTGGAAATTCTCCTGAACTTCGGTGAAAAGTTTAAACAAAGCTCGAAAAAATTGCAGGAAAAATAATTCCATAAGGGTTCCCTGTCTTAAACTGCCAGTAGCATACTCCAAGCAATATCAGAGCAGTTGTCTCTTGAAAAACTTCCCCAAGAAAGCTCAAGAAATTGCTTTGCACACTCACAAAAAGAGGGATAGGACTGTAGATGCTGGCACAAGGTCAGTACATGGTACAGGCGTAGCTGAGGGGTGAGTGGGATGTTTTTCCCAACAGGAGGAATAGGCAGCCAACGTGACCATGTCTAAGGTAAGGTAGAAAAGGTCAGTAGATTAAATTCTTCTGCTTCAAATTATCTCACAGAGCTAGCAGAGGCATTTAAGAGAGCATATGAATATGTTTCCAGATGTTAAACAAGGATTAAGGGCAATATAGCCCCAGAACAAGGGACTAATGTACAGAAGCTGGTTACACTACTAGAGTAAGGAAAAAACAACTCAGAAATGAGGGATTCTGGTGCACAGGCCCCTCCCCTCACCCCCGGACCTTGCCACTTCATCCCTGGCCCTTACATACTTAAATACCCTTCTTCATGCTTCTGGTTGTTGAAATGTCCTCTGGCACTTTCCCAGGTGCTCACAAGGAGCCCTGCTGATCCTCCCCGTGGCATAGTGAAAAGGTCATGGGGGACTGTGAGGCATCTGAACAATTTATTATGCAGCTGGGTGTGAGTGGGGTGGGTCCAGCCCCAGGCAGGGTGGCACAGGCTGAGGCTTCATCCCACGAGCTGTGCTGAGGAGCTGGATTTTAAACTGTTCCCAAGCTGGGGCAGGGGCTTTTCTTCATAACTAGGGACAAGAGGATAACTAGGAACCAGAGAATTTTTCTTCTTGCTCTCCAAACCTTCAAGTTTCTAGGAATCCCACAGGTGAGGCAAAAAAATCCTCTGTGTTTGATTTCCACCCTGTCATATTAATGCCATACTAATGCCATACTAATGCATTTGGATCAGGAGCTGGGATCCACCTGCGTGGTGTCCCAATGCACGTCCCCTGAGCAAATCAGGGTGTGCTCCAGGGCACTCAGCTGCTCTCACTCCCTGGATAATCCTTCCACCAAGCTCTCAGTCAAGGGAAAGACCAGCACCTTGGAAAAACTGCTAAATTTTCAATTTGGTTTCGATTTTGTTAACACAAATGTTTCGCCTTCAACTTTGTGTCTTGCATTGTTTCAAACATAAGGGCAGAGCCTCCCATATCTACTGCAGGGGGATAAATGTAGCCAAGTTGGTGCAGCCTCAGCCTTCTTCATATCCTGTGCCTCCTGCATCACCTCTGCCTCCGCCTATTTCACCTGCACCTCCTCTTCCTCCTGCATCTCCTTTGCCTCCTGCATCTTCTCTCCCTCCTGTGTTCCCTCTCATTCCTACCTTGCCTTTGGCCCTTGTATCACTTTTAGTTCTGCATCCTCTGCCCAATGGGGCAGCCCACATTGGTACCACACAGGACACTGTTTCATGAAAATGAAAGACTTACTGGAGACTGGCTGGAATTAATCAGCAGAAATTACTCCCCTGGAGAGGTCACAGCTGTCAGCCACATGTTGCAGGGTTGCAGCTCCTGAGAAGCAATGCAATATCAATTTCCTAAAAGTTACAAAGTCACAGAATCCCAGAATGGTTTGGGTTGGAAGGACCTTAAAGCTCATTTTGCTACACCCTCTGTCACTGGCAGGGACACCTTCCATGAGACCAGGTTGCTCCAAGCCCCATCAGCACACAGGGTATCATAAGAAATGCAGGCTTCTGAATACTTTTTGTTCAAACCAAGCTTTGAGAGAAAGGAAAAAAGATAGGAAACTATAAGGGGGTGTGGCAAATGGGCTTTTCAGGAAAGAAAAAATAAAGAAAACAACTGTAAGATTTGTTAAGAAGAAAATTCTTTTTATGCCTTAAAAACATGATGGACTGTGCTGAGAAAGCACTGTAATAGCACAGTCAAAAGTCATCTGAAAATGAAGTTTTCCATTGTGGGCCTCCTTTGACCCCATTAACTGCAGACATTAGAGCATTTTCATGTCCTTTTTTATCCTGTTAGGCATCCGTGGCACCTCAGTTAAGCAGGGCTGTCACTCAGGACACTGAGCGATGGGCTGTGGTGGCTCTGATGTGTCAGCGCAAGATGTTTAACTGTAGGACAAACAAATGTCTCTGCCCTTCAAGAAACAATTTTCCAAAGGTTGAACTCGTATTGACTCATGCCAGCGCAGCAGAGAAATGTGCTCAGCCCTCTCAGTGCAGCCTACCGGGAAACAGCAGCATTTCCTGTGAGGGAAAATAGTGGAGAGGAGCCAGGAATGAATAAGCAGCCTTATTGCATTGTGGATCATAAAACCTCTTCCTATGAAAGGGCTAAGTAGGGCTTGTTAAAACATTGATGAAGTCAAAGAATAAAATTACAATGAGGTATACAGGATAAAATTATAACCTCCAGGTAGGTAAGTAGGTTGAGGTAGGAAGGAAACAGGTAATAAAGGAATTAGCCTCTTTGGGAGGTAGCATATGTCATCTTCTCCTGGAGCATCTTTCCATGTCACAGAATGTCCAGTGAAGAAACCTCTCCTAATACCCAACCTAAACCTCCCCTGGTGCAACTTGAGGCCATTTCCTCTGGTCCTACTGCTATATGTCACATTCCTTGGGAAGGATATGCATCACACAAGAACCTCAGAAACAGCTTCTTGCATTTCTGCCCATGACACAGGAACCATGTGTGTCTGGGACAATCTTTTTGTTCCAATCACTGAAGGAAGGTTGCCTGAAGGAAGCCACTGGAGTCTGCTGATGTGCTGGGGGGTTGTGATGTGTTTCTGAATGTCCTGTGGGAGGAGTTGAGACGGGCTGACTGGGCTGATGCTAAATCATGGCAATGAATGAGCATTAAACAGGGGCTTACTTTGTCTCATGGAGTGTGTGTTGATTTGGCACAGCCTGGTTTTTGGTAGTGGGGGAGAGCCACGAGGGTGGCTTCTGTGAGAGGCTTCTGGAACCTTCCACCATGTCTGATGGAGCCAGTCTCTGATGGCTCTAAAAATAGATGTGCTACTGGGACAATTAGAGAGGTTGGTAACTCCTCTGTGATGACATATTTAAGAAGAAAATCAAAATCCTGCAAGAATCTTTGAATTAGTGGAACTTGTTGGCAATGGTACCTATGAGCAGCAGTTTTTCTTCTAGTCAGAGAAGAAGAGGAAGTGAGAACATGTGAGGGAAAACAACATGGTGACACCAAGGTCAGTGGAGAAAAGGAGGGGGAGGAGGTGCTTCAAGTGTTGGAGCTGAGATCCCTCTGCAGGCTGTGGTAAAGACTGTGTTGAAACATTACTGTCTCCCTGTAATGCATGAAGTCCATGGGGGATGCAGAGATCCACTCACAGCTTGTGGGAAAAGTGCTCACACCAGACCAGGGGGATGTTAGAGAAAGCTGTGGTCTAGTGGGAAAGCCAAATAAAGAGAGAAGGCCTCTGCTTCCTCTGTTCTTGCAGAGGTGGAGAGAGAGGGCCCTTGCTTTCACACTAAAGCAGCCTAGCCTTAGAGGACTGCAGCTCACAGACAAATGACCCACACCACAGCAGTTTTGGGATGACTGTTTGCCCGTGGGAGGGACCCCACAGCATAGCAGAAACAAGACTTCTCTCCCTGAGCAAACAGAAGATCTCAAGTGATGAACTGACCAAAACTCCTACACCTTGTCTCTGTGTGTATTGGTGGGAAAGAAGGAGGGCCTGGGGGAAAAAAGGTGTTTCAAAAGCTTATTTTACTTCTGATTATCCTGCTCTGATTGCTAATAATTTACTTTATACCTTTAAATTTGAACCTGTTTTTTCCCTTGGAGAGTTTTTTCTCCCAGCCCTTCAGTTCCTGAGCCCTTCATTAATTTTTTCCCCTCTCATCTGCTCAACTCTCTGCAACAAAAGAAGATAAGTGAGCTACTTCTGTGGGTGCCTGGTTTGGCCAGAGTCAAACCATGACTGTGTGAAAGGCATCCATGCCCTAAGGAACTCCAGATCCTGACAGACACAGGCATGCAGACCACTTAGAAGGACTGATCTTATGCTTTCAATAAATCTTCTCTTCTGCCCAAAATCCTTCCATTTTTCCTCCCAGATTGATTTTAATTTTCAAAATGATTTTTGATGTTCTCCATTACAGCCTTGGCAGAACTGTCCCAAACCAGTGCAAAGGCCAGACCCTCCAGGTGAGATCTCACTTTTGATGCAAAGTGATTAACTTTGACATTACCATTTCACAAGCAGCAGATGCTTCATTCAAGGGCTATAGCACTACAGTGCTGAAGAAGTGTGTGTATCCAGAATTAAGGCCCTGGCACAGGCTGTCCCATCCCTGGAAGTGTCCAAGGCCAGGCTGGACAGAGCTTGGAGCAACCTAGGACAACGGAAAATGTCTCTGTCCATGGCAGGGGGTGGAACAAGATGAGCATTAAGGTCCCTTCCAACCCAAACCAGTCTGTGATTATGATTCACTGAAATTCAAGTCCAGGCTGGGGCTTGTCCTTGCCCGCAGTGGAGCTGCAGTTTGGCCCATGGCTACAGCTGTGGGTCATTCTGCTTCCTCTTGTGATTTTGGCCACCACAGTGGGGCCATGGTGACTCCATGGCTTTCAGGAGAGGGAGACTGGGGGCAGGCAGTGTCAGGGGGAGCCCAGCAGCAATGCCCGTGTGAAGGTCTGTGCAGGTGGGCACCCACCAGGCTGCAGCAGCTCTCAGCAGGCCCAGGAGGGACTCCAGGGGCTCCATTACGTCAGCGGTGCACTGAGAAAGACTATCCCCAAACTGGAAATGGTGTGCTAGTGATTAAATTGCAGATTTTCCCTAATTAACACAGATGCCAGAGAGACGTTTTTAAAAGCATGTGAGAAACTCAACAGCTGTTGAATTTGCATAGCCAATGTGCATGAAAAAGCCCCGTCGGCAAGAGAACACGGTGCTCCAAGAAGAGCTGCTCTGCACTGTCTCTGACCTCTCAGGCATCACCCTCCAGGGTGCAAAATAACCTCAAAAAAGAGAATTATATCTTTGTGTCATTTTTATCTCCACCCAACACAAGGGAAACACCAGCTTCTCTGCCTCTGCTCTTGGCTAAGTGCTTTTGTATTCCACAGGCAGTGACAACCACCTTCTCTTTCCCCAGTAGCTGTGCAACACATAAACCTGCTGTCTCAGCTAACCTGCCCTCTGCTCTCCAGGAACAATTTCTTCTTCCTCTCCAATTACTCGATCCATTAACACAATAAAACTATGCTTAGAAGGATTTTTCCTTGTGAGAGTGGTGAGACCCTGGCACTGGTTGCCCAGAGAAGTTGCGTCTGCCCCATCCCTGGAAATGTTCAAGGCCCAGTTGGATGGGACATGGGTGGAGTTCCCTCCTGAGAACCAATTCTTTGCTGATGTTTCCCTTGTTAGAAATGATGACAGGCTGCCTTGGGGTATGTTGGTGCTCTGCTTTGCTCTGGAAAGCAGGGAAATTGTCAGGCCACCACAAGCTCCCTGCACAACATTGGAGCTGTTTGAGACACAAAGTTTAGCAAAAATCAAAACCTGGAGAAAAGACCAGTAACAACAACAACAACAACAACAACAACAACAACAACAACAACAACAACAACAACAACGAAGGAGGAAATCATGGGCTTGGGAGGAACTTCCCAGGGGACAGAGTGAGCGGAACATTATTTCTGTAGCTTTCTCTGGATCATGAACTGTTTCTTACCCAGCTAGTAACTCCTGCATGGTGTGGCAAAGGTCCCTCTGGACTGGAGGCTGCAAACTGGCTGTGCCATACACTGAGCTCCTCCTGTGTGCAGCCTGGCACAGGCTCACAGGCAGGGGCCTCGAGGGATGGACATGAGCAGTGCCCCAGGGGTGCACTGGTGCTCACTGCTGCAAGCACTGCTGCACTCACACAGTGCAGGAGCTTGTTGGACCTGTGGGTGCAGCTCCTGACCCTCACACTGCAAAATACACAAGGGCATCAAAACATGCACATCAAACCCTTGCCAGACTCCCAGAGTGCTCCACCACCCCAGTTCTCCTCCAGACCTCGAAAATCACAGGCACATTTACATTTCTCAAGAAGTTTCCACAGAAATGCAGTCCAAGGACTTCCCAGAGGATCACCTGAAAAGATGCAGAGGTCTCAAATACCTGAACGTAAAAGCAGTCATTAAAAAGGCATAAACAAAGGGCATCATGATTGTTTTGCCACGTCTCCAGACTTAAAAGGAGGCTGAAATAACCTTTATATAATCCCATTAGCATTTTCCAGCGAAAACAAGGCATTTTAGGAGGCTGAACAATATCTTTTCTTATCATCCAGAAAGGTTAGAGGTATTTATCTGATTTAATATTTTATAATTTAGATGAAGTGACACAGAAGAATAAAGCAGGCAGGCTGAGAGGTGGCTGCAGTGACACAGCAGAAGACACCCTCTGCTCTTTCAGCAATGCCCAAATGGCCTGGGCATGAGCCAAGTCTGGCAACAACATCCCTTAACCATCAGCTCTTCAGAAAAGTGGATTTTATGTTGTGCCCTGCTGTGGTGAGCACCCTAGATACCAAGGTCAGCTCCCCCACACTTAAAACACTGACACTTGACCCTATTTCAGTGTCACATTTGCAGGAGCTGGTGCTTTACCATCGCATTCCCAGGGGATGAAACATCTTATAGAATCATAGGATCATGGAATTATTAAGGTTGGAGAAGCCCTCTAAGGTCACTGAGTCCAGCTGCCAGGTCCACTACTACACCATGTCCTCAAGGGCCACATCCACATGTTTTTTTGAACACATCCAGGTATGGTGAGTGCACCACTGCCCTGGACAACCTGTGTCAATGCCTGACCACTTTTTCTGTGAAGAACTTTTCCCCAATATCCAACCTAAACTTCCCCTGGTACAACTTGAGTCAGTTTCCTCTCATCCTATCCCTGTTCCATGAGGACAGTGCTCAATCCCCACCTGGCTGCACCCTCCTGTCCAGGAGCCATGGAGCACAAGAAAGTCCCCTCTGAGCCTCCTTTTCTCCAGGCTGAGCCCCCCAAGTCCCTCAGCTGCTCCTGGTGCTCCAGACCCTTTCCCAGCTCTGCTCCCAGCTCTGGACACACTCCAGCCCCTCAAAGTCTGTCTTGGAGTGAGGATCTCTTGCAGTGACTGTATCTTCAGCCTGCCTGTCCTCTGTCCCTTCCCTTGCTGGGAACACAGCCCTGATCAAACTACAATCCTCCACTGAGGGAAGGAGTGAGATACCCGTTCTGTGGAAGAGGGAGGGAGAGTGAGAGAAGAGGGAGGATACAGGGATCAAAAATAGGTTCCAGTTCCCAGGAGGACCCAAGGCAGTCAGTGCTCATGTGGTCAGGCACCAATGCTCTCCACAACAGTCACTTTGAATCTGGAGGAGCAGCAAGTCAGCACCAGCAGCCCTCTCTGGGACCCCAAACTGCCCCATCTCACACGCCCTGAGGGCAGGTGGGGACCAGAGACCTACAGGTGCCCCATTGCTCCAGCCGTGCAGTCCTTGAGTAAGTATTGCCTATTTTTCATCTCTGGTAGGGAATGGAAATGAGGAGGTTACTCTTTGCTGAAACATTCTGGAAAGTCATAGCTGAAATCTCTCACTTGTCTCTTCCATCTGTTTATTTTTACCACTTAATAACACGTCTGTCTCGTCAACTGTTCCTGACACCGTGGCAAGAAAATCCAACTCGGTGAAGACAGATTTATCAAAGAGACATTAGTTCTTCCTTACTGTGTGACACCACGTCAGTTCTCCTGCGCATGAAGTCTGGTCTGTAATTTCAAAGTGTGTCTTCTATCTCTTTGAGGGGGTGATATGACCAATATATTTGAAATTGTTGCTTGTTATGCAAAAGGTTATCCAAACTGTGAAGATAAGAAGCAATTTCAAGCGCTTCAAGGAGCCTCCTTTTTTTGATGATGTGTTTTTCTCTTCACTGCCACATGCTGTTACAGACCTAATTTCAAGGGATTAGTAACAATGGCAAGAGAGTCATTGAAATAATCTGTGATAGAGGACAGAACTCTGGGACAACATGAGAAGTCTGTGCGATAAATAATTTCTCATCATCAATACGAAAATCGTGGTCTGCAAGCTTCACCGTGACACCAGACCTGCTCCTGCCTCTGCTTGCCAAAGAGGTGCCCCAGGTCTCTGCAGAAGTGCCTGAATGAAGGTCAGCAGTGTGAATCTCCTTATGAGTCATCTTGGGCTTATTAGCTTGACACTGGATGGCTTCACTCACCCCTTTTGTTTCAAACTATGCTCCTGGCTTCCTTCCTGAACCTGATGGGGAGGCCTGGAAGAACTGAATCTGAACCATCTGACATTTTCAATTGAACTGTTTTACCACTTTTTCCTTATTTTTTTGCCCTGCCATGAGTTTAGTTTTATAAGTTTTGAATCCAGCTAAGATGAACCAATGTCCTTGTTTGCTTTTTGGACAGGGAGCAAGGATATTTCACTGAAACAGAGTCTTGAAACTGCCAGTTTGGTGTTCAGAATCACAGAGAACACAAGCACTCTTCTGGCCTATTCTGGTAGCACAGCCACAGCATTGGCTGGGAGGGACATAATCCAATGTTCTGCTGGAAGCAGGACAGTTGCCAGCCTTGGGAGAGAGGAGAGCAGAGTGGTAGATGTCTCCATGTGCAAAACATGATGGATAAAGGCTGTCTGTGACACACTGGCTGTGAGAGCAGCACCTGGGTTTAATGATTCCCTCCTCACTGGTACTGATCCTGCGTCTCCCATTACTGCCTTGTGCATGGTCCTGTCGTGCTCAGAGGAAGTTGACTTCCAGTACCTGGAGCTCCAGAAGTGACCCTCAGCTAATGAAAGCAACCCTCAGCATTTCAGAAAACAGTTGATTCCCATATATCAGTTCACAAGATCATCCTCTGCACTCCTTGTCCACATGAAAGGCTGCATTAACTTCTAGAGAACATGGTAACCTGTCCTTTGGGAAGCTCCTTCCTTCCCTGGGAGTGAACAGCCCCTGAATGCCTTTGGGATCTCTCCTGCCTGTATTAGAAGCTACTTCCAATAACCAGGGAAAGACCAAAACTATATTGTTGAATCTTGGAACTTCCCTGCGTGCCCTCTTTATGTTCTATTACACTGCAAGCATATTCCATCAACTGCACCATGCACTCTGCCCTGTAACGTGGAGTAGGAAATGATCTGGCAGGTTCTGTACATCATGGAAAACCTCTTAATGTGGAAAATAAGGAGAACTTACCAGTTTCTCAAGAGTAAATTCAGATTTACTCCTGTGAGGGGGAAGGATTTATTCCAAAAAGATGGAAAGAGTTAAGTGAGCTGGTAAATGAAATTACTCAACATTCCCCCATGCTGAATTTTCCCCCCCCCCTAGAAATGACTCCTGAAATGAAGGACCTGTCTTGTGTTTCTTTCCCTCTTTGGTTGAGGCTGGAGTGTGGCTGATGTGAGACAAATCCACCTTTTCCTTCCTTTGATCACAAAAATACCAACTGAAAACAAACCTTCAGGAATCTGGTGCCAACAGAAGGGTGCCCGGCTGGGGTGGATCTGCCAGTGCACATGTAACACACCTCTTGACTGCACTTGGGCCCAGGGTTTTCCAGTAACAGGCTGAAATGCCATTTTAAAGATCCCCTGATTTCTCTGATTTTCACTGCCTCAGTGAAAATTTTCTCAATCCTTTTGGGTACACCTGCCTTGTTTTGTCAGGAACTGCCAAACCTCAGCAAATGAGCTGAGAACTGCATCCCAAATGAATTCTGTAGCAGAGAATTCTGTCAGGCTGTTGTCCAAGGTCCTTCCCTTCAGCATATCTGCTGCAGCAGAGAGGAAAAGAAGGGCATCTATCTAAAAATAAAATTATTGAATATTTAGGTGCTGCTATTTTCGTCGTATGTTGTTTTAAAGCTTCAGTTCACTTGGTGCTTTTTAAAGACTTGGGTGAAGGAAAGCACCAGTATTACCTACAAAACTGGTTCTAAGTGCTGTTTGTAGCCTCTGGGCACAGACTGGCCCAGGAACAGAGTCACTTGGCGCTTTTTAAAGACTTGGGTGAAGAAAAGCACCAGTATTACCTACCACAGACTGGCCCAGGAACAGAGGAAGTGGAGGGCAATGGCTGTGGAAGGTAAGAAGGCAGAAAGGGAATGTAAACTGGAGCTGGTCTTCATCCCAAGACATCTTGATCTTGATCTTTGTCTGCTGCTCCCTGGGCACTCCTCCCTTCACGGCCCAGTGGGTTGTAGAGCCCAAAGTGCACATCAAAAAGGATGTGGCTAAGAGACACATGCTAATCTTGGGATGCCTTGTCTGTCCTGGATGCTGGGAGATGGAAACGCAGATTTCCAGGAAAATTCACTGGCACTAAACAGTTTAACCACCATGAGGGAGTTTGGATTTCACATGTAAAGTTGGGGATGAAGGATCCATAGTTCCATCCCCTCCTACAATAACTCCAGCTGAGGCCCAGGGCACCAAGTCCACCTTTGCAATTCAGCAAGCTCCCAGACATGACAAACCACCATCTCAGGAAATGAACCACCATGGCTCACCCTGGGCTTGGCTGCAGTGTCTCCTTGGAAGAGCAGCAGAACTGATGACAGGGACAAGTGCTGTGGTTGGCACCAAGACAGGAGACCTCCTAAGCCACCCAAGAGCCACACTTACAAGGCAGATGGACAAATCACAACGAATGAGGACTTTTTTTCCATCTACACATTTCACCTGACATAATTTCATCCTATCTAGTCACTTGATCCGCCTTCTAAATCCAAACTTCAGTATTTTTAGTTACCTAAAAAAAGAAACAATGCTCACCCAGAAGAGCCTAGAAGCTCAAGCTGGAAGCATGAAACCCCAGCAGATCAATATTAAGTTACACCCTGGCAATTAGAGGGAAAAGAAACACAGTTAGCTCAGAGCCACGTGGAGCTTTGTGCATTAAAAACACCAATAGTGTTTTATTCAGAAAAAAATAAACAGCCTTGCTTTGAATGAGAGAAATATTCACATCAGATGACACTTGGTATGATAATGTGAGCCAGGAACAAGCTGTGCCTCAACAGCACAGGAGGGTGTGAATAATCCTCACAGAGGCAACGAGAGCCCCAGCTCCTCCCAAATGCCTGCTGAGCCAATCCCACTGACCTGTCCCCAGTGGCTGCTGGTGTTGAGTTTATCTTTGGTTCTTCCTGATTTATTATTTTCTGGTTTATCTTCTCTATCAGCCCATCTTATTTAAACTACATCCTCTGAATTTTTCATTTTTTTGAGCTTTAGAATTTTTTTCTAGGAGACTTTCTAGTCTGCAGCCAGCTGGGGCCCCTCTTCTTTCCCTTGGCTCTACTCACTGTGAGAATAAAAGCCTCCTCTGTTCTCCTTGGACAGGTTTCCAGCACTCGTAGAATGGTTTATCTGGAAGCAACACTACAGATTTTTCTATGCTGCAACTGACACCACAGACACGGATGTATCTTCACTGCTGAAGGAGTGCAAAACTGAGAAAATTCTGCCTCCAACCCAAAGCAAGACAGAGCTTGGGCATTCTCCCCACCCTGCCACCCTTGACCTCTCAAGAAGTTCTGCCCTCCAGCCTCTTTCATCCACAGGACCACAGCAGCCAGAAGGGATCTCCAGTGGTCTCTGGTCCAGCCCTCAGCCAGCCTGGATCAGGTCATTGGCACTTTTCTGCAGTCCAAAGTGAACTGTCCTCCAAAGATGGAGACCCCACACTTCCCCAGGGTCATTGGCCATTACTGAGCAATCTCCTTTATCAAACATGTGTTAGGGAGGGGCCTGTGCCCACCCAGGCTGTCCTTTGGACCCTGTTCACCTGTGGCTCTCCCTGGACAGCTGGTTCTCCATGTAGTGCTTGAGGTTGCCCACAGCACAGGCACACAGACAAAACAATTTGCACTAATAATAACATTTCTGAGGTCTTCCTTTCTCAATCCTGGTACATTCTATCTCTCCCATAGGACGTTCTGCATCTGAGAACTCAGAACTGCAGGGGGCTGAACACCCTTTAATGCCCCTGTACCACGCTGGAAGGGGCAGGTGTCAGTGCACCTGCCTGGACACTACTCCTGGTCCAGTGGAACACCAGCCTCCAAAGTAAACACACATTGGATGGAACATCTGACCTTCCTTTTCCTGGCAAGCCACTGTCTCCCCTCCCCGTTATAAATACATGTTTCAGAAATACATAAATGCATAACTTAACACCTGCTTTGACACAGGCATGGGAAGGAATCCACACTGGGACTCTGTGCAGAGCCTGCACTATTTCACCTGGTTCCCAAGGTGCAGCCCTGTGTCCCTTCCACAGGTTGGTGAGATCCAGCAGTTGTGGCTGGGATTTGAGCCAGAAGGGGTCTGTAGTGTTTGTGGCCTTCTCATCACATTCAATGCAGCAACATTTGTTTTCAGGCAGAAAACACCAGCCTGTGCCCTTGCCTTGCTGCAAAGCCATTTTTGCCCAGCCATGTTATGACTGCTGGGTGGGTGGCCGTGTCCTCTGCCAGAGACCACGACTCCCCACGCTCCCATGGGACAGGGAATATTCCCTGTGGGAACTGAGGAGGCCCCGCACACCACAAGGGTGCAGACAGGAGAAACCTTTCCAAAAAAGCAGCCTTGGCCTCATTCAGACAGGGTGATGATGCCAAGGCTGGGAAGCAGCTGATGGATTCTGACAGATTTAGCACTCAAATCGAGGCCTCAATTAGAAGAGCAGCTCCCCAGGCTGAGGCTCAGGGCCCGTCCTGCCCCGGGCCAGCCCGAAGCAGGGCCAAGCAGAGTTCTCCCAGGTCGCTCTCATCGTTCTCCTCGGGCTCACTGCTGAAGGTGGAGGGGCTGCTGCTGGGCAGGCTGTGGCCAGAGCCTGTGCTCAGGGATCCCTGCCCCTTGGGGTCCGTGCTCAGCACCAGCGCATCTTGCAGGCACACGCTGCCTGTGCGGGCAGGAGCTGGCTGCGAGTCTGCCTGGGAGTCATTCCTCTGGCTGAAAAACTGCCTCAGCAGGGATTTGGGGAGGGTCATTTGCAGGCTTTCACAAGTCCTCTGTTTTGTGCTTGGCCGGATGTAATGCAAATCCAACTGCAGTACCACATCTGCCTGGAAGGGAAGAGCAAAGAAGGCAAAGTGAATGGGAGAATTAGATTGGAAGCAGAGCTTTTCTACTGCTGCTGCCAGAAAGGAGCCTTGGCTGGCTGCTGTGCAGGCTCACAGCCCCATGCTGTGGCACGATGGAGCAACACTACTGCCAGAGAAAATGAGCTGTACATACTCATACAGCTCACAACGCTCACAGGCCTCAGCCATGGATTGTGGATTTCGGAATCCATGAAATCTGGCCATATGGGATCCCACCAGCTCCATCAGGGCACTGTCACTGCGAGCATCACCCCTGGGATATGGGCACAGGGGAGCAGGAGCCACCCCTGGGATGTGGGCACCACTTTCCTCTCCTGAGGAAAGCATAAACCACTTACAGCCCTGGAAGTGTTCAAGGCCAGGCTGGACAGGGTTTGGAGCAACCTGATATAGTGAAAGCTGTCCCTGCCCACGGCAGGGGGTGGAATAAGATGTAGGTCCATGTCAGCTTTAAGGTCCCTTCCAGCCCAAATTGTTCTGGGATTCTATGAACTAAAACACACCTCACACTGTAAAAGCCAACAGCTTTAACCAGCAGTGCTCCACAGGGATCTACTCACAGCCTAGCACTATTTTAGAATTTTATAGAAGAAGGAAGAAATAGGAGAACAGCCACATTCATGGCAGTCAAACCCCTGAAAACAGTCTCCCAGCATGGCACTGTGCCTGAAACACCTGTAAAGAGCAGGGAGATGTATAATGGAACAAGAAGATTTTGGCAGGCAATGCCTGGTCCAGGTCTCCTGTCTGCACTTAAAAGCAATGCAGAACAACTGGGAAAGGTTAAGAAAAGAGCTCCAGGAACAATCCAGAACTGAAAGCACTGCCATATGCTGAAGCACATCATGTACAGAGCAAGCAGAACTTGCTGTAGGCAGATCCAGGCAGCAGCTTGAGAGCAGCACTTGGTGTAAGATCCACTGGCTGTGTGTTAGAGGAGTAAGAAAAATTCAAGTATAAACAAGGTCCATATTGCTGTTTGAGGAGAGACAAGCCAGGAGACAAGCAATTCTGCTCCTCTCATGGTCTTTAAATAGTTTGAAGGTGTTTTGAAATGTGCCAAAGAGGCACAGCTTGGATCAGGCTTGGCAGTGTTACTCTGATGACTGGAGATCCTGGCCAGCCCATGAGCTCATCTCTCAGGCAAAGCACACAGCCCAGTGAGACATTCCTCCACCTGAAATAACTGGGCAGGTCTGACCTCCCCGTGGTTGATGGGGCAAACAGCAGCCTCCCAGGCCAGGCAGCACAGAAAAATAGAACAATCCATGACCAGTGATGCCTCTCTCTGCTCCCAGCAGAGGCTGCTGTGGGTCAGCTTTGATAGGAAGGTCAGGCAGGGGAGACAGCACAAAAGCAAAGAGCATCCACACTCGGGTTCTGCAGCCTGACTGTAAATCAGAAGGATTTTCCTGAGGTGGAAAAGGTGAGGTGAAAGGACAGTGCTCTCCTATGGGAACATGCTGAGAGATCTGGATGTGTACAGCCTGGAGAAGAAAAGTATCCAAGATGACTTTAGAGCCCCTTCCAGTCCCTAGAGGGGCTCCAAGAGAGCTGGCGAGGGACTTGGGACGAGGGCCTGAAGTGACAGGACAAGGGGTAATGGCTTTGCACAGCCAGAGGGCAGAGTTAGATCAGATATTGGGAAGGAATTCCTCCCTGTGAGGGTGGTGAGGCCCTGGCCCAGGGTGCCCAGAGCAGCTGTGGCTGCCCCATCCCTGGCAGTGCCCAGGGCCAGGTGGGACAGGGCCTGGAGCACCCTGGGATAGTGGAAGGTGTCCCTGCCCATGGCAAGGGGTGGAATGAGATGAGTTTTAAGGTCCACCCCCCTAACCCAAACCAGTTTGTAATTCTGTGATTCTGTAAATAACATGGCTTTTGTGCCTTGGAGATCAACAAGCTCCTCTTTAGTCTGGATATGACACTGACACAGACACGTGGTCAGAGAGGCATATCCAGCTCCAGCCATGCAGATGGGGACACCAGTTCCATGAGAGTGCAGGAGAACTGTGGAAATTTGCACCTGGCTACTCCCTACCTGAATTTTCTGCAGTGCACAGAGCTGGAGGACACAGTCCAGCTCCTCCCGCTTGTACACGGAGGCGAGCAGAGTCTCCACATGGTCCAGACAGCTCTCCCTCTGAACGGCCATGTCATCCATGTCCTGGGCCAGGAAAACAAGAGGAAATGCAAGGAAATTTCAGCATCAGCATGAAGCACTGAGGCACAACTGCCTCAATGTGTCAAACATGTGCTCAGGGCTTTGATTAACACATTGCCTGGTGGAAATGCTGTGTATCCTAATTGAAGCACTACAGAAAGAAACAGGAATGCAGAGGTTTTACACACTTGCTTTGTGCATGTCAATGAGAAGTCCCTGAGTACATCTTACTATGAAAAATGGGTAAAGTGGGATTTTCAGCAGAGCAGGAAGCAGCACCAGCTGTATCACAAGCACCAGCAGTACCAGCAGTGTGTCACGGAGGGAGCAAGTTTTCCAAAGACACAGCTGGAAGCTCTGAGCTGTGCTGAGTGCTGATTTAGCCCCTCACCACCTACAGAACTGCCAATTCTTGCTGAGTTACTCAAATTTAACCAAAACAGTCCCGTGTCTATGAGATACTCTTTAGTACCAATTGAATTGTGGAACCACTCATACCCCAGGAAGAGACAAGGGAATAAAGGCCTTATGAAGTTATAATCATGGAATATCCTGAGTTGGAAGGAACCCCCAAAATTCATTGAGTTCAACTCCTGGCCCTGCACAGACACCCCAACAATTCCACTCTGTGTCTGAGCATATTGTCCAAATGGTCCTGGAGCTCTGGCAGCCTTGGGGCTGTGACCAAGTCCTTGCTTTGGATTTGAGCCCTCCAGAATGGGTGATAGACCGCAGTCTACCAGCCCCTTCCAGAAGGCTTCCCTTTGCCAGCTGGCTCTGGCAACCATCCCAGTGTGATCCTTAGCAGAAGTTATGCTGGGCATGCTGGTGAAGGAGGCTGTTAGGGTATTTGGGCAGGCAGAAGTTGGAGAAGCCCTGGGAGCTCTTCCTGGCCTTCCCTGAACTGCTGCCTGCAAGTGGCCAAAGCGATTTGGTTCTGGCCAGGAAAGTATGAGGAAAAACACTGGATCACAAATGCTGGCTGGGATCTGCAGGCATCAGGATCACCCCTGCATGCAAGGCTGGTAGAACAGGAGTAGAACCATTGATGATGCAGCAGGTCACTGGAGGCTGAGGAAACATCATTTATCTCTGTGCAAGAGAAGGCCAAATCCATCTCTGCACTTGGCAGCTCATTACTGGAAAGATAAACTGAAGGGAGCTTGGGGAAGATCAGGCCAGTGAATGGAGACTAAACCTGGAGACCAAAGAGGCAGGAAGCAGATCAGCCAGATGCTGCTGACACAGGGCTTTGGCAGCATGGCTGCAGAAAGGAGGGTGTAGCCCTGCCGTGTCCAGCCAGCTCCATCCTCCAGCACATGCTCTGACCTGCAGACCTGCCTCCAGCCCAGGGTCCAACAGCAGCAGGACGTGGAGCTGCTGAAGCAAGTCCAGAGGAGGCCACAGAGATGCTCTGAGGTCTGGAGCCCCTCTGCTCTGAAGCCAGGCTGGGAGAGCTGGGGATGTTCAGTTGGAGGAGAGAAGGCTCCAGGGAGAGCTCAGAGCCTCTGCCAGTGCCTGAAGGGGCTCCAGGAGAGCTGGAGAGGGACTTGAGACAAGGACCTGGAGTGACAGGACAACGGGGGAATGGCTTCCCATGCAGGGGCAGGGTTAAATTAGATATTAGGGAGAATGTCATCTCCACTTTGGAACTTCCTCCCTGCAATTCAAAGCATGACTTACTTGCATGTTGGAAACAACTTTTTATAGATTTCAAGGCCCCGTAAAATCAACATTTTTGCTTTTCTTGCCTAAATTACAATTCCTTGCTCCTTCCTTTCATTATTCTGTCTGTGTTTCAGTTGACACACTTTTTTTCCATGAAGCACGGACCTGAAACTGGACCCAGTGTACCAGCAATAGCCAGGAGAGCCAGACAGGATTTTACACAAATCTCAGAGCTCTTGTTTGCAACTTTGCCACAGTTTTGTGCCCTGTTTTTGTTGCTTCAGCTGTTTTGGGCTCTGACCAGAACTGGTTCTCCACTCACTGCCCATCCCATGCTGACACTACTTTTTATTCTTGCTCACATGCAGGAACTTCCATGTGCTGAATAACAGCCTTGGCCTCAAATCGTACCTTCAGTTATCCAAATCCTTCTAAAATCTGCTTTGTAGCACCTTGCAGAGACACTTCGTGTTATGGGATCTGTGTATTTAATAAGCACATCAGTGAAAATAAAAACCAATCCAACAACTCTGATTTTCCAAAAAGCCCAAACATATTCAATCACCCTCCAAGAGACAGCTTTCTCTAAGTTTTAAGTGGAATTTCCTGTGGATCAGTGTGTACCCATGGCCTCTAGTCCTGGCACTGGACACTACTGGGAAGAACCTGGATCCTTCCTCTTTGCACCCGCCCTGCAGGTATTTGTAGACCTGGATGAGTTCTTCCTGAGCCCATCCTTCCACAGGATGAACAGCCCCAGCTCTCTCAGCTTTTCCTTACTGGGGAGGTGCTTCAACCACTTCATCATCTCCATGACCCTTTACCAGAGTCTCTCCAGTACGTCCGTGTCTCCCTTATGCTGAGGAGCTGGAATTGGACATAGATGGAGGATACACAATATCCACTGCCCTTGCCTTCTCCCCTGAGCTCGTCACTTTGATGCAGAAAACATCAGGTTATCAGGCATGGAGGCCCTTTGCAATCTATTTTAACTGCTCCCAGTCACCTCCTTGTCCTTTCTGTGTTTAGGGGTTACTGGCCCTGTCAGCTTCTCCGAGATCACAGTGACGTTGACCCTCCCCAAATCTTCATTCTTGCCCTCCTGGAAGGCAGGAGTGACACTGGCTTTTTTCCAGGACTCGGAAAGACCATGAGGAGGTGGAGAGTGTGCTCACAGTCTCATCTCCAGCTCCCTCAGCAACTCATGGGTGCACCCATTGGGTCCTGGGTGTTTCTCAACGTCCAGTTGTTCTGGTGCTCCCTGACCTGGTCCTGCTCCTCCAACAAGTGTCTCCCTCCCCCAGACCTTCTCCTTAGTTTCAGGGCTCTGGGAGTCCTGAGATACTTGTAGAAGGCCTTCTTGTTGCCCCCAGATCCTGCTCCACATGGGTTTGGCTTTGTGAGCCCCATCTCTACGGTCCTCTTACACTACCTGCCCCTGCGTCCACCTCTTGCACAACTTTTCATGTGAGCTCAGTTAGGAGCCCCCAGCAAATCCATGCAGGCCTTCTGATGCCTTTGCCTGACTCCCTGTTCATCAGGATCCTTGAAAACACACCAGCTCTCCAGGACTGTGTCCCACATGCACACAGTTCTCCAGCCTACTCACCTTCAAGACATTCACTTGGGCAAGGAGCAGCCTGGTGTGCCTGCTTTAGCAGGAGGGTTGGACTGGATGATCTGCAACGTTCCCCTCCAAACCCAAACATTCCATGACTGTGATCTCAAGGGATCAATTAAAGCCCTGACACATGAGATTCAAAGCCTGTCAGCTGACAGCAACTCATTATCCACAAGTATCTGCAGTCTGCTAAATTCCCAGACTCCACAGCCTCCTGTTCCACAAACTAACTCCCTACCATACTCCCCTTTATCATTTCTGGCTGTATAGGGAAAAATGGAGAAAAGGATTTTCTAAATTAATTTTTTAGAAAATCCATAATTATTTATAAACCTTTCCCCATGGTGGGATGTGTTTTTTAACCAAGCTGGTGCCCAGGAAGTGGCAAGACGAGGTTTTGGCTGGCCCAGAAATAGAGATATTCTAAATAAATTGGGGGAAGGTTGATTGGCAAGGCCATTATGTCAAACAGCTCCAGATCAAGTGTCTGGAAAACAAGGAGATGCAACACAAAGGTTTTTTAAAAGTAAGGATTCAAACAGCATCGAGAAAAATAATGGGAACACCTTGGGTCATATGCTAGAGCAGCCTCTCCCTCTAAAGGCAGTGCTTGGCAAGTAGAAATGGAAGTCAGGCAAGACACAGGATGGGAGGGAATATGGGACAACTAAAAAAAATGGATCAATGCTAGAAAATTCCATCGTAATTATTCCTGGCAAACCCACAGCAAGCTCATTTAAGTCCCTTTGATAATCAGAATGTGGCAAATGGTGGGAAAACTCCCATTTCCTACACTTCCCATTTCCTCAATGAAACAGCTCTCTGGGATCAATCCCCAGGGCTTACCATCTCACATTCAGCCTGGTGGTGTTGGCCTTCAGCCTCCAGCCCCTGCAGCTCAGCCACACACATGGGGTTTAGGGGGCCCCCAGCAGCCCTCAGCATCCCACAGGAGCACTGGCAGGATCCTAGAGGGAGCCCAGTGCCCCCCATGGCATCTCAGGGATCCCACAAGGATGGGGTGGCTGCTGTGATGTCTGAGGTGGGGCAGGAAGGACATGCTGCTGCCTCTGGAGCTCAGTGTGAGCCAGCTCCACCATGCACTAGGACAAGAAGAGGGATCTGGCTGTACTGGGGTCCCTTTTTGTCTCCCTGACCCCTCTTGAGACAGCTCCAGAGGCAGGAGCAGGCAGCTGGGTCCCCCCTTCCCCCCAGTCACTGACGTGGGGCAAAGCACAAAAGTACAGGCTCACACACACAGACACAATTTTCATGCATGATGCTCACAAGGGGAAACGATGCTGCAGCTTAGGAATGGGCAGGATCAGGCTCCAAACCTCCTGGATACACCACGCTGCATCAGTGACCCCAATGTGCTGAGGAGCAGTATCCCTCCACGAGAAACAAGGGCCAAAAATCCACCACAAATGAGCTACGCTTCAGCAGAAGGACTACAGAAAACAAGGAAGATGGTTATGGAAAGGAGCAGCAAATTAAATCCATAGCAGTGGCATGGAGACCATCAATAAAGCCCACACTGGGCACATGGTCTGTGAGGAAAGGTTTGAGAAAGGGTTCAAAGAAGCTGGTACAGCTCAGCTGGGAAGGAATATATTGCTGCATTAAGATATATTAGCACAGCAGGCTAAAGAAGGCATAAGTCAAAAAGCCAGACCTACTTTCTAACACAGAAAACAGAATAGCTCTTGGTCTCAATAAGATTAAATGCAATAATTTAATCAGGCAGGCCAGAAATCAATCTGAGGGATAACTGATTAAAGGCATCAAACTGCTGCCAAATCTTTTTTGTGATGCAGGAGGAGCAAGGCAGGGAATCCACTGAGATGTGGAAGGAGCCTCAAAGAGGTGCATGCAGAGGAGGGGATCCTTTTTCACCTGAGATCAGCTGTTCCCAGCCCTCAGGACTCAGCCCAACCACCCTCCCCACCTGTGACCTGGGGAAAGCAGCCCAGGCAGGGGCCTGGTCAGAGCACTCACTTCAAAGGGGTGGAGCAGGAGCTGGGGCTCAGTGATGTGGGCCAGGGGTGGCTGAGGCTTGGCACACACGAACATCAGGTTGGAGAAGAGCCGCAGGAAGTGCAGCTCCACCCGCGCCCCACATGGGAAGGTCACCGTTCTGCTTGGCAGCTCTGGAAGGGAAATCCAAGCACCATCAACGCCTTGGAGGGTCCTGTCAACACCTCCCTGCACAGCAGTGTCCCTGAGGGGCACAGGCACCCTCAGTTCCCTCCTCTCCACACCCTGCATGGCTCACCTTGGCCGTGTCCCCAGTGCTCCGCGGCTGCTCCCGAGGGACAGATGGGGTCTGTCAGGGACCGGGCTTCCTTCAGAGTGTGCTTGATCTCCATCACCTGCTTCCCAGTGACCAGGGGATCACGGCCAATGTCTGTGGGAAAGAGTTGGAAGCACAAGGATCACTCCAGATTCCTTATTTATCTCCCTGCCTTTCAGGCCCTACATTAATGTCTCCATCCTGCTTGCAGGCTACTGAAAGTTCCCATGGGGCATGGCCTGTGATTTGGATTTTAGGAAGCAACGGTGAGCTGGCTGGGATGGGATAAGATGGGATGGGGTGATGTGGAGCCACTCAGTCTCTGCTGTCACTTCTCACTCCTGCCACTGAAGCAAGTGGTTTCTAGCTTCTCTTACCTTCTAGCACATCCTCCAGCATGTGTGTGACCTTCTTCTCTTGCAGAACGTGTTTCTTCAGGTATTTCATGAAGATCCCAGAGCTGAACTCTCCATCCTGCAATTCAAAGGCTTCTGCATCTTCGCTCCTGCAAGAGTAAGGGTATTTCTTCAGAGTCTGTGCAGTTCTGCATCGAGCATGAAGTCCAAGGTGAGTCTGGCATGGCCAACTCCATTCAGACTCTACTGGCTGAGTCAAAGTGAGCTTCTCAAGGAATAACAGCATGCTTTGGTTGTGCCCCAGAGATGATGGGCAGCCCACAGGATGGGAAAAAGCAGTGGAAGGGAATGGGATAGAACAGCAGAGTCTCCTTTGCCAGCTCAGGAGGGTGACTAAGGTGAAGAACCAGTGGATCTGGCACTGGACCAGTAAATAACACCCAGCAGCATCTCAGGAGGCTTTGGGTGGGCTGCTCATGGGACATGCATCTGGAGTACCAGGCAGAAGAACAGGTGACAGGAGCTGATGTCACCTTCACATGCAACTTGTAACTGAAGCACAGGCTGATGGCAGCAGGAAGGACAGAAGTGCCTGAACAGCAAACCCAGCAATGGAGGGCGAGAGCCAGAGGGAACATGAAAGAAGCCCTCTCCAGCATCGTCTCCCTGCACCAAAGGATGAGGAGACAGGGCTGTGACAGAATCTGGCCCTGTGTGATGGTGTGGGGAAGGTGAAATCACTTACGTGGAATAGCCATAGACAGTGTTTCCCCAGGGCTCCAGTGGCTGCACCTGGGACAAGGCACATCCTGGGTTGTACCTGGAGAGGAGGCAAAGGCACAAGTCAATGTTGAGGACATCTGTCAGCTGGAGGGGACAAATCCCAGACACTCCTCATGTCCATCTCTTAGGGATGGCAGTAACATCAACTCTCACCTTGGATATAACCCGAGAGACCAAAGCTGGGAGTCCCCCAAGAACCCAAACCACAGGGAAAGGAGCAGGTATGTCCAGCTGTGATTTATTTGCATTGGCAAGCTGCTCCCTGCCCTGAGCCTAAAGCTGTGGTACAACCTGGAGCTGTGGCTGCATGTTGCCACCTCCCTACAGAGGCTGGATTTTAACAACTCCAGGCAGCACCAGAGTGCAAAGAACACACAGTTTCACCATGGCCCAATGGACAACTGGCTCTCAAGAAGTCTGAGGTGCACAGCACCATGGTTATGGCTCATTTGTCTTTGCTGGGGACCTGGGACATCCCATGGGCTCTTCCAGACCATGCACTCACTTTTCCCTCAGGGAACCAAAGCAGGTCATGGATGATACACCCCCAAATCTCCCTGAAAGATGGGATCAGGACACACACAAGTCTCAAAGCCCAAAACTGGTCCTGGCACCTCAGTCTAGACACAGCTGAATAAGCACAGTTCCTATTATTTCCAAAATCAGGTGACAGGATCTGATATCCAACAAAAAAGATATCTTGGTTGCACTGAATGGTTAAACCTTGCCCATCTGACTGCAGCCAGACTGACAGGTGAGGACAGGCTGCCTCCAGTTCACACAGTGACTCAGAGATGTTCCCAGTCACACGGAGACAAGAACCAGGCACAGAGGCAGCGTTAGTCCATGTAATTCATGTGTGTCATTCATTCAATTCTAGTGTCCTGGGGCTGGAGCTGGCACACTAGGGAGAGCAGAAAGGACAGGGGTATTGCCAGCAGCCAGCACGTCACCTACTGCTGGTGGCACAGTCTGGAGATGTTTAATGGCAGAATTCAACTGGCTTGTGTAAGTTGTCCTAAAGATGATCAGAAAAGAAAATGTGAGAAAGGAGACATGTTTCTAAATCTGAATATTGATTTATCTGCTCTTAATTTAATGCAGAAATCTTTGGTTCCAGGTCCAAGGATAAATCAGGGAGTTCCTGGAAAAGGCAATCACATCCTCCCAAAATCAGCATATAAATGTATGAGGCTACACACAGGCTCTGTGCTCTGATTCCTCTCTGCTAAGGCTGAGCATCTGCTCCCACTTGGCAAAGAGAGATGTGTTTCTCACCACCCTGACATTTCTGATGCCAACACATGGGGTGAGGAGAAACTCTGGGTGAGCTCCCTGTTAGCACAGACACAGCTTCATGCACAAGCTGCTGACAGACCTGCAGCTTCAGTCTGACCAGGAAGTGTTGGGACTGGTGTTGGGGAAAGGTTGGCTGGTGTTGGGAAAGGAGGCCCTGGGAGCCTTATTTTACACAGTGGTGTAAACACACACCCCTATGAAATCCAGAAGCTTTCCTGAGCTGAAATGGGGATTTCTCGAGAAAAAAAATGAGCTCAGGAGAGAGCTCCTGCCCCCAAAAGATCAGGGATAACATCCACTACATGAAGTGCTATGCTTGCTGTGGAAAAGGGGAGGTGTGAACTTTGGGGAAGGAGGGAGAAAACCAGCTGCACAACTTTGCCTAAATAGAACAGCAGATCTCACACTGCATCCTCTTCCAGAGCATGAGACTCCATTGAGCAAAGGAACCAATGGAAATGCCAAGGAAGGAGACAGCAGTTCAAAGGAAGATAAACAGCAGCTCAAAAGCTGTTTTGTAGATTGTTAACACTTGCACTGGTGGTCCCTGTGCAGCCCCCATACTGCCTCCCCATAACACACTGCCCTCAGATGGCACACCAGCAGCCCAGAGCTGCACCAGAGCAGAGTATCCATGAGAGCCAGGTGTTCCTGCTTGGCTACAAGCCATCCCCTGCCTCTCATCATCCTGGGGAGGTGTGCCAGGGAAGCAACACACTCTGCTCTCAGTGGCCAGCAAGAAGGGAAAAAGGGGATGATGTTCCACTCTGGGGTGTTCAGGGCAGCATCAAAGGACACCAAGCTCCTGCAGAGCTGTGGGACAAGTCCCAGCACAGCCAGCTTTAAGCTATTCAAAGCAAGCAGCCCCATCACTGCAGCTAAAAGGCATAAAAAATTTATCATCTCTCCAGGGGCTGGCAGCTCTCTCAGGGTATCAAAAGCCCTGTTGTCTTTCCAATTCTTAGGGCAGGAACCACAGCACAAAGAGAGTGATATTCCCACACTTGCTCTCCAGGTCTTTTCTGACCTGTAAATCTGCCTCAGGAGCAGAACTAAATGAACTAATGACAGCTTCTACTGCAATAATACACCCACCTCTGCTGAAATTGGACAAGTAGTAATTTCCTGCAGCAGGATAGAAGTCTGCAGGCCAAGGCAGGATGATGGGTTTTCCACAGAAAGTGGGAAAATGCTGATCTCTGACCTCAGCAGCAGCAGCTTCACAACATGACCACTTCAGAAGGATTTAAGGCCAGTAAAAAACAAGTAGCAGGGCTTAAAATATTTTCCCTGTCACGTTGCACTCTTCTCACACACATTAACAAGAACACTGCCAGGAGAAGAGAGGTGAACTGAACACTCCCAGCCTGAGCATGTGGGAAATATGGACCAGGAAAGCACACAATCAGCAAGATCAGGTCAGATGGGTCAGGCTTGAAACACAAAGACAAACACTGTGTTGAGTTTCAGCCAACAGTTTATGCCAGGCAGAGCCATCCCTCCACAGGTTTGAGGAAACCAGCCTGTATTTGCCAGGCTTCTTTACCTCAAAAAAACACAGGAGGGTCTCCAGCCCTTCTCTCCAGCAGATCTCAGACCAGGTCTGATGCTCTCTGCACTAATACATGATTGAGCCATCCCACGGGACACCCTGCAGACCTGACAATGTGATTGATTTCATGGCACAGATCAATAACCTCTGACAGAGGCTCAGCAGCACCTTGGGGCATGTGGCAACCACAGCTGAGGATGGCCACCCTCCTCCAGCCCACAGAACACCCAGCCCAGGTGAGGAAGAGGGAAGAGGCCCCTACCACTTCCTGCAGGTGTCCAGCAGGATGATGTTCAGGGCTGTCTGCTGCTGCTGCATCTTCTGGAGGATCCTCTGCACGCTGATGCAGTTCTCAGGGGCATAGGGTTGTGGAGCATCAACAGGCACCATGTAGTTCCTCCCCAGATGTTCGTAGCCATGCCCAGCATAGTAGAATACAGCTGGAAAAGGGAGAGGAGAGAATGAATCAGGATGCCAACCTGCAGGTCTGTAACCAGCTCCCCATGGCCATGTCCCACCTCCTGTCCTGAAGGAATACTGCTGCAGGGCAGACCTAGACCAGTAGCTCCTATGGAACTGGAGCTACATTGGCCTCACAATTTCAACTTTTTCCCAATTTATTCCCTTGATTAGAGTTGGAAGCACCCCCAAGAGGCTCTCCTGCACTTGTGGATTCCTGCACTGTTTGTGTCCTGAAGGCCCTGGGTTTACAGGCTTCCAAACCCTCTGTGCTACAACATCCAGGCTCAGTACCTGCCAGGCTGAATTTCACCATTGTACAATGTTTTGGTTAGTCCTCAGCTCTTTGAAGGAATAAGGCAACAGAAAAGGATTTTACCAGGATGGAAAATACATCAACAGCCATTTAAATAAGAAGCTCCTCAGTTTCCTAGTTTTGGAGAAGAGACTTACAACTGATTAGGTGATGGGAAACATTCTCAATTTCAAAGGTCTGCCTGTATTCACACACCTATAAGCTGGTGAAAAATTAGACACATAGAGAGATGAGTTCTTCAGATGTCCAGAACATGAGGATCATGTACTTCAACAACCTCAAACCAGGCACCAGCCATGTTAGGTAGAGGAGGAGTCAGACTCATGCAGATGCTGATGAGAAGCCCAAGAGCCAACAAGAATTTTGAGTTTTACTCTTAAGCACATGAAACTTTAGTAATGGTTTCTGCCTTCCCAAGAGATGGTAACACAGAACTATCCAGGTGGGAAGCCAGCACTGGGGAGTTTGGCATGGCCTAAGCTGGAGCTCCTCTCCAAGCCCTGTGTTCAGTGCAGGGCTGGCACAGGGATCCCCAAGCAGGCTGGAGCTTCTCAAAAGGAAGCTGCACAGTGGCTGGCTACCCTCCCAGGAACCAATGACACTGCTTGGGGGCTGCTGGCTGGTGAAAGCCAACTTGGGGAATTGAAATGGGTTAAAAATAGCTCTGCAAGGTGACGCGGAGTTGTGTTACTGCAACTGGGGGACAGTGAAGAGTGAGAAGTCAGAAATGGAAAGAAGCAGCTCAGAGGCAACAGCAGGAGAAATTCTTCACTCAGATTCAGTGCCAAAGCCCACACTTCAGTGAGCAACCTCTCCTCTATTTTTCCTCTGCTCTTCCTGCCCCTGGACTTGGCAGGACACTCACTCTGGTCTGATTCTGCAAGGATGCAGTAACAGGGGCAGAAGCTGAAGGGCTGAAAGCCTGATCTCATCATGTGGAAAGTGGAAAACATGATCTCATAGTCAAAAAGACCTTGAGTCACCCTTGGTTTCTATTCTCAGGGGACAATGGAAAGTTTCTCAAATGGCCATTTTCACAGGTGCCCATGGGACTTGGGTTCCTCTTCTCGTGGATCGCCAGCCAGAGACAGTGGGCTCTGATTTGCAGAAGCTTTAAACTTTCGTAACTTGCAAACCAAAGCCACAAAACCCTCCCCTAAGACTAGAAAAGAGTATAAAACAGGAAGCCTTCTAGAAAAATTAGATGCAAGTTGGGCCCCTTGAGCCATTGAGCACTGGTGGCTTTCGTCCCTCTGCCTGTACATGCAAGGGAAGTGATGACATCTCTTACCAGGCAGCATCACCGAGGCTCGGAAAAAAAGGAAATGTAACAGGAAAGCCCACAAAGAACGATTAAATCCTTAAATCTTCTAACTTTTGAGGTCTTGTTGAGTACCTGAACGTACCAGGCAGTGCTCCCTATGCTACATAAACCACAAAGACTGGTGTTCAAATCAAAAAAGGTGAGTTTCACATCACCTGAGCAACTGCTTCAACCTCTCCTGGACTGAATCTCTCCTCTTGAGCAGAAAAGTCAGAGAAGGAAAGGGATATTTTATTCTGAGTTGTTCCCACATTGTATGAGTCAGAACTGCTCATCACAGAAAAACTTCTGAGTACCAAAATAAAAAGGGGAAGCTCTAAGCACTGCTCAAAATGCAGGAAATGTCAGTTTGAGGCTTAATAAAGGCATGACTCCAAATTCCTAGTATTCCGCTCACAATTTTCTGCTCTCGTTGCATTTCCAACGTATTTTTTTTGATTTGTGACTTTTTATGATGCTCAAAATGGCATTCATGGGGATTCCTCTTTTGCCTGAGGGTGGAATAATTAAATCACTTAGAGGATGTTTGAGGCTTTCAAAAATTCTATGCAGCTTTTCTAAGATGAGATCTGGAAGAAACGTAGCCTGATAACCCACCACCTCCATACAGTGAATTGAAGAAACCTTTGGATCATAGAATCATTAGGGTTGGAAAAGACCCCCAAAGATCCTTGGACCGAACCTCACCATGCCCACTAAACCACATCATGCAGTGCCACATCCACTGGTTTTTTGAACACTTCAGGATCCAGGCCTGGGAGCTGTGCTGGGATGGTCTGGAGATGTGGAAGAAAGTCTCACAAAAGCCTACAGTTCCTAGAGGGACAGTTACAGAGACCAAAAAACCCAACTGCCCTCATCTGCATAGACCATACAACAAGGGGTAATGAGTACCAACCCACAGAGGTTCATGTTTACCAGTCAGCCCTCTCCTCCCTCTGTATGTCTACACAAAGCTCTCCTGACCAGCTCTGGTAGTTGCTACACAGGAGGTGGCACCTCCTGGTTCCTCAAGAACATTGGGATGCCACGGGAGCGTGTCCAACACACACATGGATGTACAGGACTGGCTGTCACAGACACCTCTGGGGTCTTTAACAGGCTGCCTGAGCTGTTCCTGGAGCTGCTATCTCACCACAACTGGGGCACTCAGTAGGCAGCCTGACCTAATGTCCCACCATTAAATTAGGATTCCAATCAAAGTGGCAAGAATCCTGAACTGCTGGATCCAGCCCACACTGGGGTTCACTGTCTTCAAAGAACAGCACACCACTCAGCCTGGAGAGCTGTTAAGAAAACCTCAACCTAAGCAGGTGTTGCCTCACAAACACTCAACTCAACTGTTAATGTTTTTCCTGACAGCACAGAGCAATTTTGCCAGGATCAGAGGCCATGAATGCAGAGAAGCTCTGGAAGTTTAAATAAGGTATGACAATATGAAAGGTTTGCTGTTTCCAAGCATTTTTTTCTCTCCAGTGCTTAGGAAGAGCCATGGACAAAATGCCAGTTGGTCCTCATGTGCCATGGATAGAGGGTGAGAATGGCAGATGGGATGACTCTGGCCTGGGAGAGGAAGTAAAGCCTCTCTGAAAGGGGATTTCAGAGAGCAACAAAAGGAAGCTGCAAGTGAAGTCATGGGAATACACTGTCATAGGTGATGCACTCAGACGTAGTGCCAGGACTGTGCATGGCCCTTTCCACCAGTTCAACTTCCCCTGATGAGTCACTGCTTCCCAGAACAAGGTGGTTGTGCAGCATTTACCTCGGGGCCAGGTCTCCATCCATTGCACAACCTTCCCAACCTCACACTGAATGCTAGCCTGGAATCAGCCCACACTGACTTTCACTGTCTGGGTGCCACTCAGCTGGCATGTAAGCCTGACACTGAGGTTTGGAAGCTAAAAAACAACTGCAAGGTGTTTTCAGGGTATCTGTCAGGCTGGGACAATCTCAGGACCCCAAAGATGCTACTTTCACCACCAAATCTGAACACCTGTGATCCACAAGATCTGCTGGTTGGGCCTGTGGTTGAGGAACACTTCCTTACACTGAGCACAGTGCACGATTAAGGACAAAACCCAACCTCAAAGCCACCTGCAGCTGGGAATGCTCTTCTGCAAAAGGGTTGTCAGGGGCCCAAATTAGACCTTCAGGAAAGAGAAACAAGGAAATCATGACCAGATGCAGCAGTCAGGGCTCAAAAGGAGCTCCCCTCCTCACACATGAGTCGGGGGGGGGGGCAATCAGTCAGTCTCCTCAATTCTTTTATCCAAGGAAAAAATCAAAACCTCCTTTTCCCATTCACTATTGGAAGCACTGGCTCCCCAAAAACTCAGTGTGAGCCCATGCTGTTGGGATTGGAGGTGAGCCACGTGTTGGAGAAACATCCACTTTGCCTGACTATAACCTGCCAAAACTGAACTACACTTATCCAAGGACTCCTGCCAAGCCTGGTACTGATGCCGGTCTCCCCTGAGACAGCAACGTTCAATTTCTTCTGTTTTAATTCAACAGCTGCTCAGAAAATTGCCTAATCCCTACTCAGCACAGGCAGGTGGCTGAGCTGGATTGGCCTTACCATAGACTCCCTTCCCCAGGAGCTGCAGGAACCGACTGACCGCTGTTGCCATCTCAGCCTTGTTCAGATCCAGCAGGGAGACAACCTGGAAGCCCAGATGTTTCAGAAGATGACTCAGCTCAAACACATCCCTCACAGGAGCCAAGAGGTTGGGGTGATGCTGGTAGCGGTTGTTGCCCACTAAAAGTGCTATTTTGCCTGTAGCTAAAACAAACACCAAGTGAAAAAGCTGAAAAATGCTCAGCGGGAGGCAAGATCTCACCTCCTCCTGTTGGAGTGAGGATATGGGCAATCTAAGGAAAGAGGCAGCAAGGATAGACCCTAGCCTGGAGCACCCAACACTTTGACAAAATACACAATCACTTTGACAGAAAGGCTTGAAGAGTTTTCACTTGACAACCAAAATCCCAGGAATGCAGAGGTTCTGCTCTACCTGCCCTACTGTGACCACAGGTCTGGCGTGTCAGTGGTGCGTGGGTGGGGGATCCACTGAGCCAGCCTGAGGGGTCCTTTCCCTCACAGGGCTGAAAGAGAGAAACCCATGGCTCCTGCTTTGATTTTATCCCCACCTCTCACTGTAAAAAAAATGGGATTTATGTCGCTCAGTGGCAGTGGGAACGAGGAATTTTACCCTGCTCTGAGGAGGTATTTCAAGTAAGGATAAGTTGTCATTTGAACAACACTTTTAAAATAATTTCGCAGGCACAGAGCTTAAGACTCAGTTATTTATTAGGAGTAATCTTACTCCACTTGCTGAAAAAGATCAGGGCTTGGCAGAGGATGGGACTCATGCTGTGCAGCTCTAATCCAAAAGTGCAGAGCCTGTGGCAATGTGGTCATAAAGGCTTTTCTCTGCAGAAAAAGCACTCCCATTCCTTGTCCTCCCATCCACCCTGGAGCCTGGCTTTTAATTAAGAGAATAATTGGTCAGAAAGAAAAGATGACAGTACTCACCAAAAAACTTTCCAGAGCCACACGTACCTGGGAAAGAAAGAGAGAAATTATAAACTTGGGTTCAGTGAGCCTGGGCCCAGCACCCAGTGTCAGGTCTGAGTTCTGCTCCAATACCCCCAACAATGCACAGCTGGATCAAACACACAGAGGTTCTGCACCAGCAACATTCCTCAAGCAACTCCTTCATAGCCTGACTGCTAACCTTGAAGACACTGGCCTGGTGTTAGGAGGATTTATGAAATCTAGCCTGATTTATGATATCCTGAGCAGCTGGGAAGCAAAGCCTGGAGAAGTGCCAGACCAGGGAAGGAGGGTCAACATGGAAAAGCTCTTACCTGACGTGACTCACCTGCTACCTTGCTGCAGCAAAAGCAAACACAATGACTGAAGGTCAATAAAACCTCCAAAACAGAGTTTCTCCCCAGAAATGTCCAGTGCAGAGGAAGTTGCCCTGTTTGCTTTTGATTGCAATAACATTCCCAGAGTTCTTCATCTCCCTGCTCTGCCTTTCCCTGTTGTTTTAGCAGTTTTGGTTCAGAAAAGCCACTGTGGTCCACAAGCTCTCCTGCCTGAGCACTTCCAGCCTCTTAAAATCATTATTACCCTAACAGCTCCAGCTTTTCCTATTTCAATCAGAAATAAATTTTAAAATCCAGCCCAGGAGAAAATTCTAGAACCCTACATGCTCTAAAAGAAGAAATTAAGGATAAATTGCACAAATCTCATGGGTCTTCAAGACCTTTGGCCCCTGAACCAGTGTTGCTGATGCACGAGAGATGCCTGAAAAGCTGCACTCATCCTTTTCCACCTCTGACAGAGGCACCTGTAAAAGCTCCCCAGCAGTAACACATGGAACCCAACCCAATCTGGTGTCCTTTTCTCACTGCCTGTCTCCCCAGGATGTGTTTTGTCAGCTGTGAGGAGGCAGGCAGAGTGTTCCCCGGCTACACAAGATCAATTTCCACTTTGGAGAAATTTTAAAGCGAGCCTAAAAGGCAGGATAAGAAGCTCATGGCATAGAAAAATCTCTAGGTGGAGTAAAGAGTCAACAAAGTCAGCCTGTGCTATTCCTGCCTCACATAAGGTAAAGGCAGAGAGCCAAAGCAGCCAGAGGTGGAGGCTCTGGGAACACATCCTCTCCCTGGGATCCATCACTCACACAGCATCAGCCCTGAGCTGCGAGCCCAAGGGGCCTGAACCTTCCCAAATAAACACCATCCTCTCCAGCTCTGTAACCAAGCACATCCCTTCACGTCAGCGAGACTGGAAATGAGTATGGCCACAGCAGCCTGCTGTGATTTGGCCTGGAACTGTGAAAGCAGCACCTTGGCATGGCAAGAAAATGGCAGAGAGCAGCTGACAGCACTGAGCCTGCCCTTACACAGCAGGTGTCTGACACACTACAGGGCCCAGCAGCATCCCACCTGCAGGAAAGCGCATCACTGCATTTAGGGGGTTTTCCAGCTGCTGCTCCCTTTTCCTTCCTCAGAGCCCCAGTATCGAGGAATCCTGTTTATCATGGTCCTTGTTCACCAGCTCAGCACCTCCAGAGAGCACCAAATTCCTTTGTCCCCTCTAATTACATCTCACACCAGGTAATTTGCAGCAAAGTGGTGTGGGCTGGCTCTGCTCACCGATGTGAACGTCCACGGCGTTGGTCCAATGCTCTCCATGCCTGTTGGAGGCACAGCAGAGGTATGTGCCGGAGTCACTGACCTTGGTGTGGGTGATCTAGGCAGATCAAAAGTTAAATCACATTATTTATGGTGAAAGTTTGAAGCTCCCTGCCAGGATGTGCCGAAGGCACTCATGTTCATGGAATAAAAAGTATTTTTCCTGCTGTTTGCAGAGATTTTGCCTCACAAAGAATCAGGACAAGGGACAAGAACCAGAGCAGAACCAGCTGGTGAAGACTCTGGTTCTCTAGCCCAGGATCTTGCTCAGAGAGGGACTAAAGCCACCACTGAGTCAGGCCACAGCTCTGTCTATTCAAGCCCTGAACACCTCCAAGCACGTTGCTGCCTTTCTGGCTCCAGCACAGCACAATCCACTTCCAAAAACAACTTTTTCTTAGTGCCCAGACTGAACTTTCACATCAGAACTGCAATCTAAGGCCACCATGTAATACCATCTAAGACCATCTGTAATACCATCAACCACTACTGAGAAGAGACTTGATGTCTTATCCTTGTGCCCTTCAGGTGATGCCCTGGAAGGAAATCTCCTTTCTTGTTTCAAGAAGACTGCATTAATTTACATTCAGCCAGAGACACAAAATAAAGCCAGCCCCTCTACTGCCTTCCTGACTCTTTTCTGTCAGGACCAACCACATTTCTTTCTAGGTCTCCAGCACGCAGACAGCATTCCTGCAGCTCCATCAATCCACAGTCCCCTCCACACACAGACAGTAACTGTTTTCATGTCTCTGCATAAAAGGGCATAAGGGATGTGCTGAGAGCCCTTGATTCATCTATAGATTGGTTATCTCTTAGAGGAACACCCACAACTTTGAAAGAAGTTCACAAAACATATTCCCCCTTCATGCAGAGTCATTCAGCCAGCTACCAAAGCAGCGGGATGATACGTGGAGGGCTTTCTCACAACCATGCAATCAGCTTCTCCCATTACTCTCCTCAGCACCCAAAGCTCCTGTACTATCCCCAGAAAACTTTACCAAGAGTTTCTTTCTCTTCTGCTGCTCCAGCAGGTTCCCGTTGCGGTACCACTGGTAGCTGGGGGCTGGGACCCCCATGGCAGCACACTGCAGCTGCAGTGGCTGCCCCACCTCCACCCGCTGCTCGCTGGGGTTCAGGACAATGACTGGTTCTCCGTGCCACAGCTGAGGGGGCAGACCTGCAAGGCAACAAGACAAAATTGGTCCTCCCTCCACGAGGACAGCAAACAACACCATTTTTGACTATCAGTGCTGCACCTTTCTCCTTGGGGAGCAGGGAAACCTTGGGAGCAATGCCTATGATAGTAAAGGCCACACCAAAGCCCTGCCTCTGGCTTCCCAAACTGATCCTCGCCCTTTCCTGACAAAGGTGCAGTCAACATTCTAAGGTCAACCACACCCCAAGTTATTTTTGGTCAGCTTTGAAGTAGCCAGATGGGTTCTTCCAGTCCCAATATCCAGAATAACTCTGGGAAACCCATAGCAAGCATGAGGTGCAGGTGCATGTGGATGGGGCTTGGGGCAACCTGGTCTAGTGAAAGGTGTCCCCGCCCATGGCAAGGGGTGGAACAAGATGAGCTTGAAGGTCCCTTCCAACCTGAACCATTCTGTGATTCCATAATACATCAAGAAAGTAAAAGACAGCTTTGTACCTCTGGCAACACACTGATGGACCTCTACCTTCACCCAGTCGGAGAAGACAGCATTTCTGTGGAGGTCATTGATTCTGCAGGTGTACAGCTGGGTCTGCTCTGCAATGATGGGCAAGTCTTGGTTGGTTGCTCCAGGAATCAGGCGGCAGTCAGACTAAAGGGAAAACATAGGCAGTGGGCAGCAATTCCCTCCTCAATGCTGGCAGCAGAAGGCACTAGGAAGCCCCTTGTAAGAACAACGAAAGTGGAAAACCCTGGTTTCCTCCCTTTCTTCAGCTCACCCACTGTGTGCAGGGACCCAGCCTGGTGCCATACACAGGGCCTTACCTGGTGCTGACAAAACCACTGGTACTGCAGCGAGGTGCGTCCCTGGGCTCGGCACCGCAGTGTGAAGGAGTATCCCACCGGGACAGAGACAGAGACCGGCTGCTCGGTTATGGCAATGGCTGTGGAGAAACAGCATGTGGAGGTGGGAGCAACACTGCAGTCACAGCCCAGCATCTCACTCTCACCCAGTCGCCAGGCACGGTGGGCTTCAAGAGAGACACCCATCCCAGCAGGCAGGGAAGACTGGAAGAACAGGGATGCTCTTGTGCCCAGAGAATGGAGAGAAGGATGGATGGTGGGAGTGTAGCTAGATGGACAAGGGCATGGGTGAATGGATGACATGGGACTCTTCTGGGTACTCTCGCAAATGCCCGGGAGCTGGCACGGTCACTCTGCCCCGCAGCCACTCACCTTCCTGCATCGCTTCTCCGGCGGCTTCTCCCCG